>JAOQGM010000019.1:1980906-2005205 GCA_027564225.1 Gallinago stenura | reverse complement strand
AAGGGGGGCCTACAGGAAGGCTGGGGAGAGCCTGGAAGGTCTGAGGTGACAGGACGAGGGGTTTAAACTGGGTTTAAATGGGTTTAAACTGGAGAAGAGCAGATTTAGATTGGAGATCAGGACGAAGTTCTTTCCAATGAGGGTGGTGGAGCACTGGAAGAGGTTGCCCAGGGAGGTGGTTGAGGCCTCATCCCTGGAGACATTCAAGTGGAGGCTCGAGTAGGCCCTGGGCAACCTGGTCTACTGGAAGATCACCGACGAGGGGATTTTATTCAGTTTTTCCACTTCTAAGGTGCGAAAACGAGAGCAGAAGCTCGGAAGGGATATTTAATCGCTGACTTTTTTTTTCAGCACCTACTTCTTGGCACCCTTGAAGGGCGATGTTCTCTAAGTCTCCCGAAGACCGAACCGATGAAAGAAACTGGAGCAAGAGCGTATCAAGGACGAAGGCGGAATCCAGATTTTAATGAAGCAAACATAACCTTTTACTGAGGCAAACTCACCCGGAGTTCGTCAAAACCCTGATTAAAGCCTAGACAGCTATTCAGCGCGGCGTTTAATTATAGCAGAGCCGGCGAACCCCCTCGGAGTTAAGGATTTTCAGGATTTCTAATAAAACTCCCCTTCCCTTCCTAGGTTTTCGGAGGCTTAGGACTTATTTATAATGAAATGGGCTTCAGGCTGAAGCTTGCCGATGTGAAACGATAACACGGTGGGTGCTCACCTGAGAATGAATAAATTTTGGGGGGGTGTCTGAACCAAAACCCTCGCAGGTCTTTTAATTTGCCGTGATTATATTTTTTTTTCTTTTAAAAAAAGACGCATAGGACAATTTTCTGATTTGTAAAACTTTTCCACTCACTTTTCCACTACCCGGCCCCCGAAGAACAGCAAACGTTGGAGAAGTTTCCAGCTTCACACCTGGGAAAAAAGGAGCAAAAGCTCTTTCTGGGGTAGGGGGGGGTAAATTCCCCCCTTTTTTTTTTTTTCAGGTGGGAATGTGAACATTTGAAGCAAATCAGGGAAAAAAACTCTTCCTCCCAACCTTTTCCTGGCTCCCCCTTGGCCTTAGGGACAGGCAGGAGAAGGCAGCGATTTCGGGAGGAGGCAGGAGGAACCACAACGAAACGGTTTTAAAAACATCCATGACTTTTCCCATTTCTCCTGAGCTGGAGTTGCAGGATCAAGACCTTAATTCCAATTCCGCCCGCTCCAAGTTGATTGGAATAAGGTCAAGACAGCCACTTTTTTTTTTTCTTGTTTAATTAAAAAGGGCTTGTGCATTTATTTATTTATTTATTTATTGCGTTGGCGTTATTTATTTGTGAAAGGAGTTTGCTGTGATTAACGGGGAGAGGGGCAAAGCGTTCCCTTTCCTCCCGGATCCAATTAATCTTATGCAAAGATGCATTGATTGCCTCTGCCTCCAAATTGCAGACCCTGGTTATTACTGGGAGAAAATGGGTGTAATTGTGCACATTAAGCATCGGCTCCTTATTCCTTGCTCAGCAGAATCGGCCACAATATAGTTGCTCCAGGTTCTCCTTCCCTTAATCCACCAATTTTATTATGTCTGCGTCAAGTTATTAAGCAATTTCCCCCCCTGAATTCCTGAAAAAAAATCAAAGCCAGCCACTAAAAACCAGAAGTTTGAGTTTTCTCCTGTTGTCGTGCTCAATTCGCGACGGAATGTCGTAATAATTAAAAAAAAAACCCCAATATTTGAGGGGAAAAGGCAAATCTTTCCTACCCAGTGAGGAGGTGAAAGGACTGAATTCCCATTCCAAGACCTGGGAAGCCGCGAGTGGGAAAGGCTGGGAATAACAATCAAAATCTGCCCCAAATTAAGAAGGGAAGGAATTTCTCCTCTTTAAATCCAAAAGGCTGTGGAAGTGGTGGTGAGGATTTGACGAGGTGTTCAAAGGTAATTAGTTAATGCAAGAGAAGAGTGAAATAAATCCTAGGGGGGGCCGTTAAGGGCTGAGCTTTTATCCAAAATGCTTTGCTTTGTGCTGTAGGATTTTTCACTCCCCGATAGATCCAGAGGGGGGAGGAAAAAAATAGAAAAAAAGAAAAAAAATAAAGAAAAAAAAAGAAAGAGCAGCCTTTAGCATATTTTTTTTACAGCTGTAAGCACAGAAGTGCAAAGGAGCAAAAGAAAGAATTTATCGCCTCCTCACACGCTTACAAAAATCAACGGGCTTTCAAGTTGTGGGGACTTTTCCCAAGTTTCCCTGTGTGGCAGGCTATTTTTAGAAAATCTCGGCGCTCTTTCCTCGCTGTGAAGGTCTGAATTTTGCACCTCAGCAGCAGGATCTCCACAAGCTTCTGTAAATAGCAATGGGTGATGGTTCCCACTGTCGCTGCCGGAGTCTGAGCTGCCTTTCAGGCAGCATGAGGCAGGTATAGAAATATGATGTAGCTTCCTCTACGTCCAGATGTTACTATAAATAGCCTTTACGTGACGCCGTCTGCTGGCTACGGTGTGATGGGAGCCTAAAAATACCTGCCCTGGACCGATTTGGCATCCTGGAATTTGCCTGGTGGGAACTAGGTCTTGGGCAATCGGTGCCAAGGGAGCGCCGCATGGTAGATCTCCCGCACGTTTGTTCTCAGGTCGCTTTAAAAAGCCATTTCCAGGGTATTTTTTCCAACAGCAAAGAGGTCAGAAGTTTTCAAAATGCATGAAACAAACAGCTTACGGCTCGTCATGTGTCCCCAGCGTGGTGGCTACGACGGTCTGGCATCGCACCTTGCACCGGAGCATCCCTACTCCATGGGCCAGACGGACGGCGGTGCCAGAGCGAGCCTCCTAATTATCTTCAGCTGATGTAATTAAACGGTGCTGGTTTCCACGGGGTTGGTTTCTGGGTGGTGGTCACGGTTCACTGCAGTGGAGAATTCATTTCACTTCGTTAGAGAAAACTAACGAATCGCCATCTCTTGCCGTGTTGGGTGTGTTGAAGTTGAGTGTGTCAACTCAACTTCAACTTGGGGTTGGCTCAAACCAACTTCCAAATGTCCAGCTTCCACGAGCCCACCTCTGGACAGGAGAGACAAGCTTCAAGGAGACAGACTGCCCAAATCTGTAATCTTTAGCGATTAAATGGATATTTAGCAATTCTGGGGCAAATTACTTCTCATCTTGCCGAGACGAGAAGGTGACACCTAAACTGATGCTTTGTGGCATTTCCCATGGAAGTTCTCACTTCGGACACTCCCATCTGGTTTTGAAAGACCAACCTCACAAGCTTTTTTTCAGGTTTCAGCAGAAAAGAATCCGAGGAATCGCACGTTTTTTGGAAGAGTGTTCTCCAGCTGAAATGCTTCTTTTTTGTGTAATTTTTTTTCAAAAAAATTTGAAGCCTTGGAAATTTGGAAGGCGATGCTATGGAAATTTCAGCCAACAACAGGTTGGAATAACCACCTTGAGCAGCTCCTGAACATGCCAACCTAAAGTCCCACACAGCTTGGCAGGAGATGCTCCCAGGAGAGATGAACCAGTCCAAAATGACACAAGTGGGCTCCGGGGGAGAACTTATTGTGGTTTTCCAGTACTTAAAGAAGGCTTAGAAGAAAGATGAGGACAAACTTTTTAGTAGGGTCTGTTGTGATAGGAGGAAGGGGAACGGTTTTAAACTAAAAGAGGGGAGATTTAGACTAGATATAAAGAAGAAGTTGTTTACGCTGAGGGTGGTGAAACCCCAGAGAGGTGGGAGATGTCCCATCCCTGGAAACATTCCATGTTCAGGGCTCTGAGCAACCTGGTCTACTTGAAGATGTCCCCGCTCATGACAGGAGGGTTGGACCAGATGGCCTTGAAAGGTTCCTTCCAACCCAAACCATTCTGAGGTTCTAAGTAGACACCCAAGGAGAGCTCTTTGCATTGACAGGAGGCCAGCTGGGGGTTGATAGTCAACCATTCCTTGGCTTCTCATGGTCATCCCAGGACAACCCATGGTCTCAGCCCACCTTGGCCAGGCAGCAGGAGGTCCTTGGCAGGCAAGGCCACACTGCTGCAGCCCCCAGCTCCGCTCCCAGGTACCGCTGAGAGAGCTGGGGGCTCCGTACCCAACGTGCCGTGTAATCAGACTCATTGGCAAGTGCTATCAAACGGTTAATTACTGCGATTTGCATAAATATAGGTGAGCTCAGCAGCAGCAGCTGTTCCCTCCGAGCCTGGGCTGAACAGCAATTTTCGGGGAAGAACAGGGGAGAAACAGGGGTGGAGGAGGAAGCCATGGGGTTGTGTGGCATCACCCTTTGCTCACCCAGGGAGGTGCCCTCCAAGATGCCCCTTTGGGGTTGAACTGAATTGGAAACTGAATGGAAATTTTGGATATCTCCAACCCTTCCAACCTACTCAGGCCGATTTGGGGTCTCTTCACTTCTGCCCTCTCCTGGAGTTGCCCACCCGTCCCCAGAGATGTTCTGCAATACCTACAGGATGGGAATTCCAGAAACCAGGAGCATTTCCTTGCCTACTCAACCCCTAAGCAGGCTCTTGAATCCACACCTTTATTCAATTCTAACCCCACGTGAATGTGCTCTTGGGTGGGGTGTTGCTCGGGGACGATGCTGAGACTCTTGAGCAGAGACAGGGAAGATTTTTTTTTTTTGTCTTTTTGCTGTAAATGGGAGCTTTTTCTTTTGCCGCATGCGGAATCTGTTATCGGCTGCCGGTGACAGCAGAACCAAAGGTTATAGATGCGTGCAATTCTTTGTTTTATTTGATTTGGAAAAGGAGAAGAGGGAGGTGAAAAATTAAAAAAGAAAAGAAAAGAGGTAAAGTTTTCAAATGAAAAGAAAGGGAACTAGCAATTCATCGAGTTTTGACAGAGCACTCCATCATTTGCTCCTCTTCCAGGAACAAAAGCGAATTTGCAAAAAAATAATAATAAAGAGAATGGGAGGTAGAAACTTTTTTTCCCGAGGGAAACATTTTTCTCTTGTTTTAACAAATGGGGAGAAGGAATGCAAACACACACAGGTGCACTTCTTTTCCTCTCCGTCTTCCCAAGAGAACGCCGGGGCACGGACACGTGTGTCCCTCCTCCTCCTCATCCGCCACCCCACCAGCTGCTGGGACCTACCAGTCCCTTCTCCTTTCGAAATAATTTCTGTCTGAAATGGGTTTGGAGAGGGCTGAGGTCACGCCACACATAATAAAGAAGGGGAGAAGGACGGTCGGTGGTGAGATCTTCTCCTGGTGGCACCACACATTTGTTATATTATAAAATGATACTATTCCATCCACACTCTTGGATATGTTTGGAGTGTTTTCTTGCTGCATAAATACCCTGTCTACATTAGGAAAGCTGTAAGAAGGTTGCCAGAGGTTGGGCTTTACAAAAAAAAACAACCCTGAGAAGAATGATTTTTGCTTTGGCCCAGTTTCTTCTTGCTCTTTCTTCTGCACCGAGTAAATACGACCGTAAATACGGCATATCTGGAGTAAATACAAAAATATATATATGATGGGCCAAATTCCTGCTTCCCACAGACCTCTTCCTAAAAGCCCATCAGCAGCTGCTGGTGGTGGAGCTGGGAAGCCAATCACAGAATCATGGAATCATAGAATCGTTCAGGTTGGAAGAAACCCTTGGGATCATCGAGTCCAACCATCAACCCTACTCTACAAAGTTCTCCCCTACCCCATATCCCCCAACACCGCATCTAAACAACTCTTCAACACCTCCAGGGATGGTGACCCAACCAACCTCCCTGGGCAGCCTCTTCCAGTGTCTTGACCACTCTTTCTGTGAAGAATTGTTTCCTATTATCTAGTCTAAACCTACCCTGTTGGAGCTTGAAGCCATTCCCTCTTGTTCTATCGCGAATTACCTGGGAGAAGAGGTGGGGATTAGGGAACGGAAGGTGAAACGAAGGGGTGATGTGTGCTTAATGTGAATAAAACTAATAAAACTATTGTTCTTCATGGTGCTCATCTTCTCATGGAGCTTTTATGAAGGAAAAATCACTATAATCACCCTCAAAATCTCTACCTTGCAGATGTACTTAGCAGAAATGCATTATATGCAGAGGGAAGGTTTGCTTACCTTTTGGCTTAAAACTGCTTGCGCGATGCAGAAATATTTAATGGAAATGTATATTATACACGGAATTCATTTACCGTTTCACTTCAATAATTCCTTCCATAGAGCAGCGATCGTTAATGGAAACGGAATGGCAAGTTGTTTATGGGAAAAAGTAATGTTTTCATGTTTTTCCCCTAAATCTACGTGACCACCAACATTGAATAGATTTTTTTTTTTTTTCCACAGAGATCTTTGTTGGAGGAGAAGCTTTTAAAATTTGGCACTGGTTTGACTTTTATTTCACAGCCACGAGACTCCTGACAAGGTAAAGCTCCTCTCGATGCCCACCCCAAAGATAATTCCCATTTCAAACCTATGGAAAAGGAAACCATTTGGAGTTATGGGAGTACCCGTGCCATATCCCAGCATGGCGGCTCCAATGGATTTAACTGGGGGCTGGGGATTGAATTACTTGAAAGGGATTGGAAAAACTTTTTGGGTTGGTTGGGCTGGTTGGGTTTGGTTTTTTTATTATATTATATTATATTTATTATTTTTTTATTTTATAAACACGCGATCATCGCGTTTTGGCAGATAATTGAGTGCGATGGCGCTTTCTTGTCTCATTTTCATGGAGCTCCATTTGTCTTTCCTCCAGCTCCGGAGTGTTCGCCTTGATTTAGGTCACGTTATTTCCATCGGTCTCGGTGTAACACAAACCATATGGACCTTCTTTACCATATGGACAGGTGTCTACTATCCTATAAAACATGGTGGTTTGGGGGCGTGCAGCTTGTTCTCCCATCCCTCCTCGCCAGCAGCCCCCCGGAGACTGGGCAGGAGAAGCCAAAAATGACATTTTCCAGCCTGAAAGCTGGTGGGAAAGGAGCCCAGTCGCATTTCTGCAGCGATATCCCCCCCATGTCCCTTGAGTTCCAGCATCTGGATGCCCACGAGTCTCACCACTTGCATTTTGGAGTTGGAACATACGCACGAAAGATTGAGCGCTGACTCCGAAATAGGAACAGAAGAAGAACTCAAAATAAGAAAAAGCTCTCTTTTTTTTCTTTTTTTTTTTTTTCCTTCTTAAAAATCACTTATGCATCCAAATTCTCATAGCAAAAATTCTCTGAGCTCCAGGGATGGAGAACACCAGCTGTTTCAGAGAAGTGGTGTTTCAGAAGGGTGGTCTGACATCAGGCTTTGGAACTGGGCTCCTGCTTGGCCACCAGGTGGACTTTGTTGCTTCTAACGAGCTGATCCCGCTCCGTCCTGGCAGAATGAGGGCAGGGCCAAATTTGGCACACATGGGCTTAATTAAGTCAGTTTATTTAATAAGAGCAGGGTGGAAACTTGGTCTGGTTTTGTGGTTTGGAAGGCTGTGGTGGTTTGGTTTCTTCTCTGGGTTGGTGAGGAGCTTCTTCTTGGCTCTAAGGTAAGAGTGAAGAGTCTCGTAGAGGCTGTGGTTGCTTTCCCTTTTTCTCTTATATTCTTACTGTAGGAGAAGGATTAACAACCTGAATCTAAATTAATTTCTGTGTTTCACTCAAAGAACAATTGAGCTCCTTGGTTTTAGTGGCATTGTTCCTTATCTATGCAGGCATGAATGGGATTATAATAAATATTTATGGACTTTTTTTCCCCTTATAATGCACTATATTCCAGCTTGAATTTCCTTAGGTGCTAGTTTTATGTGTTGGTGTTTTCCCTGAGCTTTAGGGGTTTGCTCTTGAGTTGGGGGAGTCCTGGTTACTGAGACATTGCAGGCTCTTACTGGAAATATGGTGGCCCAGGTGAAAAAAATTAATGTATTTGCTCACCCTTCCTCTAAAAATGATTGATAATGCAAATAATGGCATAAAAATCTACTTTATTTTATGTGACCTGTCAAAAAAACCTCTATGTGGTGAAACTGCTGGAGAGGAGCAAGGTTCTCCCCAGTTATTATCTGGTGTAGCTTCATGATCTGGCCCACGTAAATTAGCATGAGTAATTTTCCAAAATACTCTTTCTGCTTTTTTTCTGAAGTTTATCTTTTTGCTGATAAGCACAAAGCTGGAGAGTATCTCCAAAACTTTTCAATCCTTGGGTGGAAGTATGGAAAAGATAAATAGCTGCTGAGCTTTTGAGTTTGCAAGAACTTAATTGCAAGAAGCAGTTGGAGGAAGAGGAGGGGACAATGGTGGCCTGGGAGCCTCGTTGAGCTCAGCTCCAACCCTTTCCAAGGGAGAGGGAGAAGAAGGTGGTGAACAATTCAAAGAGTCAACGATCTGAGTGGAAATAATATTTGGGGTTATGTGGTAGGGGAATAGTCAATGTGGTGACCCCAATGTGTTCTTGGGGATGGGGTTAAGGGTGTTTTGAGACATGGTTTTCTGCTGTAGTGTTGTAGGCTGCTCAAAAATTGTGGCATGTCAAAGGGGGTTTTGACCAGAAAACTAGGATGGGTTTTAGTAACTCTGGGATGGGGTAGCTGATACGGATCCATGGATCAGCTGTGGGGCAAGCTCACTGGGTGGACTCCCTCAGGCTCTGCCCAAAGCAGAGGAATTTAATCGGAGTTTTCTCATGCCGCTTAGACCTGGGAGCACTTGCTGGACTTTTCAGGCCCTCGGTGACAAAGCTTCCTTAAAAATCCTGAAATATGATGCTTTCCTAATGTGGAAACCGTGTACCGAACTCTGGCTAATTGAATATTGACCTCATTTCAATAGACAAAGAGGTGATGACTGGTTGGAAATCTATCAGCTCAACTGGTCAGGTTATATCAATGCTCCTTTGTGTGGGAAAGAAAATGGCATTGACCACTGATGCATAATTTTGGGGCTGTTAAAGGTTGAGTTACCCGAAGCTTTAAATCACGGCGGATGTAAGAGAAGTATTTGGGGGGGTGGAAAAAAATTGAACTGAGGAAGAGCATCCTATTGAGCGCTCCCAAAATCTTGAGCTTAATGGCAAACCTATAGTAACATTGTGGTGGAAGCGTACAAAAGATGGGAAAGTGGGATAAATGGGAATGAATGGGGGAATAGCTTCGGATTTGTCTCTGACGTGTAAAAGGATGAAAAGGGGTTGATGAAATATGTGGAAAATTGATTGTGATCGCTGTGAAACCAATAACTACGTGGGTTCTGAGCCTGTGGCTTCGTGTGGATGGTCCAGAGTTGACCAGGAATTGAGGAGTGATGGGAGTGTTGGGGTTGCTCCTGGGCTGTACCTGGATGGTGAGGGAAAGGGTGGAAGATGGTGGGGGAGAGGATTCCGATGAAGTCACGTATTTGCATAAGAATTCATGAAACCATCTGAGAAGCTTCACGGTTTAGGTTTTTACTGAAGGGAAAAAGTCTGGTTGATCTTGAGGAAAACGCTTGTGAACAACCTCCTCCCGCAAATTCCGTCGGCTTTCATCCCTCAGCAAGTATTTAGAGCAAGGCTGAAAGCCCCTTGTCCCAGGGAAAGGGGCAGAGGGGACCTTGTCATGGTGGTGTTAACCCAACCTTGTCTACAGCAGCTTGAACGTGCTCCTCTAACAAGCGGTGTGAAATGTCAATCCCAGTCAGCGTAACACTTGAGTGGTTTCTGACACAGGAAAGGAGAAGGATGGTTGATCTTTAACCAATTGTTTGGGTTTTTTGTTTGTTTTTTCTTTTTCATCTGAAAGACATTCTCCTTGGCACTTGACAGCTCCTTCCTTGCAGCTATGCTCCGTCAGCCCCCTCTTGAGGTCTTGCTGATGTTTCTAGTTAAGTTGGCCATGACTCTACTGTGTGGGAATAGGAGACTCCAAAATGCTGGCCAGAATCCTGAAAAAAAACTGTGGTTTTCTGGCAGGGTCGCAATTTTTCTGTGGGAGCACCTGTTACCCGGATCATCTAGATCTTGGGCATCCTTGAAGCTTCTTGCTCTGGCCCTGATCTTGCTTGGACCAAGCATGGCTTGAATTTCTGAGCTAATTACTCTCAGCCTGAGTTAATTTGGATGCTTGGAGCCTCTTAGGTGATCTTCAAGTGGTTTCTGGGACCAGGCAGCTCAAATAAGTACATTGTAGGTCTGGTGGCTTGTCCCCTCGGGGAGGGAGAGAAATAAGACCACATGCCAAACCTCAAGGTTGCCTTTTAATTCTTCTCTAGTCCCCAGAACATGGAACATTTAAGGAACACCTTTCTGGAAAGGTGTGTTAAAAGGGTGAAGCTTGGTGGCATTAACCTCCTATGGGAGAAGGTCATCTGAAGGTAGGAAGAGCTTGAGACCCCAGGGCAGGTCAAGAACCACTCCATGTGAAGTTATTTCTGGGTCACCTCTGCAAAACTTCTTGCATTTGGGCTCCTTCGTTGGTGTTCTGGGAGCTGCTGGTATTTATCTGCCATATGCTCTTTGTGGGAAACTGGTGGGAATCTGCGCGTGAACTGGTTTTGTCTCCTATTTCCAGTAACCTAGTGCCTCCACCAGAGCAGATGCAATCTGCTCAAATATAAAAATGATCTCTTTTGGAAAAAAAAAAATAATAATCATGTAGACAGGCTTGAAATAGCCGTGCTGTGAAAGAATAAATTCATTCTTGAGCTGAAATAAAAAGGCCTGAAATAGTTGTGAGCGGAGCGGTGGCAAGAGATGTGTCAAGGCAGCAGCTGTGACCACAGGAGGTGACAGATGGGAAGGATGATGTGCGGTTTAGTCATGAGAGGTCTTCTGAAATGGAGAAGAGGGGTAAGAATTGCATATCTTAGGTCCATTGCTCTTGCCACAGCGACCCATGGGCTGTGTCGAGTCCTGAACTGGGGCATGCATGGGCTTGGTTGTCCCTTCCTTAACCAAGATCTTCTGTGGTGGAGCACGAGGCCTTCTACCCTCCACCAGTGGGCAATTTCTGACTTAGTGACTGCTTCTGTAAGAGTTCTGTCCTTGTGGACACTGCTCTGTGGGCACTAGTTCTGTAGGAATAGGAGTGTTTTCTTTTTTTCACCCTTAGGTTCTTGTCTTTATCAACCTGTGGTGAAGAATGTGCATTTTCACAGTGGCCATAATGACCCTGGTTTAAAAAATCCAACCATAATCTGGCTCAAATGTCATTATTTTTTTCTTAGCGTGGTGGCCTCAAACAGCAGGTGGAAGGAAGGTTCCTTATTGCACCAGGGTTGTGGAGAAGGATGCCTTGACATCTTGCCACGTGCTGCTTTTCCAGCCTTGAGGAACAAGGGGGAGACCCATGACAGATTTCATAGACCTGACATGTAATGTCATTAAGACTCAATTAAGAGTCTCATGGAAATAATTTTAACCTGATTCCTGTCCCAGACTGATTATTGGAAATTATCTCATTTCCCTGAGAGGGGGGAACTCCTGTCATGGGAAAGGCTCTTCCTCAAATTGTGAGTTTTTCAATATTCAGTAAAACCAGCCTCAGATGACGTTTTTTTTTTTTCCTCCAAAAGACTGCAGGAAAAGGTAAAAAGGAGAGAGTTATGAACAAATAACCAGCTCAGCTGCTGGACACCTGTGAGTTTTCTGTGGTGGTACCATGCCAGACATGTAAGGTGTGGAAAAGGTAGTGGTGTGGAGAAGAAAGGGATGTCTGAGTTGCCTCCATAGGTCATTTTTCTGCTGAATCAATGAAAAATTTAAGTATTTAATTTTTCATTTGCCCTGTGGTTCTTGCTTATTTTGCTGAGAAGCTCTGTTGGGATGTGACTCCCTGCAGATCTTCTCCAGGATGTGGGACTTGGAAAATGAAGATGATTCTTGGAGGACAAGGCTTTCTTGTCTATATATAGACTATATTAATTCTGGGATGCTTAGTTTGGAAGAGAGAATGAGACTGGGCCTACAACCTCCGTATAGCATCAAAAAGGCAGTTTTTGTGATTTTTTTTTTGAAGTGTCCTGTGCCTGTGGTACCCAATGGGAGAGCTTGGCTGTGGGATCTGCTCAGGTGAGGAATCACAGGCTCTTGGAGAAAAGGCATTTCAAGTTAGGGAAATGAAATTTTGTGTTGAGATGACTTGGAGCAAAATGTATTTTGGAAGCCAGGACAAAATATTTGAGGGCCTCTGAGATTTTTTTTTTTAATGGCATGAAATATTTTTTAAAAAAATAATCAATATATTTCTCTGAAATAATTTGAGTTGTGTTCAGATCACCTCTTCAGAACTTGATTTATCTTCCCAAATCGTGAATCTTGGGATGCTTTGGTAGAAGGAAAAGAATTTTCTTACCAGGCTTGATCCGAAGGGGTGTCCCATTCAGTGGTGCCACCTTGAGAACAACATTTGAACTGACCCACCAAGGACATCACCATAACACTGCATCCAAAGGTGCCAGAAAGGGACCAAAAGAGCCCCAGTAACATGGTTTTGTGCTCCATTAGAAGAAAGTGAGTTTTTTCTGTAAGAAAAAAGATGGATGAACTGGTTATAACCTTCCCAGGAAGGCAGAAGTTCTAATGGGGAGAAGGCATCATAAAAATCAGAAGTATCACTAAAAAACGAAGCTTGAAGCCGTTAATTGAGGACTAGGCAGAGGAGACATGTATCATGCTGTGAGGGTAATTAACAGAGGGAAGGTCCTTTCTAAGGTTGTGATGGGATTTGATCAAAACCGGAGCTTAATATTGACTTAAAATAAAGCCTGGAAGTGCTTTATTTTGGAGGAATCGCTTGGCTCTATAAAACCTGGAAGTCAGTTAAGCGACTACCAGGTTTCCTTCGGCATAAAATCAACAAAGATTTCATTGTCCGAGTTGTGAGCAAGATCAGAAAAGGGATTAGAAGGGACTGAAGAGCACCTGATGTTTGCCTGATGCGAGGGTGCCGTTATTTTCCCCGTGCGGGGAGCGAAAACCAAACAGATGAAATAGATTGGCGAGGATAAATTTCCATTCGTTACGATGCCGAGCGAGAATTTCTCCCAATTTGTCCTGTGCGGAGCCTTAGATGTTGGAATTGATTTTCTCTTGGGGGAAGATCTTGCAGAAAAATTGAAGGTTAAAATTTGTGGTCGCCCGTGAGCACAAACAACGCAAACGCAGGCTGGACCAAAGAAGAAATTGGCTGCTTGAAGCATCTTTCTTTTGATAAATCACAGAATCCCAGAATGATATGGGGTTGGAGAGGACTTCTGGAGATCATCTGGTCCAACCCCAGCTTCCAAAGCAGGTCCACCTAGAGTAGGTGACAAAGGATTGTGTCCTGGGTAAGTCTCTAATATCCCTCTTTCCCATCCCTGGGGATGTTTTGGCCTCAAGGAGAGAGGCAAAAGCAGTTTTTGGTTGGATGATCCATCAACCTTTCTCAGGTCACCACTATGTGGTCCCAGTTAGGGCTGCTCTTCCAGTTTCTAACGGTGGGGAGCACCACAAAGCTGGGTGGTGTGAGGAAGCCACCTTCAAGTTACTTCAGAGGGGTAATATATCTGAAGACTATTGGAATGAATATAGTCCTGAAAACTCTATTTTGTTGTAAATGTTAGATTGAGGTCTTGGATGAGGTTGAGGGAGAAAGGAGTTCCCTTCTGAGAAAAATGAGGGGAGAAAAAAGCTTTTTTTTTTTTTTTTCAGAGGATTCCTCAAATTCTAGCCTGGCTGCAAGCATCCTTTGTACCCTGCTAAGCAGAAGATGCTGCTGAGAAGGTTTCTTTCCTTCTCCTAGCTTTCCTGCAGCTCCCTGGGCTATTTCCACCCGAAGGTCATGACTTCTCTGATCTGAGAGACCAGATCTGGATTATTTTCTAAAGGGCATTCCACCTGTAGAAAGTTTGGAGTGGGTTTTTTGTGTTTTTTTGAAACCAAGGTTATGCCACAAGCAAGTGCTGCAGAAGTGACATCTGCTGCATGACACGGTGACATCCCAGGTGTGACAAGTTGCTCAAGGCAGGGGCTGTTTTCCTCTCCTGGAGTGATGCTGAAAGATTATGGTCCAATGTAGAAGCCCCACGAGAGGTTTGGAAGAAGTTTAGGAAGAAACAGCTGCTGGGGCCGTTGAGTCAGGTGTCTGAAGATGGAAACGGGGATGTTGGTGTCCAAGACCATCGCTGGTTGGACCCAGAAGTCACCCAAAAGTCCTTATCTTGCTATCACCCAGCCCGTGGTACCCTCTTTTCCTTTTCTTCATGGGCAGGGAGTTTCTCCAGCACTTCTTGGGCTGCTCTGCTAGATGGTGCTGTTGCCCTGGTTTCTGAGAGGAGTTTGCGGAGCTTAGTCCTCGGAGAAGAATTAATGCTTATTCAATGAATGTCCACCCCATCGGCCAGAGCCTGAAGAAAATATGCTTCGCTCTGGGAACCACGGAGAGCTGCTCGGAGCGCGTCTGCTGCCCAACCATCCTCCTCACCAGTCGAAACCCTGCTCAGATCTTCTCCTGAACCTCCTCCCAGCCTGGGAAGCTTTCCTGATGTTGAGCGTAGGGTCTCGTGTGGTTCCAACAACTGGTGCCGCTGTCCAAGCAGCATCCTTAATCTCCTGGCGTTAGAGGAACAAGGACAAACAAACTCGATGGGGATGGCAGGAGGTCAGGACAAGAAGCCACCAGCGTCATGCCAGCTGTTAAAGTATTATTGGAGCTCGATTTCAACAGTGAGCTGGGAGACCGGAGGGGAAAGTGGTTTTTAAATTTTATCGGGGAGAAGTCAGCCCCGAGTTACTTCTCGGCAAACCTGGAGGAACTTTCACTGCACTTAATTATGGTGTTTAATATTCATGCGAGTCTTTTCTTGGAGGAATGTCCCCAAACACTACTTGAGCTCTCCATGCAGTGCCAGGGAAAAGCACTTATTGCTTGGGCAGAAAAGACTAATAACTAATATGCTTCCTGGCAATTAAAGCGGCAGCGAAAATCTCCTTGAGGGACCGAGGTGTAAACATTTGGAAAGGGGGGAGATCTTTTAGGACTGGCAAAGAGCTTGAGACAATATTAGGACTAGAGCTGCTAAACAGCCCTAAAAACCAGCTTTTTGACACCTGAGCCCAATATTTAGCCTCCAAGTGCAAAAAACACCCACGTTTCTGCTGCTGTTGGTTTTGCTCAACCATCCAGGGTCTGCTGCGGGTGAGAACGTTGGGGCTGAACCCAAACTGGACTTAATTGAAGCATTTTTCTCTTAGGGAAGCTACTACGGGGGTCAAAGTCCAAATCCCATCCTGGTGCTGGGCTTGATACCTGTCAGGGAGAAGTTGGGGGGCTTGGGAACGCGTGTCCCCCCCCCCTCTACTTTGTGCCTCTCCATTCAGGCGGGAGCTTTGTGGGATTTAGACCTGCTGGGGAGGGGGTGTGGGTTCTTCTGAACGCAAGTCCAGGGAGGGATGGATGGATGGATGTGGCCTTTTGTCTCTCCTGGTGAAGCCTTTCTACCTCACCCAGCTCGTTAAATATTAATTGCCGTGGTGGTGAACCCATGTCCTAGCTGGAATGCTGCTTTGCTGGCCTGATAAATATTTAATGAGCACACAAAGCGGAGCAGCCCTGCCATGTGGTGGCTGTGAGAGCATCAGGTCCTACAGCACCTGAGCTTCAGAGGTGGCTTCTGGTTGGGCAGAGACAGCTTTTTTTTGTTTTTTTTTTCCCCCTGTGGTCTCGGTTGGATGAAAACCCAAGCAACCAGGCAATCATTTCCTCGTGTCCTCCCTGTTGGTGGCAGGAAGGTCAAAGCTGGGGAGCAATTGTTGTCTTGGAGGTGGTCCAGGGAGCAGAGGATGCCATACAAGCAGCTGAGGTTTGTAGGCCCCTGCTTGCTGAGATGGATGGGGCTGGGCAAGAAGAAGCAGGGGACGTGGACACCTTCAGGGGTGATGAAAAACGGGTTTGAAGTCAGGGAGTGGCTGTTTCATCAGCTGCTAAATCAGGAGGGAACAGAAGTGTGACTAGGCGGTGGCATCCTTCAGCAATGGGCTGTGAGGCTTGCCCAAAGACCTGTGTGGGACACCTGGGTCCAAAATGGGTCTTGGTGATCCTTGAAAGACCCCTTGCACCCCGAGCCAAGGTGATTGCATCCACTTAATTTGGGTGGCACCGTGGCCGCTAAATCTGGGTGCCTGCTGTGCTCCTGCTTGGTAGGATGAAGGGCTCTAGGGTGCTTCTAGAGTTCCCATGGAGGAGGTGGAAGCTTGAACCAGTTTTCCTGCACCCAAGCTCATCAATGGGGTCAACCTCCAGCTCTCAAACGCAAAGAAATACCCCATTCCTCCCAGTGGCACTGGGCTTGTGAGGTAACAGCAAGGAGGAATTTCAGACTGTAGAATCACAGAATCATCTGGGCTGGAAGGGACCTCCAAATACCATCTAGTCCGACCCCCCCGCAGTCAGCAGGGACACCCCCAACTAGACCAGGTTGCCCAGGGCTTCCTCGAGCCTCCCATTGAATGTCTCCAGGGAAGGGGCCTCAACCATCTCCTCGGGCAACCTCTTCCAGTGCTCCACCACCCTCATTGGAAAGAACTTTGTCTTAATCTCCAATCTAAATCTGCTCTTCTCCAGTTTAAACCCATTGCCCCTCGTCCTGTCACCGCAGGCCTTTGGAAACAACCCCCCCAGCCTTCCTGTAGCCCCCTCAGGTACTGGAAGGCCACTCTTAGGTCTCCCCGGAGCCTCCTCTTCTCCAGGCTGAACAACCCCAGCTCCCTCAGCCTGTCTTCGGAGCAGAGGGGCTCCAACCCTCTGAGCCTTTTTGTGGCCCTCCTCTGGACCTGCTCCATCAGGTCCATGTCCTTCTTCTCTTGAGTGCTCCAGACCTGCACACAGTGCTCCAGGTGAGGTCTCACCAGAGCAGAGCAAAGTGGCAGAATCACTTCTCTGATCCTTCTGGCAACACCTCTTTGGATGCAGCCCAGGATGAGATTGGCCTTCTGGGCTGCAAGTGCTGACTGCCTGCTCATGGCCAGCTTCTCATCCATCAAGAAGTCCGTTCTCATTCATCCATCTGTGAACTGCAAAAAAAGAGAATTGGCAAAGTGACCAAATCTCTCTCTTGCCTGATATCAGTTCTAAATGGTCTTTATAAGTTTACTGAAAGTCCGTTTGGGAGACAAAGCTTGTGTTGTGTTCTTTGCACCAAATTATTTTATTTCAAACCAGGAGAGCCTACTTAGTCCTGTTTAGGACTTGGTTTCTAAGTGAGTGGGCACTCTAGCTCCTAGGCTTCCACTGACTATCATCACAGTAAAATTCAGCTACAAAAAACGTAGTTCTATCTAGGCAGGCTTTGAGATCTTTGTGTGTGTTTCTGATACTTAGTCTGTATTCGCATGCTGGTGAGTTGGGCTGCAGCTGGCTTGCATTCTTCATAGATGGGGCAAAATGCATAGGCTCTGCAGGTGCTCCCAGAGGAGTCCCACCCAACTCCCTGGAACCCCAGAGCTTTGCTGAAAACTCGGACAATCAAACTTTTACCTCTGGAGGTCCCGTAAGAGTGGTATTTCAGTGAAAATTGCTGCTGTCATTTTTCATTTTCTATTCTGTGTTCACAAAAGATGATATACTTCATAATTTTGTTTTCCTTGTCCATGTTCCTATGTCTGTCTTTGTGTACATGTACCTCCATAAAAAATAAAAAAAGAAAAAAAAGAAAAGAATCTGTCCAAATAGCTGCTTGGTGCTTTTTTCACACCAGCCTTCTTTATCGGGACTATCTCCTGAGGATTTCAAGTGATTCAAGTGATTCAACCAAAGCTGTGGCAGAGGAGGTGTAACCGGCATCGGTCTGTTTAGATTTGAAAGGCAGCCGTTTTGTTGCACACTTATTATTTGCACACAAAATTATTAACAAGGCCTTGTGCTTGTCTTCCAAACTCAGCTGGGGTACCTCTAGGCCCTCTTTTTTGTGCCTAGTTTCTCCTTCCTCGCTTTTGGCTTGCCTGGCTGAGTTTGGTTAAACCCATAACTTCTGTGATATAAACATTAAAGTACCTTTGGGTTTCAAATACTCTCCATCGTGGTGTTCCCTCAAAAAGCCCCTGCAAACCTCTGATCCAATCTTCTCTTTCTTTTTTTTATTTTAAAGCAGGCTTTTTTATTTTGCCCTCCTTCAATGTGCAGATGTTGTTTTTCTTACTGTATCATGTGTGATAATGACATTTTCAGCTCTTGAGTACACAAGTGTGGGGCTTATAGAGTGTGTTTACATTTGATAGGGCAGAGAATTACATGTAACTAAAGTATTGTAAAATTGATTTTCCCTCTGTCTCCAGGTATTCTTCCTTCTCGTTTTAAAGTTAACTTACTCTGTGATGCTAAACCAATTTGTAGGCACAAAACCTGACAGCAGAAGGCTTTAATAGAGTAATACTTACATGTATTTTGTATGTTAGTAGATGGTTAGATTAGGTATGTCTGTCTAGTTAATCTATTTAGATAGATATGTGGTGAAGGTTTTTTAGTCCTTTTTTTACATTTGTAACAATGAGTTGGATATTTTCTTACAGGTCTATGGGATAATTCCATTTGGAAGGGATCTTAAAAATTCATCTAGTCCAACACCCTGATCAAAGAAGCAGCTGTAAGGCTAAAGTTGTCAGGGAAGTTTATCTAGTCATGTCTTGAAAACCTCCAAGGACTGAAACCACGCAACCTATCTGGGATGCCTGTTCCACTGCTTGACCGTCCTCATGGTATTTCCTTATATCCACTTGGAACCTCTCTTGCTTTGATTTATACCCATTGTGTCTCATCCTCCTACCATGGACCATTCCATGATAACCTCCATGATTCCTCTGATAACCTCCATAGAGGTACCATAAGGCTGCTAGGAGGCCTCTCTATGCCCACACTCTTCTTCACACTCAACAAGCCCAGTACCCTCAGCCTGTCCTCACGGGTCATATGCTCCATCCAGCCTCTGACCATCTTGGTGGCCCTTCTCTGAGTGCACTCCACTTTAATCAATGTTATTCTTTCACTGTGGCACACAAAGCTGGGTGTAATATTCCAGACATGGTCCACCAAGTGCTGAGTCAAGGGGAAGGAGTAATTTCCTTGTTTTATTGGCCATTTTGCTGTGAATACTGCCCAGGAGACAGTAGTCTTGCTTTGTCTCTGGGGCATGCTGCTGACACCTTCAGCTTTCTGTTTACCAGGATCCCCAGGTTCTCTTCAGCAGAACTGTTTGCCAGCCAGTCAGTCCCCAGCCTGTACTGGTGCAAGGGCTTCTTCCTTTCCAGATGCAGGGCTTTTCATATATTCTTGCCAAATTTCGTAGGGTTTCTATAGGGCTGTTAACTCCATCCTATCTTAAGTGTCTCTGTAGGATGGCCCTGTTCTCAAGCTTATCATCGGTCCCACCAATTTGCTGTCATCTGCAACCTTGAAGAGAGTATGGTCAGCCCACTGTCTCCTCCTGGTCATTGATAAAGATGTTAGAACTAACAGCCGTGGTGTTGTTACTAACATCCAGGTACAATATAGCCCAGTAATGAACACCCTCTGAGCCTGACTGTACAACCATCTGGTTTTCCACCTACCCAGACCATAAGATTGTAACTTGGAATGCAAGATTACTGTGGGAGACAGAATTGAAACTCTTTGAAAGCTGAGGTCAATGACATCATCTGCTCCCTGTTGTCCATAGATTCAGTCACTTTGTCCTAGAAAGCAATCAGGATGGTCTGGCATGATTTATCCTTGGTATAAAACCATGCTGGTTCTTCCCAGTTAGCTTATTCTCTGTAGCAAGACCAAAAATGTGTTCAGTGATTTTCCTGACTAACAGAAGCTGACTGACCCCAAAGGTTACATTTTTTGGTCTTTTTTGAAGATGACTGTGACATTTGCCCATCTCCAGTTGTCAGGGATCTCCCTCATCTCCATCACCTTTTCAAGATGATAGAGTGGCCTTGCAATAACATCAGCTAGTTCTCTCCACTTTCTCTTGGAGCCATCCTGCCTAGACCTGTGGATTTGAGATTTGAATGGATCAAGTTCTCTCCAGTTATCTCTGACTTGACCCTCATACATCCACTTCACTTAGTTCTTCTCCTTGAAACCAGCCTCCAAGCATGGAGGCCTGGGAGACCTTGATGGTGATAAATGAGGCAAAGAAGGCATTGAACACCTCATCCTCATCTGTGTCTGCTCTTGGAAATCATGCTTCAGCAATTTCCCCCATTTTTCCCTTTTTCAGTCTTTTCCTACTGATGCACCAGTAGAAGCTCTTCTTTTTGTCTTTGACATTCCTTGCAAGTCTCCTGATAATCTGGGGTTTTCCCAGCAACACCTTTACACTGTGCCTAAGTAATGATTCCAAATTTTTATCTTTGTAGCCAGTCCTTGCTTTGTTGAAATGCTAAGAGACTAAGGGTCTTTTTAGTCTGCAGAAGAGAAAGCTGAGGGGGAACTGATCAATACCTATAAATTCTTAATGGGTGGGTGTCAACAGGATGGGACCAGTCTTTTTTCAGTGATGCCCAGTGACAGGACAAGAGGGAACAGGAATGAAATTAAACATAGGAACTTCCATCTAAACATGAAGGGGAACTTCTTTCCTGTGAGGGTGGCAGAGCCCTGGAAGAGGCTGCCCAGAGAGGTGGTGGAGTCTCTGTCTCTGGAGACATTAAAAACCCTCCTAGATGCCATCCTGTGCAACCTGCACTGGGTGACCCTGCTCTGGCAGGAGGTTGGACTGGATGATCTCCAGAGGTCCCTTCAACCCAGTATCATTCTCTCATTCTGTGATACGGTCTTCCCATATGCTGCAGCTTTGCACCTGAGCTCTGTCATGAGTTACCCACCAAGCCATGCTGCTCTGTTTATTTGTTTGTCTTCCAGAGTGTTGGGTTAAACCCTTCATGATCTTGGAGGCTGCTGTCCTGAAAGACCTCCGGTATCCCTGAGCTCTTCTTCTGTCGTGTTCCCAGGACTGACACATCCAATAACACTGCTGACATTTCTTGTTGCAGGCCCACAAAGGGATTTGTGGCATGCCTTATTGAGCAACTGCCTTTTTGCTTGTTTACAACTCATTTCTCGTATTACTTGTTATGTGAATGTCAGGTTTTAAAATGTAATAATCACTTAACATCATTTGAACCTTAATATTCCCTGGCTGAGAAGGCGCTGGAGCTATGTGCAAATAAAACGTGTTTGTGCTGCCTAATTCCTATCAGAGTTACGGCACTGTTCCACAGTATCTCTGCTGGATGAACCAGAACTGGCACATCCATTGATTTCTACCAGCTGTTTTCTGCCAATTCCAGTTCCTGACAGGTAGCAAGCTGTGTAGCTGGCAGCAAAGAATCTCAAACAGTTCAAATATGCCCCAGGGAGGGCAATTGCTTACCCTAAGCCCATCAAGGAATCGCTATTATGCTTCACAAGATACATATACATTCGCCACATCTGTCTCCTATTATTTGTTCTGAGAGCTGACAAAGGACTGAGATAAACATGTGCCTCTTTAATACGGTGCAAGAACAAGGTGCTTGCAAAAGACAAATGTTGTAGGCATCTTGGTGAATAATTCCATAATGAAACTTCCTTTGTATACTCTGTGATATGTTTCTGTAGCTGAACTACACTTTAACTATAAAAGACCAAATCATCCATTTAAATACCAAGACAGCCTATTCAAGTACTTTAAATCTAAATTTGTTCATTTTTCATCTGGTGCTTTGACAGTCTCACAACACAGTACAAGCAGCCTTAATCTGGGGACCTGCTGCCTTCTTCAGTTCCTTTCTGATTTCTCTGATTTCTCAACCTCACAGAGATTGAGCCGACCAGAGGATGCTGGAAAATGCTTTCTGAAACATTAATGGGTTTGCAGGAGCCCTCTGTAGCTTGACAAGCTGCCTGTCCTCAAATGAACCATGCAACTGACCACATTCTTGCTCTCTGTTTGGAAAGAGCTTTGCCTTGGCTTTGGCTTTTGTAATGAGGTAAAAGCATCCATGTTTTTAGTTAATGTGGGTCAGATGATAATGGGTAGATTTTTAAGCCACGACAATGCAGCTCCTTGTCATTCCCTTGTCCTTCTCTGTCTTGCTTCAGGTAAAAGGGAGGTGATAGACTCAGAAGATGTTTTCTACCCATCTCTGCTTTGGAGGTGAATGGGGGATGAAGGATGGACAGTCCTGTACAAAGTAAGCCTTATTAGGTAAGGCAGAGACATGTTGTGGTGGAACTATTCATATGTCTCTTGATATTTTGGTAGTAGGCTTACGGGTCTCCAAACCTGTCCAGTGAGTGCACTTTTAAGATCTTGAATCAGTTGACAGCCATTAGTATAAATTCCCATTTCATCTCCAAACCAAAATTATGGTAAAAGATCAGGCGTTTGAAGAATAAATATGCAGGTGCCTTCTGCCTAATAAGATGGTGCCGGATCTAGCAAGTCAAAATTTGGTATTATGTAGAAGAAAGATGTTTGGGAAGCTTCCTGTTGCCTTCATTTAGAACTGTTCATGTTCAGAGGCCCAGCATTTGTAAGTAAGTAATGTGTTTTGTTTTTTTTTCTTCCCTTTTCTTTCTTTTTTCTTTTTTTTTTTCCTTTTGCTTGAAGGCTAAGCAGAGAGTACAGATGCTCACTTTGTAACTGATTTGGAGTGACAGGGGTTTAGTGTAGCCCTGCAGTTACTGACCTAAAGCATTCATGATTCTGTGCCTTAAGCAAGAAGGAATAAATTATTCTACTACCTTTCACTGTCATTTTAAATCTGTAAAGGGACTGTGCAGTATAAAAACTTTAAGAATATGATTCTATTGTTAACATATGATTTCTTTAAATGAGCTGTCAAAGATTAAAACAAGCTGTTGCCCAGTGCAAGTGTTGTTATTATTTTTTCAATCAGAAACCAATAAAACGTTTTATAACAGGATTCTAAAGTGTATTTGTTAATTACAGTGATCATATAGTCTTTCAAATGCTAATGGTCTGACTCAAATTTCACTTTGTTTAGTTGTGTTAGAAGTTATGATTAAAGAATGGTATAGCTTTATAGTTGTTTTACTGCCATCTGTGTGCACCAGGCAATAACTATGTACAGATGGTTGTGATTCAGAGACAGGTTGCCACATGCAAAAAAAGTATGTTTCAGTTATTTTAATAAGATTTATTGCAGCAGTCACAGTTAAATGCTTGAACCTTAATGATAATTGCTACTAATCCTTCAAGAAAAATGATCAGAGTTCAGTAAACCACAAGGAGCAGATTTTGCTGTAAACTTCAGAAATGTCTCACCACAAAGGTATGATACATGTTTTCATTTTGTATTTACTCTCCCCCCTCCCCATCCTTTCTTTCTTGATTATTTATTCCTATACCTTTGCTCTCGAGATATTTATATGAAAAGGCAGGAGATAATTTTCTCATTCTCTGTTGTCCTTCCCAAGTATCAATAATTATTTGTGTCGCAACACTTGGAGGCTCCTGAAGTAATTAAAATAAATGGGAAAAAATCTGACAGTAAAAAAAAAAGATATCTTACAAAATTCTTCCTTTGTATTAGTGATTGGGCCACATTCAAACCCTAAAATGTGGCCTTTTGCTTCTATTTCTGCGCTGGAAGTGGTGATTTGGGTTCTGTGTCTGGATTGGCATCTTACATCCACACTTGACTTCTGTACTCAGTAGTCACTTCCAAGATATGATAGTCCAGGACTAAACTTGGAGAACCTTTCCAGTGTCCTAAGGATTTGCAGTTTTTCTTTCCGTATAATTCCTCAGCTGTTTTTAATTTAGCCTGGTACTATATTTTTTTTTTGTGGCTGGGACAAGATCAGACATACAACCGATCGACAGAAGCACGTGACAGCCAGAAAAGGTCAGGAGCCCAGGAAAGTTATTCCAATTTATTTTTGCATCCCTGTCACAGTTCAGCTTTCAGTTGTGATGCTACATAAATTTGGAATTATAGCGCATACATGTAAGATAGGAAAAGTACAACAGACACTAGACATCCATCTTGAAGACTTCAGGAAGGAACATGCTCGTTGTTGATATGAGTCTTCTGCTGGCTGTTGGTGTTGGGTTTGTTCTGTAAACTCCTGTCACCAGCTATACCCTGGATTGCTCCAAGCACTCGCAGAGAAATCACAGCTATTGTGGCCCCATCATTTACTAAGAGAGGCTCTAGCCTTAGTATCACGTGGTTCAGTGTCAATCTATTTTGCAAAGTAGTGGCTTTCTTAGCATCTAAACTCTAAATATAATGAAAATAATTGGAGTAGCATGTAAAAGAAGGATATTTTCCTTTTCCTTTTGCCCTTTCTTGTGTGTGACCTCTTTTTCTTTTTTGGGACTCTTGCTTTCCGGATGAATTTCAGGACTAGAAATAAAAAAAAAAAAA
>JAOQGM010000019.1:1917235-1927250 GCA_027564225.1 Gallinago stenura | reverse complement strand
GGGGGGGGGGGTGGGGGGCGGAGGCCCCCGGGGAGAGCCTGGTCCTGCATCGCTTTTGTAAAAAAACCAAAGTAGTTATAACTCAGTGTTTTGTTCTTTAATGCCAGGTGTATCAGCTGGTGTTGCTTTTGGGGGTTTAGTGAATAATATGTGTTTAAAACTCTTCTAAAACAACTCGTGGCCTTCTATCTAAAGTGGTGTAATGTTTTGGTGCTCTTTTTTTTTCTTCTCTTTGTACTGATGAGTGTAAGATAAGTATACATATCTGACCAAAATGATTTAAGACTAGAAAATAAGCTTATTGCAAGCAAACTGAGGAAGCTGCCACAGAGAAACTGCGTGGTTTCTCAGTGAGGAAAATGCTTGTCTGTGTATTATGTTTTATGGAAATACAGTGGTTAGGCCCATTATTGCTTTTACTTAGTTGTTCTGTGCCTCAGGTTTTAAAGGCTGCTTCTTAACCCTGAAACAGTATTTAAAGTGTTTGGGATACTGTAAAACTTACTTAAACGTTTTGGAGTGTTCTTACACTGTGATATGAAAACATATGAGGGTGGGAAGCCTGTAACTCCTTGCTGTAGGTGAGGAACTTGGTCATGGAGGCTAAAACTGGGTGAAATGGCCCCTTTTAGCACCCAGTTTAGCCTCTGCTGATTTTTTGGGGGGGCTTGGTGCTACACCCTGTGACAGCTCGTGGACAAAATATATTTTGTGAGAATTCAAATGTCACCAAACCAAAGGGTTTTAGAAATTTGCGTCTATTCCATTGAAAAAGGACAGTATTAATTTTGTCAAATCCCGGTATTTTCTTAAAGAAAAGACTTTATTAAAACATTTTTCATAAAGAAAACAGACTTAAAAAGCTTGTTTAAAGTTTCCCCTTATTTTTTAAAAATATGAAAAGCTTTTAGGTTAGTAATTTATGTTGATTTAAAAGATATTTTAACAAGTAGAAACTAAATTAATTTTGGTCAATGGCCAGATAAGCTTTCTGGCATTCTAATGAGCCCTTTCTGAAACAGTATGCAGCCTCTTAAAAATACTTCCGAGAAAAATATGGTGTCTCTTGGGGCAACCTTGGCCAACAAAGCAGTGTCTTTCTTGATGTCTGGCTGAAAATCTCTGGTGGCACCGGGATTTGAATCTGAATTTGCTGAAGCTGGTGGTTGGGGCTTTTGTTAGTGGAGAATCCTTGTCTTTCAGGTGTGGTTTTGGTGTGTTTGTGCCAGGTGGGGTGTGTGTTAGGAGTGAAAAGGAATGTTTCTGGGCTGAAAGGGTACTGGTTGGTGTACACTGGAGAGAGCATCTACTGGAGAGCACAGCAAGGGGAACTTGCTCCGTCTTAGGCAGTGTGTTTGCTCTGGAAGTGTTAGGATAGAGCTTTCAGGTGTATGGAATAATAAAGGATACCAGGCATGGTACGTGCTTCGAAACCCCAAAACCATGTGGTGTATTACATTATTTTCTTGTAAGGTAACTTTATCAGAATACTGGATCTGTTGCTGTTGGGAAGACCCCATGACCATGCGAGTGTATGCTCAGATTTGTATTGTAAGTTAAATCCACATGGTATTTGATGTTTCATCGTTTTTCTGGATCTCCAAATAACACTACAGGATTGAGGCAAGGTCATGTATCTCCCCCCAGGGTTAACAACTGAATTTAGTAGTACAACCTCCGATCTTCTCTACTGCACCTTTTGAGGGAGGAATTCAATATCAAGTTCAGAATAGATTATTCAAATCAACAGCTGAGCCGTCGGTTTCTAATACTTTGTATTTTTATAGCCTTTTTTGAAAAGAATACACGAAAACATTGCATACTATTAAGTGTCAAAGTACCATAAAAAAAAAAAAGTTCACACTCGATAGCTTCGAACGGCAGAGTGTAGGCTGACATGGCCAATTACTTGTCTTCCAAAGAATAATACCATAATAGATTCATTACCTTTCTGCTGTGATATAATGAAGAAGTAAGAACTGTTATGGTTTTTATGCGCTGTGTGACACGTACGTTCACAGTGCAATAAGATTAGTACTGGTAAATGTGTTTTCTGTGTGCTCTCATGCCTCTAGCACTTTGTGAGCAGCCTTTAGGTGTTTACAGCAATCTCTTTTGTAGTTTTTTCGGAGAGGGTGGCGGCGGTTTATGAAGCGAGGGACGTATCGGAGTCTCTGAACAGAAGCTGTGTCTCGACGGCGCCGAGTGTAGTTTTAATTGTGGGTTTATGCAAGCCCCCCAGTGTTAACTGGGACCTCCACAATCCATAGTACTAAAAAGAACGTTCCCAAATGGCCCTCAGCCAAGCCTACTTGAGCTAAGCTTTGGGAAATACTCCTGGGCTGGATTTTTAGGAAGGCTGCGATGGGATTTCTCGGTCGCTGAAGGGCAGGTGTGCCCTGTGTGTGTGTTCAGCTTTGCAAAGCAGAAGCAACTTTTATAGTTGTATATCTCATGCTTTGGAGACCTGTCAAGAGAAATCTTAGCTTATATATTTTTTTTTTTATCCCCTTCTCTCATTTTCCTCTGAATTATTTGCTGTGTGTTGTTTATTAAAATGGGAACATCTGAAGCAAGTGGGAAGAAACCTGATGTGAGCTGAGGAAAAAACAAGAGAAAGCTATTTCAGGTGGGTCACCAGGAGGTCATCAGGATGGAATTTGGGCTTTGAAGCAGATTTCTTTACATGCTTTACTGCTGTGTCCCATATGGACACCTAAAAAAATAGGGGAAAAAGGATTTAAAGCTGTTTTTCGGGTGGCAGATGCTCTTTTGTGTTTAGTGTAGCGTGTGCTGCTGTTACAACTTTCTTGTTACACTTTGAGATGTTGTAGCAGGTGAAATCATACGTTTAAAAAGTGAGGATTTTTCACTGGGAAGCAAGGATGTTCTCTGTGGGAAGTTCCTGGGAGGGCAAAGGGGTGCTGGAGTAGGGGGTGCTACTTTGGTACTTGGTGATGTCCAAGGATGGCCACCCTTTGGGTGCCAACCATCCGCTGATTTCAGCATCAGTGGATTGGCACGAGACGAATTCCCTGGGAAGAAGGACAAGAAAAGAAAAGGGAAAAACCAACCAAACTGCTTTGTGTGGATGATGAAGTGTATTTGGTGCTGGTGAATCCCCCAGGGTCTCATCCCTGCAGGCCCCAGGCCAGGTTGCCTGTGCCTCATCTGTGCCTCATTGTGCCTCCCCAGTTCTGCTCTGTGCCCAGCTGGTCTTCAGCTGCAGCCTCCCCATATGGGGGAAACCCAGGGAAGGCAGGGCTGCCCTTGCAAATGAGAAGGGTCCTGATGATAAATTTCTTTGCAAAAAAAGTGGAAAACCAATGATGGGGGGACTATTTTATGGGCTCATCAGCGCGGTGCGAGCGGCGGGCTGGGTTGGGACTTAAGTGCCTGGGGAGAAACGAGGGGGTGCCTTTGAAATGAAAGGCCCTATTTAAACCCAAGCCATTGTGCTGTTATTGTGGTTGCCCCTCATTATTGGGCCTTCTGCTGATTGCATTCAACCCCACCAGCAATTATTTTTAAAATGAGCTGCGAGTGATGAAGGGTGCTTGCAGGTAGATGGCAAAGCTACAGCAGTGGGCAGTGGTTAGCATCTTATTTGTCTTTAGTAAAAACTATCCACATTTAAATAATCAGGAGAATGTTCTGCCTCTAGATACTCAGTTCATTACTTCTCTGGGTGCAGCACAGTGCTGGTGTTGTTTAAGAATGGAGTAGTGTTGCTGGTGTTGTTTTATTTTTTTTTTTATCATTTTCTTTGCTATGAGAATATACCTAAAGGGCACTGCTTTCTCTGCTTTCATATTTCAGCCTGATCTGGGAGGAGAAATCTTGTAAGATGTGATTGTCTGCAGCTGTGCAGGCTACGTAGTTACTTATTCCTCTGCAAGGTTGATGTAAAAACTGCTCCTTTTTATTTATTTTTTTATTTTTTTTTCCTGGATAGGTAAAGCCAATGCAGAACAGCAGCAAGAATCACAGGGTTTGCATGCTAAATGTCACTTCACTGCTAGTGGAAAAGTGAGAAAACCATTACTGAGTACTAATAAACAGGAACATAATCAGCCTTGTGAGTAATAGAAGGGAAATAAAACCTAAAACCTGGGAAATACAGAGTGTGGTGACAGCAAAAGAGCAGGTGTTTGGAGGATCCTGGCTTTTGATGGTGGCTCTGACACTTTGTGTGGTTTTCCTCTGAAGTACTTGACCTCCTCCTGCCTAGTTAACCCAGCTGGAAAATTAGGGAAGCAAAGCAGAAGCCTCGGTGAAACTCGGATAGCACATCTGATCTGAAGTCTCCTGGGAAAAGGGCTTTACAAAAAAAAAAAAAACCAAACTGTGGGGATATTAGATGTTCATTCTTTAATGCTTCCCTACATAGTCTTGCATGCCTGCCAGTGAGAGAGGTTAGACTCGCCGTGAAGAAATGGAAAGAAGCACTTTTTAAAACAAGCTTTCTGCTCGGCTGCGGGTACTACATCAAAGTCCCTACCTGGATTTAGCTCCTAAGGATTTCCATCCCCACTGCAGGGTGAGCCTCTGAAGGCTCTGTTTTAATGTGAAGTGAGTATACGCGATTGATTGACCCCGAGGCAGCTGTTTCTCGCTGTCGTATTTGCCACGAGGTTGACTTTTCTCAAATTTACAAGTTGAAAGCAGCAGTTTTCTAGAATTCCCCGTAAGCAAACATCTATAGCCCAGGACCAGCTGCTGCCGCCGCCGCCGTTAATCGAGGCCGACGTGTCCCTGCCTCTGCATGTCCCCAGGGAACTGAAAATAATGCCAGCTAAACTACAATCACTGTCCCAACCTCGCTCCAACCACTCCCTAATAATAGTATTACTTCATCTCGGCCCCTTTAATCTCATTTATAATTTGAAATGGGAATAGCTAGTTAAAGCCACGGTGTTCTTCTTTGGTGGCTGTGGGGAGCTGGCTCGCCAAAAGCAGGGTCTGGTGTGGACAAAAAGCTATCCCTGCTCCTGCTGGAACCCAAGTGGCACATCCATATGGATTGAGGCCGCGCTGCTCTTTTGTCTTTTCCCACGCTGGGAATAAAACGGGACCTAATTTGTCCCTCGTTGGCTTTCACCTGCAGCCTCCTTGACACGAGAGCTCGGGATGAAGTTGTGGCTTCCATTAAAAATAGAAAGGGCTCTTAGGATAAATGCGGTGGAGACAAGGCGAGCGGTAAAATTGGTGGAGAAAAGCTCTTAGCTGGGTTGGAATAATTGTAGCAAGCGGGATGCTCACGGCAGGGCACCTCCTTTGTAATTTGCAAGGGACAATGACTTTTAAATGGGGGGGAAAATACAAGTACCCAAAACCTAAGTGATGGCACAATTCAAGCTGAAGCCACTGGAACTGGTGAACAAATGCAGTGTGAGCACATTTTGTGTGGCTCTGAAGAATACAAATGGCTCATAACTCTCCTTAGCTACATCTAGAATCTGCAGGATATGGTTTTTTTAGCTTAGTTGTATAATTTTTATTCTCAGTACCAGGTTTGGATTATTGCTCGAAGTAGCCCAGAGTCATGTAATTGAAATTTGAGGGGCTGTATCTGCTAAAAAAAAAACCACCCCATAAATCTTGAAGAGCGCTGGGAAGTGGAGGGAAAGTGTAGTAAAAGGGCAAGAGGCTGAGGGTTAAAAAATAAAAAAAAGCTGAGAGGCATAGTGTGAAAAAAAGGCTTCTTGAGGCATTGAGTGAATAACCAATTTTACCTACCTAAGCATTTATTGGAATTATGGTCATTCTGGGGTGAGAGTTTCACTTGTGGGACACTTGCTCCAGCATAAAAGTGCATCTTTCTGCTTATTTCTTTGGACACAGGGAGATGAAATTCTTTCTGTGGACGTGGAAATATCCAGGTTTACCAAAAGCGATCGTAGTAAGGCTCCCTGCTCTTATCCAGCCGCTGAAGTATTGAATCCTGCTGCAGTGGAGAAGAACTCAAGGCAGAATATCCAATATTTCCCTACTTAAGGATGTATTATTTTATTTTTTTTTGCTCCCCATAGTGGAAACAGCACATCCTTTCCTCCTGCAGATGGATTCCGCTCTCCCTCTCCGCAATAATCCCGTGGGTTAAGCAGATCCCAGATGCAGCAACGAGACAGCTCTGCTCTGGAGCCGTGCCCGTGCTGCAGCCTGGTTGCACGGCGTTGGGCTGTAGCATCTCTCTCTCTCTCTCTTTAAATCTGCAGATAGCACAGACCAAAACAGGAGAAGATTTTCCTGGGATATCCTCATGGATCAGTGATTTCTGAGCAGCTGGTATCACTTGTGTGTATTCTCACTGTTACCTAATAACCCCCCAGCTCAAGAAAAAGTACAGAAATGCTTCAGAAGTCCTTTGGCATTTGTCCTTCTTATGTCAGCTACAGCTGGAAAGCTGAACCTGCTCCTTTGCTGTTGGCTGAGCAGCATCTTTCTTTTCCCTTTTTCTCTCTCTTTTTTTTTCCTCTTTTTTTACTTTCCCCTCCTCGTACTTGCCAAAGCAAATCTCAGCAAATCCCTTCGGAACTTGCAGTGCTGGCAGGCTTTTGTGGTATTTCACACTTTTTTTCTCCCTTTTTTTTCTCCTGAAACACCCTCATTGTTTCTCATGCTTAATTTCAAGGAAAGGCAGCTGATGCTGAGTGGTTTCAAAGAGGTCTTGTCCTCCCTATGAGGTGTTGAGTAGGAGGTTGATTTTTGGGGACTGGTCTGTCAACATCTCATATGTTCCTCTGTATTTGTCACTGCTGGTGACTGCAGTGGGGGATTTCTTCTTCGCCCAAGAAGACCTCAAGGTTTAGAATGTGGCTTTTTGTCACTCTGAGTGCTGTGGACACACAGAAAAGCAGGAATTTGTCCTCAAGGGATGTGGCCAACTTGTGCTGCAGGCTGGACTGATGCACTTGTACCATGTAATCTGCTTCTAGAAGAGTAGGAAAGATTATCTTTTAAAACAAAGCATCAACCTGGAATATTTGGGAATAAAAATACAACTTTTTTTTTTTTTTGTGGGAAAGAGGAAGAAGGGAAATAGCATGTTTTTGTTTCAAAGCCTTAAAAAAAAAAAAAAAAATCAACCATGGGAATATATTACCTAGAAACATTCCGAGAGAGGAATGTAAGCATAACTGAAGTGATCTTTGTTTACAAACCTAAACAAGCACTCGTGGAATTTCATTGTGGAATTTCATTGCAGAATTTCATTGCAGTATTCCCTCAGCTCTAGTTGTGGCTGACCTGCAGGTTCACGATAGTCATTCTGCAGTCAAAACATGTTTATCTAATGCCAAACTCCTTGATCTCCCTCACTGGGTAAGCTAGAACTCCCTGTAGCTTGTCTCTGAGAATTTCCCTGTTATGGGAATTGCCTTTTCAAGGTTGCAACGCAGCGAAATGATTGTGGGGTTTTCTGTTTTCTCGTCTCGCAAAGTTACCCCCTTTCCCTCCCACGTTTGTTAGCGGTGCCTTCAGACCATCTGTGAAAGTCCTTCCTTGTCCCGATGGTTCCGCTGATCCGGAGTAGCACGTGTCTGCCACGAAGGCTTGGAAGACCTAAAGCTAATAGAAACAACAACAACAACAAAAAAAAAAGGACTGGGAAGAAATATGTTATTCAGTCTGTACGTTGAGTTAACGGTGGCAAATGTTATGTGGGGTCCCACAGTTTTTTATCACATCTCTTGTTTTAGTTAAACAGATGAAAGTAAATGTGCAGTTCAGCAGCAGATCCCTGCCAGTCCAGCTGGCCAGCACGGATTTCCAGTACGGAATGGGGAAACCGAGAGCAAGAGGAGATAAACCTTTCTTGCAGCGAAAGGAAAGCTTTCCCCCCTGCCAGATGCTATCTTAAAAAACACAAAAATGTTTAACCATCATAGCAAAGTTTGGCTGTTCTATCTGTCTTCTATTTTTTTTTATATTTTTTTTTTAATGCTAGGGTAGCAAGTTCAGGAAAAAGAGTTATTTATGCAGCATATGCTGGGGATTACTCATGAGCTGAACTTGCTCGTTCATTTTTACCAAATCGTATTGTAATTGCGTGTAATTTCATCAGTCTTCAAGTGATTGCTAAAACTCTTCAGCCTAACGTGTGCTAAAGGCTGGATTTTTAAGAACTACTTCAACAGGAATGATTTAGGAATTTGAGAACCTCTTTTTTGGGGGGAAAAAAGATCTTCTTCCATGTAATAATAATCTGCAACTGGTCAGCAGATAGGATTTTATTGTGTTTTTTGGTGGTTTCCCTGGCAATATCTAGTCTGGACACAGGGATGAAGCTCTTCCAGGGAATCGGTCTCCATGTTAATGTGTGAGCTGGAGCTTCTGAAGGTCTCACTTGTGAGAGCCAGGAACCCAAGTCTGTTGTCCCAGCTGGACAGTATGGAAAAGCCAGGCTGCTTGCCACCTCTTTCGTGAGCTGGCCAAGAACACGGGGAACTGATAAGGACAGCAGGGTGGAAACAGTGCTCTGGGGGACTGGTGTGCTAGTGGGGTTGAGTGGGCAAATCCCATGGGAGCCAGCAGGGAGAAGATGCAAGGCTGGGAAAAGCAGAGACCTCTGTAACAAGGGAGCTGCAGATTTGCTGAAAATCAAGGTGGGCTGAGCTGAAGACATGAGTTTTGGTGAGTCCAGGGCCAGGTTATCTACCTTCTTTTGCTGAGTATGTGGAATTATTGACAAAAAGTGCTTGTGAAACCCTTGGGGTACACCTTGGTCTTCCTTCTCATTCACCTTGAGCTGATAGCTCAGTGTCTTCTTCTACGTGGGCATGGATGATCCAGCGCCGGGAATCAAATGAGACCCTCAAATCCAAAGCGATCGTATCCAAAGTGTATTTTTTAAAAAAAAAACTGTGAGGTTACAAAGAGGTGCAAAGTAGTTACAAAGCTGGCCTCTTTCCATCATGCACTGGAAGATGAGGTGGGTTTCACCACCTCTAACTCTACCACCTCTTAAAATTTAGCTATTTAGTCTCCCACTATAATGCTTGGACGTTCTAGGCATCCCAAGAACATCATCAGGTGGTTTTTTGGATGGATTATAAATTGTCTAGGCAGCTGGTTAGGCAGGATACTATGGTGTGGATTGTGGGATTAGCAGCAGGAATCTATATGGTTCTCTTTATAGTCAGGAGAGAGCTTGTTCATGTAGCAGCAGACCATATAGAATGGAGCAAGTGAATCAGTCCTTCAGAGTGCCTCTGACTAAACAGTAAATGCAAAATTGTGTCAGAAATGGAAAGCTGAGTGTCTCTGCTTTTTTTCACGGTGGGACGGACTCCCCCAAGCTCTGTGGGGGGTATTTTGAAAAATTATGCTTCGGGCAGCTCAGGCTACACCCCAAAATCGAGTCAATTTTTCAGCTTGATCTCTCTGCCGCGGTGAAACGGATATGCTAACAGCCTCTAGGCTTCTTGGTTGTTGTAAAACTTAAATAATATTTGTGAAGACCTTAGCGTAGCCATGAGCAGGGTATAAAAACTGTGAGGAAACTAATAATTCTGTCTTCGGGGTGTTTAATAAAAAAATGGAGAGAATGCTATAAAGAGGAGCGCTGCAGCTCAAAAATATGTAACGGGGATAAACAGCACTTCATCCCACAAAGATCTTTTTATGTTGCTTAATAACTGTGTGAGACGTGGACAACTTGAGTTGTGTTTATCAATATGAGGGAGAACCCACTGGGACTGGATGGCATGAAGAGTGGCACGGGCTAAGTGGAACTGGTTTTCCAGGGAAACGTTCCCCATTTTTCCCTGCCTGTTAAAATACATCTGTGGGTCTCGCAGGCATTAAATGGGTGAACTGCTGTGCAGATTGCTTTGTTATGGGGAGGATGTTTGGTGTCTTTCAGAAAAACACAGAATTATAGACTGGCAGGTGTTGGAAGGGACCTCTGGAGATCATCTAGGCCAACCCCCTGCCAAAGAATGTCCACCCAGAGCAGGTCCCACAGGAATGTGTCCAGGTGGGGTTGGAATGTCTCCAGAGAAGGAGACTCCAC
>JAOQGM010000019.1:1893375-1907654 GCA_027564225.1 Gallinago stenura | reverse complement strand
TCGGTCTCTTCTCCCAAGGAACAGGTGATGGGACAAGAGGAAATGGCCTCAAGTTGCACCAGGGGAGGTTTAGGATGGATATTAGGAAAAAATTCTTCATGGAAAGGGTTGTCAAGCCTTGGAAGAGGCTGTGCCGTGAAGTTGGTGGTATCTCCATCCCTGGAAGTATTTAAAAGCTGGGCAGACATGGTGCTGAGGGACACTGGTTAATGGTGGCTTTTGTCAGTTGCACTAGATGATCTGAAAGGTCCCTTCTAACCTGGACAATTCTATGAATTTTATAAATGCTTTCATAACTCTTTATTTTATGGGTAGAGCGATGAAGTGGTCTCAGCTGGAGAGCATCGTGGCTAATCTCTAGAAGGTGAGATACGGGGATGGGACACCACGAAGCTGTAGGCTGATCAAACTTAATTTCTACACAGAGGTGTCCAACCCATCCTAATTTTAGTAGATGGCCTTCATTTGGCTCTGGATTTGTGGGCATGGGGACATCTGCCATGGTGGGTGCTGCTTCTCCCACCACCCTGATGCGACGAGTGCCTTGTAGAGGTGTAGGGGACACGGAGGGCACTGATACATCAAAACCCCTTATTACTTTTGGATTTACTTTGATAGGAATTCAGAATGAAGGAGTTATTCCAGGGCTTGGAGTCCCCGGTAGGAGAGCTGTCTGCCTGGAGGGTTGCCCTCAGATGCAGGTGCTGAAAAATTGGGCTGTGTGTCTGCCAAGGGAAGTCGCTATGGGGATGCTGGGAATGTGGCTGGCTAGGAAATTGGGTGGAAGCCACGGATGACATCAGAGGTCTTGACTGCCAAAGTTGTCTCTAAGTAAAGATCTGGGCTTTTTGGGGCCTTTTCTATCTTTTTTTCCCCTCAAATCTGCTGAATTAAAAGGAGGAGGACCTGTAGGAGCCCAGCTGTGTTGGTGCTTCTCTTGGGGTGAGAAGAAAGGGCAAGCATGGCTTGCTGTTACCAAAGGTCCATGCTCATGGACTCCCACTGTGATGGGAGAGGTGGTGGCTGTCCCTCACAGTGCTGTCCCCTCCGCAAAGGACACAGTGTGGTATCAAAACCTTATCTTAGCAAAATCAAAAGGTTTTTGTAGGTTGGAGAGGTCTCCAGGGACCTCTGGAGATCATCTAGTCCAACCCCCTGCCAAAGCGGGGCTACCCAGAGCAGGTCACACAGGAATGTGTCCAGGTGGATTTGGAATGTCTTCAGAGATGGAGACTCCACCACTTCTCTGGGCAGCATGTTCCAGTGCTCAAAGGAAAGAAGTTCCTCCTTGTGTTGAGATGGAACTTCTTATGGTCAAGTTTGTGCCCGTTCCCTCTTTTCTTGTCCCTGGGCACCACTGAAAAAAGACTGTCCCCATCCTCCTGACACCCACCCTTGAAGGATTTATGGGTGTTGATCAGATGCCCCCTCAGCCTTCTCCAGACTCAAAAGACCCAAGAGGTCCCTCAGCCTTTCCTTTTCAGAGAGAAGTTCTACTCCATCATCTTTGTAGCCCTCTGCTGTCCTCTCTCCAGCAGTTCCCTGTCCATACTCTCTTCCTTTTGAAATATTTTTCTCTTTCTCCATCTGTGGCTCTTCCTAAGATCAAGGTGTTGCCCTTTCATCGAAAGGTGTTTCATTTCTACAGCGTTCCTTGACAACGGAAACAAATCCACGTTCTACTGATGGACACGAGTGTTTTAGGCAGGGAAGCTCCCGTTGGCATCCACCAACTCCCACCCGTTTCCCGATGTTGTTCTTCAGGCTGTGGATTCCTAGAAAGTCTGTTCATGTGAAAATATTTAAAAGAATATGTTTTTTTTCCCCAAAGTGCCGAACAAATCCGCGGCGGTGAAGTTGAAGGCTTTTAAATATTCCTCGCTGAATAAATAGAGGTAGATCACCCATGAAGGATGACTGTTTATTCCACTCGTGAGAAGACCTTGATCATATCATACTCCTCATTAATATAATTAACCTTCAAGGGTGAGATCCCTTATATATATATATATAAAATCCCATCTTGCCACACACCTTGAACTTTGTCTAGCAGCCAGCTACCTTTGCTGCTCTCCTAAATCCCTCCCAAAATATATAAATATATCTTTTTTTGCCCCGGGAATGCCCGCGTTGGCGTTATAAGGTAATAAATAACGACGGCTGAAGGTTAAAGGGCCTTCGTAAGGGCTGCTCCGAATCGATTAATCAGTAGCTATTGATTACCGGCGCGTTCTATTAATTTCACGATGATGTCTAAAGGGCAATCCATAGCAATTAAATCAAAAGTCATCCGCTAGCTGGCGGTAATTGAATTTGTAAATTTATTAGCTTATGTTCATTTACTCCAAATACGAGTAATTAGTATTTGATGCAACTCTTTTGGAAAGCGAGAATTCTTTTGGGGGATTCCTGGAATTGGGGCAAACAAACTTATTTCGCCGGGAACCCCGATGCCGAAGAACGCGAGTGATTTACAAGTAAAGGGAGGAACTTGGATCTTGAGTATGTGCCGAGAAACAAATAGACCAATTAGTGAATCCCAAAGATTTTTGTGTTATTGTAAACATTTTTTTTTTGCCTTTTCTCTGCGTTTCTGGCAGGCGGTGTTTGATTTTGATTTTTTTTTTTCTTTTAGTGCAGCGTTAATAATTTAAAAAGGTATTTCTTTCGTGGGCGGCGATGCCTTCGGAGTTCCAATGCCAAACCAGCCTCCTCTTTGAAACGAGGTGGGAAGGAGGAGGAAGAGGAGGAGGAAGGAGGTGGGAAATAGGTTTTTTTGGCATTAGATGGACTGTCCCGTGGAAAATACCGGGACATATATTCTCAGCATTGATCGTAACTATACGCAGCCCCGCTGATCGCGCGGAGAGATGCTCTCCCATTTGGAGTAATTATTCCTTTGGATTATGCCATAAATATGCCTGCCGGGTGAGGAAGGAAGAGCGGCGTTTCTCTCGGAGCTTTCAAAAAGCTTTTGGATTTTTTTTTTTGCTTTCCTTGGGGAAGCTAACAACCAGTATAGAGACAAATGCAGACATTATCGGGCAAAATTAAGGTATAAATCACCAGCGAGAGAATCTCTGCAGCGTTAGAGGGGGGGAAAAATCTGATTTTTAATTTATTTTCTTTTTTTTTTTTTTCTCCTTGAGCTCTGCATTCTGTGTCGTGTCTGTAACTCTGTCGCAGCCCATTTGTTTGCAGGGTCCTGGCACCTCGTTCTTCTTCACTTGAGCGTGAAGCTGATAATGACAAAGCTGGGTTAAGGGGTATCAGAAGCTCTGTCTGGGCTGGTGGAGGTGGCCATCGGTACAACCTCCTGGTGGCTTCGTGCCCACAGTTGCAGTTCAGCTGCAGTTTTTGCTCAGGGAGAAGCTTGTTCTTGGATTTTTTTTTTTTGCTCTCCTGATAAAATCACCTGGGTCTGGGTGCGTTCTACCATTTCTTTTGGAATAATCATAGAATTGTCTAGGTTGGAAGAAACCCTTGGGATCATCGAGTCCAACCATCTACCCTACTCTACAAAGTCATCCCCTACACCATGTCCCTCAGCACCGCAATTAAGTGTGGTGCTGGTTATAGAGGTCATACAGTGGTTATGATTAGAAGGGACCTTCAAGACCACCCAGTTCCAACCCCCTGCCATAGGCAGGGACACCTCCCACCAGACCAGGTTGCTCCAAGCCCCCTCCAACCTGGCCTTGAACCCCCTTCAGAGATGGGGCAACCACAGCTTCTCTGGGCAACCTGGGCCAGGCTCTCACCGCCATCACACCAAAGAACTTCTTCCCCACATCTCATCTCCATCTCCCCCTTGTCCCATGGCTCCCCTCCCTGGCCAAGAGTCCCTCCCCATCTGATGGTGAAGTTTTTACATCTGCAAACCCTGTGCTCTCTCCAACCTTGTTGTAGAGAGGAAGGATGGGACTGTGGAGCTGTTATGGTGAGGGCAATGAGGGCTTTCTTTTGAAATTGGAACAAATGGAATATTTTACCTAAAATCTCCACTTCTGGAGGGATGCATACGTCAGCTCTAACAAGGAAGGCATTTTCCATCCCCGGGACAGAGTTCCTGATCAGAATAAGAAATGCTCTTGCTTCTTGCACAGCAAGAAGCTTCCAACAGGTTGGACGCACGTCTTAGTGTGGGAGGAATCTCCTGCGCGGAATGAAATGGTGAAAGGATGCGAAGCCAGATCTTTGTCATACTGTGTGAATGCCCAGTCCATCAAGCTGTTACCTGTTTTGGTTGTTCTCTGACAGTTGTTTCAATAATAGAAGTGATTTGTTGGTTTTAGATCTGTGAGTTGGCCGTGTCCACCACTGGACAATACATCCTGGGAGACTGAAGAGTTTAGGATTGTCCAACTTGTGCTATTTGTTTGGTTACTTCAGTTTATTACTTTTCCTTGAGCTTTCCTCTATGAAATCACAGAATAAGGGGTTAGAAGGGACCCCTGGAGATCATCTAGTCCAACCCCCTCCCAAAGCAGGTCCACCTAGGTGGGTTTTGAATGTCTCCAGAGATGGAGACTCCATGACTTCTCTGGGCAGCCTCTTCCAGGGCTCTGCCACCCCCAAATGAAAGAAGTTCCTCTTCATGTGGTCTCCTTTAGTACCTTATTATCCACTCTGGTTAATAATTCCTTCGTAATTATTTTTCTTCATCTCAAGTCATCTTCCAAACTTTCTCTTCTGCGTTACGGCTATCGGAGCTGCCTACCATACTGAAGTAGAGCTCCAGCCAACTCCTCTTAGGGATTTTTCCCACTTAAACCCAAAAAATGGCTTTAGTTTGGTGGATCACCGGGTTGCAGTGTCAGCTCTTTACTCTGGATGTTATTTTTTGGGCTGTAGGACAGACTGTGCTCCTTCTGTAGCCCCTTGTTTGGTTTTGGCTGGGCTGCAACGTGAAATGCCTGTCGCACGGCTGAGCCAAACGATCTAGATGGTGCTTTTTTGCTGACCTCTCCCATTTATTATGCTTTTATTTCAATATATCTGAAAAACTAAGAGTTTCTAACAATTTATTGTTTGTTTTTCTTCTCCCCAGATCCCCGCTTCGCTGCACAACACTTTCCCAGCAATGGCTGTTGTGGAATTCCCGGTTGGAACGCGCCTGCTCCGCTGTCGGAGAGGATTCCCCTTCTCAGGTATGTCTTTAATGCATTTAGTGTGGCTTAAGCTGATTTTCTTGGAGTTTTTTTTTTGTGTGTGTGTTCCTCCTTATTTAATCAGACCTGTATGTTGGCAAAATACTCTGCAAACTAAACGCTAGTTTCTGGAAGCTCCTGTTGAGAGGCATTAATAAAAGTTGAAATTAGGGGAGCGGAATGTCATCTTTCATAGCTGATATTTTTACGTTCCAAAAAGTAATTGGGATGATGTTGTGTTTGTCATCCCCTGACAGCCTTATGTCGGCTGGCTCTTTCCCAGTTGTGGGATGGGAATGTTTGGTGAACGCTACCGCCTTTTTTTTTTCTATTATCGACGCTACCACTCGTGTTCAGTAATGGGCTGTACTAATATGGATAAATCCCCAAAATGGATTCATTTGCTAATAAGATGTAGGTGGTGTCTTTGAAAAGAATAACATCCCAGACTGTTTCAATTACGTCGGTCACAGACTTCTTTTTATTGTCCTTATACTTCCCTTATCTGTACTCGACAGTTCCCGGATTCTGTCACATATTGATTACCATTAGCTTCCTCTTTGAGTTTTTAAATGATAATTAAAAATATTTGCTTTAGTTTCTTCCCCGTTAAGGGAGACTGGCATCTCTCTTCTTGCTTTGTGTTTTTCCTTTTGTGAAACGGGTTTGTTGGCCATCTGTATTCTTCGTTTTGTTTTTTAAAAGCGTGTGGTAACAGAATAATTCCTGTTTCTATGTAGTTGGTTTTTTTTTAATCCCGATTTGATCGACTGGTTTGACTTGAAAATTGTGTTGAGCTTTGGGAAACTGGCCCTTTAAAAGCTGCGTGTGTGTGATTAGGGTTTAGACTCCCCTTTCCTTTCCCATAATAAATGCAATCAAGCCCTGATCACTCGCACTCAAACAGCTGATTTCCAATTTTTGTGCTCAATTCCTTCTTATTTACTAAGAAAAAGACCACCGTGCGACTCTGTCCTCCTTTCCGCGCAGCCATCCCGGCCGTGATATTGGATTAGGAAATGCAAATCTATAACTTTTATGGCTTTTGAAGGCTCTTTTAGTACTGTTACTGCTACTTTGAAGTTTGAAGTGAAGCCTCCACTGACAGTTTCTCGTTTAGGACACTGCTTTATAACTCAGAATAATTTCTGCTGTCTCGCTGGGAGCTTCAACCAGCAATATCATTTAGGGCTGTCACTCCTCTTCCCTGCCAGACACTCTCTTAAATAGCATTAAACAGTGACTCCGGTCTCTGAAGCCTTGGAGATCACTGTTTCCTTGGTACAAACTCTGCTCCTTCTTCCATCTTCTGGCTTTTGGGAAACCTACCTGAGATATTGCTGCTTTTGGGGTGGGAGAGTCCAGGAGCCTTCTGCAGAGCTCTTGGTGTTCCCCCAAAACCCTTCAAGACTAAGTTGGGGCTCATACCTGTCTGCTGCAGGGGAAGGAGGTGGCTTCCCTCAAGAGGAAGAACATCAGTGAGGTGTTCTCTGGTTTAGGACCTGCTGGGTAGGAGAAGACAGGAAGGATGGAGCTTGCTCCGTGCTTACGGATAATAGCATCAAACTTGGCAATTCTTTTTTTGAAGCTTGTATTCAGGGAAAGTTTCCAGGCAGAAGCTGGAAAGATGAGCAGGAATCGATCTCCTACACCCAAGGTTGCAATCTGGTTTTCTTCCACAAACTCTGGAGATGCGTAAAAAGAGACGTATGTATTTTGGGGATAGGGGGAAAAGAAAGAAATGCAGGACTCTTCCCAAGCTGAATTGCCAGAACTTTGGAACTCATGTTTGTAGATAACATAGGTTTCACTTTTTGTTTTTGTGGAAATCAGGTGGCAAAAATTTCCTTTCACTTAAGAAAGCAGCATTAGAAAGTCCTGGCGTAAGACTGAAGGAGCGTTATCGATTCTATAAGATTTAGGAGATTTAGGTTAGATACTAGAAAGAAATTCTTTACAGTGAGGGTGGGGAGGCTCTGGAACAGGTTGCCCAGGGAGGTCATGGCTGCCCCATCCCTGGAGGGATTCAAGGCCAGGCTGGATGGGGCTTGGAGCAACCTGCTCTAGTGGGAGGTGTCCCTGCCCATGGCAGGGGGGTTGGAGCTGGATGATCTTTAAGGTCCCTTCCAACCCAAACCATTCTATGATTCTATAGCTGGAAAGATGTTTACATTAAAGATTTCTCTATGAATTTATTCTTCTCTAACATAAGGGTGGCTGCCTTGAGACGCCACCTGTGATCCATGCTGTCCAGGTCAAAAGACTTCAAAGCAACGTCGGGGCAGAATATCTTCTTTTTGCATCTATGCATACAGAGGCTGAGATTAGCCTATTTTGCAAAAATCCTTTTATATTCCCTTCCCTGGGCTTCTCCCTCCCCCCCTTTTTTTTTTTTTTTCCCTTTTTTTTGAAGACATCTGTTTAAAACTCCGGCGTTTAGGCCAGATAGGGGTCTCTTGATTGCACAAGCATGCTCCTGGCTCTCTGATTCAACCAATTAAGGGCTCAGCTAGCCAGCATTCCCATTTTAATGCTACTTATTGGGTGGCACAATTTGCTGCCTGTGAAGAATAGAGTTCATGGCCCGCTACGCGCGAAGCGGCTTATTTGGCACGCTTGTTGTTAAAAGAAATCTTTAATTACCGGCGCTTGCAGGATTTGTTTGCTCTGACTGAGGAGGGGATGGAGAAACTAGAAACAAGAAGTCAAGTTCAACTGTTTATACTTTGCTTAGAGTTTAGAGATGTGGTTTTTTTTTTTTTGTTTTTTTTATCAGAGTTAGGTTAATGGTTGGACTAAATGATCTTAAAAGTCCCTTCCAACCTCAATGATTCTGTGATTCTAAGGTCTTGTTGTGGAACAGTTTAACTGTGCCACTGTTTTCCTGTTGCTTGCGTGGATTCTAGGAAAAATACAGGGTCTGATAGTGCTGCTTTTAATGTCAGAGTTAATCAGAATTAACTCTAAATTGGCGTTGGGGTAAAATTGGCATAAGCTTTGGAAAGAAAAAAAAGGGGGAGCTTTTATGAACACACCCTAAATGCAGTGTTTTGAATACGTTAGCCTAATAAAAGTCTTAATCTCATCAAAATACAACTAATGGGTATTATTAGCCCGGTTAAAACGATACACACTTCCAGTTCAAATCATCTAGTTAATATGGAAAAGGCTCCCTAATAATAGAGCCGAAGGCGAGCTGTTCCTCCGAAGGCGAGTCAGGCCAGCTGGGCTGCGGTGCCGGAGGTGGAGAGGTTATTTATTCATAATTACTATGGTTTTATTTATGCTCCTGCACTCCTGGGCTTTGGGCAGCACTGGCTAAACAGAAACCTGAATAAAAACACGCGGGTGGTTGGACCCGAGACCATCAAAAACCCCCCAAACCCAGCGCCGATGCAAACCCAACCTGTGCGTGGTTGAGGGGTTAGAGGTTTCAAAAGTCCGACAGCCGTAAGGAGAATGAAAAAAAAATAATGAGTGTGTGGTTTTTTTGGATTTTTGCCTTGATAATTGAGAACATTAATGAGTTGAAAGCCCCTTGCTGAGCTCAGGCTGTCGGCAGGTGCAGCTCTCTCCGTAGGTGCGGCGATTTAATGATTTGTAACTCCGGGAAATAAAAAATGAAGCCCTGCTGGGATGCTGGACCCGACGGCGAGGAGCCTGGAGAACAGGGCACGGTGCTCAGGTACCTGGGTAATATTCTGCTGGACCAAAAGAAGCTGTTGGTTATTCAAAAAAAACCAAGCAAACAAAACCCAAACAAAGCAACCCTGTGCCAAACCAGTGCCCCCAGCCATCTCCTGGGTTTTCGGCGCGTGGAGAGCCACCACGTCAGTGGTAACGTATCCAGAACTTTCTTCTGCTTCCTCCTTTCCAAAAACAGAGCAGATGTACTGCAGAGAGCTACTCCTGGTGCATATTAAGAGCACTTAAGTATTTTCCATCTTTCCTAGCCTGGAAACAGCTGAATGACCTCTTGTTAGGATGCTGCTTTTTTTTTCTTGCTTCAAATCCTATGGCTTGAAGCTGTGCTGGATAAAATTCTTCAGGGAGTCCTTTGGAGCTAAAGGAAGCCAGAAAAAATTTATTAGCTTTTCTGCCTCCTCTTTCTAGAACTTTTGATGGTTTGGGAGAGTCAACGAGTGACAGGGACAGCTTCACGCTCTTTATTTTGGAGAGGAGACCCTTCCTTAAGGGAAATCCAAAAGGGAGGTGGCGGTGGCTGGTCTTGAGCCTGCAGAGCCTGGTAGTGGGGGCTCTTCCCTCTGTCCCCCCCCCTTGTTTGCTGTTCAGGTTGAGCTTCAGCACAACATGTGGCCCGTCCCCATTGTCTGCAGCTCCACAAAAGCCTTGATTGCTCCTTCCCCAGAGTTTAAAAAAAAACCCAGCACGCCCCTCAAACAAAGTCAGGCCCTTTGCACCTCTCGGTGTAGCATTATCAAACATTTATTCAGCACAGCACACCCTCCAGAATTCATCAAACTTCATAATAAAGCAACAAAAAAAATAAATATATATATATTAGTGATGCCAGACAAGGGGGGAAGGATGCGATGGGGAGACGGGTGGCGTTTAAAAAGCTTCTCGGCAAAACGTGGGGGAAGTTAATGGTTTGGTTGTTTAAAATCAGGTGGGTTGATTGTTTTTCTTGCTTATTTTTCAATAATTTTTCAATTTCAAAGATGAACAGCTTCCCCCAATAATAATAAAAAAAAAAAGTAGTACAAAAAGTTGTGTAAATGCAAGGTAGATGAGGGGACTGGGGCAGGGGAAACTGGGCTTTGAAACTGGGTTTGAAACTGGGAAAACATCACAAAACTGGTTTTATATAAGCTGAGGTTGCAAATAACTATCCCAAGTTGGGGATAACAAAGAGCCATATGGGCAGTGGGATGGAGGGAGGGGGCTGATTTCCCTGCTCCCTTTTTCCATGTCTTTTCCCGATGCCCTTTTTTTGCGGATGCTGCTGGTGTCCCAGCTCTGGGGAACGGCGTTCCTGCCTCTTTCGCATCCCCAAGGGCTCTTTGTTTCTTGGGATGTGAAATTTTTAAAGCCAGGTGGGCCAGCTCCAGCCCTTGGAGTTCCCAAGGGAGAACTGGCTGATGCAAGGAGGCGTTGGATGTCTGCTGAATTTTATGGAGGGCAGGGAAGGAACGTGACCTGCTCGCCCACGCCGGGGGCATAAAGTCCTTGCTTTTCCTCTTAAAATAAAAAAAAAAAAAAAGGCACGATTTGGTGCAAAATTCTTATAAAGATGATGTTTAGAAGCTCCTTGTCAGAAGTCCCTCCCTAAATTGCCTTCTGAGGTGGGGGGGGGGTAACCAGAGATGGTGAGTTTTTGACTGCTCCTATGAATTGATGTGCTGGGAAGCAGAGGGAAAACACTTTGGAGAGTTTGCCTGTCTGTAGCAGGAGTTGTCTGTGGAAAGAACATCTGTCAAGCCAAGCTACGGAGGCAGAAGCTTTCCCTTTAATTGAGACCATAAGGAGAAACACTTGGAGGAAAGAAAAGCCCTGTAGTCAGAGCTGAAGCACCCAGGTAACTCTCAGCCCATCAGGAAATAAAATAAAAAAAGAGAAGTCTGAGATGGGAGCATTTCAGAGAAGTGGGGGAAAATATACAGCTCGCTTTATTCCAGCAATTCATTTACTTTTATAGAACTATTTAAAAAATTGTAGCAGTGAATTACCAGAAGAGAGCTTTATAGCAACGAGCTAATGACTTCAAACCCCGATTCATTAAAAGGAAAAAAAAAAAAAAGAAAAAAAATTACAATCACTGTTCCCTTGGGTTTGTTGTATATTTTATTTGGAATGTTTGTCAGTAAATTATGACTAATTTGAATTCATCCCTCTCCTTTTCTCTACTCAGTAGCAAGCAACTGCCTGTTTAAATGAGATGCTTCTAGAAGTCAGGCAAAAAGGAGATGTGTCCTTCTCTCCCCCAAATTGGTGGCCCAAGAACCGGTGGCAGAAGCTCTCCGGGAGGATTTGGATGTCAAAGATGAGTCGAGGCAGGGATGTCACCCAGATTTATGAGCAAACTGACCTCCTCCTTGCCAGGTGGTACCCCAAAAGCTGCTGTTCTCCAGGGAGCTGATGGCAGTGCCTTCCAGCATCAAGCATTTTGCGGTAGGAACCCCTGGAAAGAGCAGAGGAGGATTTCCCACCTCCAGCTAAGGACTCTGCAGGGGTTTATTATTGCTTGCAGCAGGTTTTTAAGGATGTCAGGTTGCCAGCACAGGCTGCTGGGAGAGGGTGAGCAGGGCTTGGAATCCCTTGGAGGAAAAGGACCCGATGCTGGGAGGTACAGAGAGCTGCTTGGTGATGGGAGAGGCATGTGGTGTGCTTTCCTCCCACCCCAGCTCTCTTCTCTCATCAAAATTGGGAACTTTATTGACCCTTGGCTACTTCTGGCAGCTTCATGAACACTCCTTTTCTGCTTCCCTCCATAGCTCATGTCTGTTCTCCATCACTTCTTTGGTACGTCAGTCCAGGGCAATCGGAGAGACCGGTTTATGGGCTCCTGCGGAGCGTGGGTGTCGCTCTGCAGTTACTGGAGACACAGTAAAAGGTGACCTTGGTGGCAACTCAGGGCTTCTATCCATCTGGTCACTGCTTTCAAGCTTACACCAGGGTGCAGATGGGGGAAATGGTGTGATGTCCCATGCCCTGACTTCTGCTGATGGTCAAGGATGCAGCAAAAATAAACGCTGCCGAATTGCCGGAAGAGGACCGTAAATCCCAACCCTAAACGTAGAGCGGAGCTGGGATTTATCTGTGCCCCGTGACACAAGGCCCAGGACACTGCAGTTGAACTGCCTCTCTTAACTGGACCTGGCTGAAGGTTATCTTGGTTTCTAGCACAAAAAAAAATCTCTTCAAAAGGATGCAAGGCCAGGGCTGGGGTTGGGTCTGCCATCTGTTGTGCCTCTCTGAGTATCGATCTGTAGCAAAAGAGGGATTTTAATTAATTTTTATTTTTTTTTTCCCCATGGAAAAACAGCTGTGCAGGGGGGGGACGTTGCCAACTGTGGTGTGAGGCCACGCAGGGAGCTATAGATGGAAAATCATCCGCGTCTGTTTGTAGCAGTGGCATCTGTACAAGTGAAAGCAGTGCTGGCAGCCCGTGGAAAAGGATTTCTGAGATGTTTGTACCACAGCTTGGTGCTCGTCGTTCAAAAAATATGCAGACCCTTAAAGATGCACGTAGGTACTTAAGGTGATTCCCTATTTTTCCATGTTCTGCCAGCACTTTCAGGTACACCTCCGCTCCCAAGAATTGTGTTCATTGAGTTGTTCCCTGCTCTGTAGTTACAGTGCTAGTTAGTCACAGAATCAGAGAATGCTGTGGGGTTGGAAGGGACCTCTGGAGATCATCTAGTCTAACCCCCTGCCAAAGCAGGGCCACCCACAGCAGGTCCCACAGGAATGTCTCTAGATGGCTTTGGAATGTCTCCAGAGAAGGAGACTCCACCACCTCTCTGGGCAGCCTCTGCCAGGGCTCTGCCACCCTCACAGCAAAGAAGTCCCTCCTCAGGTTTAGGTGGAACTTCTTATACTCAAGTTTGTGCCCATTTCCTCTTGTCCTGTCCGTGGGCACCACTGAGAAAAGACCAGCCCCGTCCTCCTGACACCCACCCTTTAGGTATTTCAGGCATTGATCAGATCCCCCTCAGCCTTCTCTTCTCCAGACTGAAAAGCCCCAGGTCCCTCAGCCTTTCCTCATAGGAGAGGTGCTCCAGGCCCTTAATCGTCTTTGTAGCCTTTTGCTGTGCCCTCTCCAGCAGTTCCCTGTCCTTCTGCAACTGGGGAGCCCAGAACTGGACACATTTCTGGCTCATGGACATCCTGTTGTCCACCAGGCCTCCCAGGTCTTTCTCCTCAGAGCTGCTCTCCAGCAGGTCACCCCCACCCTGTCCTGGTGCAGGGGGTTATTCATCTCCAGGTGTTCAGTGAGCAAAATGTGTAACACTCCCCCACAATCACCGCTAAATAACAAGCCTAAATGGGTCAACGGTAATGAGTCAGCCCAAAGCTGGGTGCTGGAGAAGAGCCCCTCCAGAGCTGCATTGAGGACATGGGCCTAGAAGCAGTGTGAGGGCTGGAGCTGGTCAGGAACACATTGGGATGGGATGATGTCCCATGCAGGAGAGAAAGGTGTGGGTGAAACAGCTGTGGCCGGGAGGAGCATCCTCTCCTGGGTGGAGAGGATCATCAGCAGTGCCCCCTCGCCATTGAACTCCCTCTCTGAGTCCATGTTGGAGGTCACCCAGTGTTTGGCCACAGTTGTCTGTCCCAGGTGTGTTTTTGTGGTGGCCTTTGGTCACCAACACACAGGTTTTATCTGCTTGCAGTGAGCAGAACTGGCCAGGACACCAGTCTGCCCACTGCTGCCCATGCAATGTGGTGGGGTCACCACCATCAGCGGAGACATCCTTCATTGCCTGTGCTCTTCAGTGGAGCCATCTCATATTTAAAGATGAAAAAATCACCGTAGATTGATAAAATGATTTGTCAGAGGCCATGCAGAAAGCTGCTGCCAGACCAAGGACTCGTTTTCAGGTCCCACATCCTCCTGTGCCCCCATCTCCTTGACTCCTCTGCCATTTCTGCCGCTCCTTGGACTCCCACGAGGTATTTTTTTTTCCACCGTTGCCAACGTGGAGAAAATAATTTCAAAGTCCATTCCTCTGTCACCCTCCAAAGAGCCCCGATCCCGTTTAAAGTTTTCCACAGCTGAACTTTCCCTTTCCTGAACCTCCTTAATCACTTCTTCCTCCAGCTCCATCTTGAATAAATTAACCGCGAGTGAATTTGCCTTGCAGGAGATTAAGTGTCCCATTGATTGAAAAATCCTGTGAAAAGCATTGCTCCTTCTCCATTCCTCCCTAATCCCTGCGTTCCCGCATCACCAGCGAGACATACCTTCCTTTCCTGATTTCTTTCCATTTAATCAAAATATTTTAAGGCTCGAAATGAGCTTTGCAACCTCTCCACAACGTACCCAGGGAGCCTGCCGTGCCAGGGAGGGGGCTGTTCCCTTCAAAAGTCAGGAATTGGCTGGATGCACGGAAGGCTGAGGGGTCTCTGGGGAGGGGTGGGATGGGGGGAGGGGATAGGGGGGGC
>JAOQGM010000019.1:1835929-1848346 GCA_027564225.1 Gallinago stenura | reverse complement strand
CTGTCCTTCTGGAACTGGGGAGCCCAGAACTGGACCCAGTGCTCCAGCTGGGGCCTCCCCAGGGCAGAGCAGAGGGGGAGGATGACCTCCCTCCACCTGCTGGCCATGCTCTTCTTGATTCCCCCAGGATGCATTGGCCTTCTTGGTGACCAGGGCCAAGGAATGGAGAGAGGTTCCTCCAAGCTGTGGCCATTTGTGTTTCTCATGTGCTCTAAGGAGAGAGGTCCCATGGAGCTCCCAGCGTCGGTTTGTACCCCGGTACTGGTTTTAAGTGCAAAGTACCACACTTTGACTGGGCCTTCCAGTCTAGTTCATGTGCAGCAGCCTCAAGTCTGTGGCAGAGGAGCTTCATGGGCAGCAGGAGCAGTCTGTGGACTGGGACAACTGGTGTGGAGAACTCAATCTCTACGTTGCACGTTTGAGGGAGCATATTTTCGACTCTGCTCTGGTCCTATGGTCCCATTAGCAGTCGAAGCTCATTTTCTGCTTGTTTTTAACCAAAAGCAATCTAGTTTGCACACCCTTGGGGCCACTTTGCCATCTAAAGGCCAGGTTGGAGGTGGCTTTGAGCAACCTGGTCTAGGGGGAGGTGTCCCTGCCCATGGAAGGGGTTGGAACTGGATGATCTTTAAGGTTCCTTCCAAGCCAACCCATTCCATGATGATTCTAAAGCAAAGCTTGGGAGTGGGTATGGCTGGAGACCACCTTCCTGTCCTTAACTAAAACTCTGTTCTGATCTCCTGCAGGTACCACCATGGCAGACTGGCCCTGGACTGGTGTCTCTGCTGTGACAGACTGGAGATCTCCAATCTGGACTTGATGTCTCCACTTCTTCCAGCGTGACTGAGCGCTCAGTGAAACCTCAAACCTGAACCACCCACCTGCTTCCCTGCTCCCTTTCCTCAGGGAGCCTGAGCCTGCTTGAAAAGCCACCAAGAAGAAGGTTTTCCAAGGATTACTCTTGTGTTCCATTGTCTGTTGGTGGCCCCTGGGTGCTGTTGATGCTTCACCTGTCTATGAACATAGACCCAAGACCACATGGGGACCTCTGCGTCGCCTGTCACCAGAGTTGCCCAATTTTTAAAGACAATAATTTCACAGACGTGCGGAAAAGAAGACTCTTTTCTCGGCATCAAAGGCAAGAGGAAGAAAAAAAAGGATCCCAACCCAAAACCTTCTCTGCCGACTCATCGGAGGAGCGATGGCTGTGCCCGCGCCCAGGTGACAGGTAATCCTTTCAGTCCCCAGGTTGTGGAGTGGTGCCCAGTGCCAGAAATCCCTCTCCAGAACCTGGAGTAGAGCTGTAGCGCCTACACGTTGATATCGAGCGGGTGAAGAGCGTTACCCTTAAATTTTCTTCTTCTGTTGGCCAAGGAAATGAACTCGGTCCGTTTTTTTTAATGAGCAGGAGGAAAATCCGCGGCGTGATTAGTGGAGACTCCTGATTATGCCGTAGGGCAATGTGGGATCCCAACCTGCTCTGTATCTGGAGTAATGGAAATCCCACCTTGCTTTGAGAGGGACAGAGCTGGGTGATTGCTCCTTGGATCTTCCAGTGGTGGGACTTTGGAGAGGGAGGGAGAATATGATGTTGTTGGGGACCTGATCCAGAATTCCGGACTCGCCTCCCTCCTGGATCCTCTTTGCCTCCTCGTGTTTGGTCTTAAAATCATCTCGTGTGCTGGAGTGATCCCACTGCAAACATTTTTTGGATTTGGGGTGTTTTTTCCTGGAAAATATTTCTTTTTGTGAGCTGGGGGGGGAGCTTCCTCTGCCAGCCACGGTGTGAGCTGGGCTGGAGGATGATCACTTGCCTGGTGGTACCTTCTTTGTGCTTCTTCCAGTGTTTCCATGTCACAAAATCCTTCCAGGTGCAGGGGGAAGCCTGGAATAACGTGCATCAATGGGAATTTTCACCACCCCTTGTGTCCTGGCCACGTTTCTTGGCTTTTTCCTCCTGTGTCTCTCCAAGGTCTTCCCTTCCAAGTGGTTCTACCGTCTTAGTTCCGATTTGGAACCGTGCTGCTTCTTCCGATTTAAAAACTTGTACTTTCCTAAGCAGCTTGTCTTTTCCTTCCCTACCTCCTCCTGCTCTGCTCATTATGGAGGTGACAAATGAACTGGAGGTGACGGAGCCGTGGACCTTCAATTGTTCGTTGACCTGCCCTGCCTTTCCTCTGAACGCATCCTAAAATTACAAATTACAGATCCGTCGGGATGCCGTTTAGTTTAATTGGTACCTTCATTTTCTGGAAAGGAGGTTACTGAACTCTCCGCGTTCTGGAGTCAAAAAACTCCCGGCTCCTTACACCCAAATGACTTTGCCTGGTGAAAAAAAACCCAAAAAACCCCCAAAAAAACCATCCCATCATCCGCCGTTAACGCCGCCGCAAACATTTCTCGTTGCTGCGACTCCCGCGGCTCCCCAAACTCCGGCGTTCAAAATGATGGAGTGGAGGATGGTGCTGGTTTTAATGCTCTTTTTCTTTGTAAAATCTCTTTGGGAAGTGTCAGGGAAACAAATGGTTGGGGCGCGGGATGCCGCGCTTTGCCAGCTGAGCATCTCATTAGCACAGTGGACTGTAAACTGCTCGATCGCTTGCGAGGGTTTCCGAGCGCATCCTAATCGCTTCCTCCTCTCGGGGAGGTAATGTTTTGCTTTGTAAATGGGAGCTCATTATATATTCATGTTAATCAGCAAAATCAGTATTCCCTCTGGAGAAACGGGAAGGGACCCGCTTGAGAAAATACTTGCAGGTTTCCTTGTGTTAGGAGGTTACGAGCAGAGTTAGATGTTCTTTGCATCCATCGTGTTCCTCTAACTCAGCAGCTTGGTGGGGGCAGAACTTCTGAAATTCCAGTTCTCCGGAGCAATTATCCCGAGCAATCCCATTGTGTCACCCCTCGCCTTCCCCTTGACTTGTTCACCCTCCTCTCCATAACATTCGGCTCTTCCAAGAAGCTCACGGTGCTTGGCCGGGCCATGGTTGTTCACGTGCTTGTTCTTGAGCTCCAAAAGTTTTCCTTTGCTCTGGAGGGGGCCAAAAATAGAGATTTTTGGGGGGGTTGGTGTGTGCCTTCACTCTGGGTTGTAGTATTTTAGGGGTTAAGCTTTTGGCTTTGTATTAAAGTTCTTGGAGAACACCAGGAATCTGTGGCCACCGTGGCTTGGTGGAGCTCAGTTCCTGAAAATCAGGGGAGATGGCAGTCCCTTCGGCGTAACCCGGTGACCAAAATTCATTGCCATTATTTTTAATGAGCTGCTTCCAGTTCTCTACTGAATTTTCCATAAAAATAAGATCCATTTCTCCGTGTGTTTATCCACCTCTCCTTGGTGCTTTGCTTCTTGGGAGAGAAAATCCCAGTTAGAAATTCTGAACTTCTCCATTTCTTACCTTCAGGTCTTTCTAGGTTTCAATAGATTGTTTAAATTAAAAGATAAAGTAAAATCTTAACCTTGCCCTCAAAGTTAAGAAGTGAGATGAGTATTTTAGATATAATAGTCCCATTTGGTAACGCTTAAAACTCTCAGGGGTTTTGTATAATGACATTTTTTTCAGGTTTTTATATCGGTTCACTTTGGGAAGGAGCCGATGGAAGTACAAAGCACAAGGCAGGGAAGCCCAATATGAAGGTTTGGATAAGCCAAATGGTTGCTTTGTCATAAAACATGGAAGTTTGGGTGCTCTAAGCCTCTAAATTTCACTCTGCTCTACAGAGTATCTCCAGGCTTGGAATTATAGCTTGAAGCATCCAAGCTTGGATCCCCCAAAGCCTTGTGTTTCTACTTTCTTTCGCTGTACGTAGGTGGGGAATGTTTGGATGGATGACCTTTCTTCCCAAGTTAAATGCAACAGGCAGTAAAATGATGACTGAAAATATAATGACTAAAGCAGTGAACATTTTTTTACCATCTGTCATCCGTCAACATCCCAAAGTGCCTCTGAGAGCCAAATTTTGCTCTTGCATTAAAGCATTAAATCCCAAACAAAGTCATCTTTGGGACATCTGAGGACAGAAGGCCCTACAAACCCTACATCTGATGAGCTCCAGGCACCTTTGGGATGCAGGACAGAAGGCAGGTGGGTTGATGGTGCCCAGCAGGATGCCTTGGAGCACCAGGAAAGAAATCTTTGGCTGAAGACCTTGGGGAACCCCCAATGTCACTACTGCAAGAAAGAGCAGGGATCTGGATTCACAAATGGCAGGGGAGAAGTTCTCTCAATGAGTGAATTTATGATTTTCAAGCAGAAATCAGAGGAGCTGCTGTGCTTGGTGCTCCTTGGATGCTCGTAGTGGGGAAACAGGAGAACACGTGGTCAAGCCATTGGGAATGTGTTTTGGATGTTGAGTTTGGGATGTTTCCTGTGTCATAGCATCATCTTTTAGAACCATAGAATGGTTAGAGTTGGAAAGGACCTTAAAGATCATCCAGTTCCAACCCCCCTGCCATGGGCAGGGACACCTCCCTCTAGACCATGTTGCTCAAAGCCCCATCCAACCTTTTAAGTCCCCAACTTTGGTATTGGGAAGTTCAGAGAGGCAAAAGTGGATGCACCTTTCTCAACTTCTGCTCTTCTGAAAACGCGACTGCAAATTCCAAAATTATATTTTGCCGGTTATATTTTATCAGTAATAAAATAACTTATTTTCTGAGCAGATGTGTGCATAGGAGAGGTTTCTGGTTTTTTTTTTTGAAGTAGCTCTGGGACTACTGGATGGGATTCTCTACTGACTATTAACCTCTGACTGAGGCTTTTCTTGCTTTAATGTGGGCTGTTTAGGTTATTTTTCTATTCTCTCAAATTCCAAGGGATCACCGTATTTAGAGAAAGAAGAGAAAGACCAATAAATGGATTGGGTTCCAAACATCCTTGCTCCCTTAAGAACCCACATTGAAGATATAAAAAAGGATTGAAATGATCTTGACTTGAACTTTTTCTATGAATTCACTATTATATTACCGACACTTGAAAGGTTACGTGATTGCTGCACCCTCCTCTGAATATGTGCAAATTGATTAACTAAGCATTAACGCTAAATATCATGTGAATTTGGGCAAATCTTGACAGTTCTTTGGAGAACTTTCTCCGGTTCTTTGGAGAACTTTCTCCAGTTCTTGGAGAGGGAAGGCAGTACAAGCTCTTGGCTTTTCCTTGGTACTCGGAGGTACCTCACCACCGGCGTGACATCTATGACTTGGGAAACCTCTTCACTTCTGCAGCTCCTAATTCATAGAATTATAGAATGGTTAGAGTTGGAAGGGGCCTTAAAGACCATCCAGTTCCACCTCCTTCCCTGGGCAGGGACACCTCTTACCAGACTGTGTTGCTCCAAGGCTTGTCCAACGTGGCCTTGAACCCCTCCAGGGTTGGTGGGGCAGCCACAGCTTCTGGGGGCAACCTGGACCAGGCTCTCACCACCCTCACACCAAAGAAGTTCTTCTTGAGATCTCATCTCAATCTCCCCTCTTTCAGTTTAAAACCCTTCCCCCTTGTCCCATGGCTTTTCTCCCTGATCAAGAGTCCCTCCCCAGCCCTTCTGTAGCCACTTGAGGGACTGGAAGGCCACTATAAGTTCTCCCTGGAGCTTGCTCTTCTCCAGGCTCAACAACCCCAACTCTCTCAGCCTGTCTCCATAGAAGAGGTGAATTCCCATCACCCATCATTTGATTGCACCATCCTTCCCATTCCCATGCTCTTCCAGCAGCTCCAGGGCAGCCACTTCTGCCCTTATCTTAGGATATCTTTCAAAAAGGAGTAAAAATGGCAGTAAAATCATATAAATATTCTTTGTACGCCATTTTCTGCTCAAATGGAGGCTGGACTGGATGCACCAGGCATTTTTGAAGAGCTTTAGATCTTCTCCCCATTGGGTAGGAAAGAATTTAAATGACCATTGCATTTGGGACTGTGTTATTAACCAACCCTTTGCTCTGCTGACCTTTGGACGCCTCCGGGTTTAATTTATTCTGAATTTCCCATGCTGTTGGGTGGTTCATCTAGGACATCTGGAGTAATCCCACCAGTGTTTTAGCCAGGGCTGTCGGTGGGAATGGGTGTCTCACCGGGAGTAATTACTGAAAGACATCCCTTCCTGCAAGGGACAGTTTCTTTGGGTGCTTTGAAGCAGAAGGTCAACTCAAAATACGTGGATATTTATCTCCTGCTGATTTCCATAGTCCCAGAGGAGAAGGTGATTGCTTTTTCTTTAACTAGGAAGATGTGTTCTCCAGCTTTTTTGAAACCAGACCTCCTTGGACAGTGTCTTTTGTGGTACCTCATCCCCTGGCACATCCTTTAAGGTCTTGGTTGGTAATAAGTATTTCTACAAAAAAACATAAAATAACTATAATTACATTTCTTCAGGTGTTAATTGGAATATTGTACAGAAAGGTGAAGTGAGACCTGAGGGCTAATGGGTTCCTACCATCATAATCCCAAAGATCGTGGAGAGATGTGTGACCCTCTAACAAGGAACTGGGTAGGTTTAATTAAAGGTTTCAAATTAGTGCCCGCGCAGATTTCATCCACTTCTTTAACGAGCGTACAGGAGGGTGATTACCTGGGATGACCCTTTAGTTGTGAAAATGTTGCATTTTTTTGTGAAGATTTGTAGGTGAAATCAGTGCTGTTGAAAGGTTCTTGGATTTTTCTGCAGTCCTTCTGCAGATAATCTGGAAATTCTTCGAAATAGTGTTCAGATGGCTCTCTTCAAATTTGACTTGTGGAGATGATGGAGATTCTTGAGTGTTACGATGCATTATGGGGTAAAAAAAATGAAATAGATTCCTGAATTCTTCATTAAAACACCAAAGAGTGATCAGTGTGTTGGACAAAGTCTAGTAGGACATGAGGACAAGAGGAGATGGGCACAGACTTGAACGTAAGAAGTTCCATCTCAACATGAGGAGGAGCTTCTTCATTTCGAGGGTGGCAGAGGCTGCCCAGAGAGGTGGTGGAGTCTCCTTCTCTGGAGACATTCCAACTCTGCCTGGACAAATTCCTGTGGGACCTGCTCTGGGTAGCCCTGCTTTGGCAGGGAAGTTGGAGTAGATGTTCTCCAGAGGTCCCTTCCAACCCCGTATTATTCTGTGATTCTGTGACACAGAATCTGGGTGATTTCTTTCTTATTTTTCCTCTTTCTCCAAATGGTGTTTTGTCCCGTTTTCCCAGCTTTATTACGCGTTTTGAGCCTCTCTCATTCCTCCTCTCCCACAAATCCCGCGTGCCGTACCTCTAGGAAAAGCCATTGGGATGGAAAGCGGACCATGGTGTGTAGTCAGTCATGATCCCAGGACATTCTGGCAGGATTTAGTCCCTGGGAGGGAATATAATTAGCATTTGAAAGCCTGTAGGTCTCCAGCTGGTTTTTACTGGTGCGAGTGGAATCTGTCTTATGTATAAATAAAGAGCAATTTGTTATTTCGAGATGTTTTCAGACCTGGAGGAAAATCTTTGAACTTCATCGTTCTGCTCATTACAACAAGTTTTAGAATCGATTCCCGGGGAGAAAAAGACTCGGGTGATAACATTCGGAGGAAAAGGATTGGAAAAAAATCTACATGATTTATAAAATACCTCTTGCTAAAGCACGTGAGAAGCCTAATGGAAGCATAATAGTAATTCCATGAAATCCATACAAGGGACTCGTGCTGGTAATCCAGACAAGGGATTCACGCTGAGTCGGCGTTTTGCAACAAAACTGAATTGGTGGGATGAAAAGAGAAAGGAGACAAAGGAACCTGGTTTTTAAAAGAGGGCGTTGGGGAAAAACCTGGATGTTCCGGAGAGGCTGGTGTTGCCTGAAAGAAAAGGTTAATTCTTGTATTTTTTTTATCTGGAGCTGGCAAAGGGTTGAGCAGAGATCTGAGCTGAAAGGTCAGAATGACTTCAAGGGTGGGTGTCAGGAGGATGGGACCTTTTTCAGTGGTTCCCAGGGACAGGACAAGAGGAAACGGGCCCAAACTTGACCATGGGAAGTTCCATCTCAATGAGAGGAGGAACTTCTCTCCTTTGAGGGTGGCAGAGCCCTGGAAGAGGAAGGAGGTGGTGGAGTCTCTTTCTCTGGAGACATTCCAACCTTACCTGGACACGTTCCTGTGCAACCTTCTCTGGGTGGCCCTGCTTTGGCTGGGTGGGTTGGACTAGATGTTCTCCAGAGGTCCCTTCCAACCCCATATCCCTCTCACAGCGTGAGAATGGGGAGGAAATCCATCCAGACAAGGTTTTGGCCTCCAAACTTCTCATACCCCTAGGACTATTCTCATCAAAGGCTGGAACCACATCCAGTAAAACCAGAAGATGCATATGCATCTCGTTCAGTGGAGTGGGAAATCCAAATTTCAGGCATTTAGGGAGAGGACGGGAGTTTCTCTTGGGTGTATTAGATGCGTACGTGGGGAACTGCCGGCTGCTGAACGCTGCTCCTTGGCAAATTCCTGTCACAAAAGGCTTAATGGCTTGAAAAACCTCTTCAAACACCATTCTGCTGAGGCAGCAGGAAGGGAGGGTCTCCTGGTCACTAATGGGAACTAATGAACCTAATGGGTTCTAATGAACTTTAAGGTCTCTTCCAACCTAGGCAATTCTATGATTCTAAGAATCATGGACCAAAGGAGGCCGTGGAGACAATCCATGGATGGAGCCCCTCTGCTCTGAGGACAGGCTGAGAGAGTTGGTGGGGTTCAGCCTGGAGAAGAGAAGGCTCCAAGGAGACCCTAGAGCCCCTTCCAGTCCATAAAGAGGCTCCAGGAAAGATGGAGACGGACTTTTTTAGCAGAACCTGTTGCAACAGGACAAGGTGCAATGACTTTAAACTGAAAGAGGGGAAACTTAGATGAGATAATGGAAAGAAATTCTTTACTCTGAGGGTGGTGAGACACTCGTCCAGGTTGACCAGAGAGCTGGTAGATGCCCCATCCTGGAAACATTTCAGGTTAGATTAGATGGGGCTCTGAGCAACCTGGTCTGGTGGGAGGTGTCCCATGGCAGGGGGTTGGACTAGATGGCCTTTAAAGGTCCCTTCCAAACCAAACTATCATATTTTTTTCCAACGTTGCTTTTGGACCGCGCGTAATTATTGCCCTTTCCATGTTGCATGATGTGGGACTGAACCTTTCAGATGCCATCGTGGTCTGATTTTCTTCCAGCTGGCAGGGTTCCAGCAGAGGCCAATACAGAAAGCTTCTGAAGATAACATTTCTAATTGCCACGTCACCCATCTAATCCCTCTGTGCTCCTCCAGCTTCCGAGAGGGTCAGTTGTGCTGTGACCTTACTCCTCGTTGAACGCCGAGGCAACCGGAATTATCCCTGGAGACGTGGGTGGCAAAGGTTAAGAGCTGGAAAGGAGTTGGAGGGCTTTTTGCTCTACCTGTTCTTGCATTTCGGAACACCACGTGCTCAAGCATCGTGGTAACCCCTCCGTAACCCCGAAAAAAATCCCAGGAGCTCCGTTGCACTTAGTGTGTATTGTCCAACCCGAGCTCAACTCAACCCTGAGAGCTTTTACTGGTCCACACAAACCAACAATGTTTTATTCATCTTTCAGCCATGGTTCCTGGGTGATCCCAGAATCACATGGTGTTGGAAGGGACCTCTGGAGATCATCTAGTCCAACCCCCCTGCCAGACCAGGTCCACCCAGAGCAGGTTGGACCTGTCCAGGTGGGTTTGGAATGTCTCCAGAGACAGACTCCACCGCTTCTCTGGGCAGTCACTCCCTTAAAAAGCTGCTGGATGAACGTGGACCACAAGGACCACTCCATTAGGAAAAGCATCGTGCGCCGGTGTGGGTTAGGGATGAACCATTCCAGAGAAGGAAACGCCAAGTGAGCTCAAAGGCATCATGACTTATGGTGATAGAACTCATATGGGTAGGAGGTTGGTGTAAACTCATGCCTGTAGCTGGAGAAGGATGTGTCTTTCGAAGAAATGGCCAAACCGTATGGTTCTTCCTCCTGGTGGGAGTGGTGACCTGGCCAGGTGAGCTTTGCTTCATGTTCCGTGTAAGGAGGCAGTGTCTCCCCATAGATGTTCTGCTGGTAGGGAAGGAACCAACCCGGGGTGTACTTCAGGTCCCCACCATCAGCCTTGTCTTCTGGGTTTCAGACTACATCTCAACGTTGTCCACCCTCACGTTAACTCTCCTTCTCTTCTCAGATCTTCCAGTTTCTCTTATTTTCCCTCATGGATCAAGACTTAAGCTTTGCTGCATCTTCTGATTGCATCTCCTCCTCGCTGTAGTGGACCATCACCCTAAGGACTGGTATCACAAATAATGTGGGGTTGGAAGGGACCTCTGGAGGTCATCTAGTCCAACCCCCTGCCAAAGCAGGTCCACCCAGAGCAGGTCCCACAGGAAGGTGTCCAGGTGGGGTTGGAATGTCTCCAGAGAAGGAGACTCCACCACCTCTTTGGGCAGCCTCTGCCAGGACTCTACCACCCTCAAAGTGAAGAAGTTCCTCCTCATGTTGAGATGGAACTTCTTATGGCCAAGTTTGCGTCCATTTCCTCTTGTCCTGTATTTCCAGAGCCACTGCAGTCATTTGTCTTCCCAGTCTCCAGTAAGACCAGTTGTCTTTCTAAAGCTGTAAGGAGACTTTGGAAGTTGTACCCGAGTCTTCAGAGCCAACTGGGTCATGACTTGTGCCTGCTGTTAACAGGACAGGATCATAGTGGTTTATGGTCCTCCTACTCCTTTCCATATCATCATCCAGGCAAGATTTGGATTCCCTCTTCATTCAGGGCTGAGGAACAGGAGACCCTCAGAGATAGGACCTAACGTCCACCTCTAGCAGCAGGCAGTGCCAGTTGCTTCAAAGAACTGACTATTGAGTTCAACTGTCCTACATGGCAATTTGGTCTTTCCAGAGGCCTTCTTCAGTCCTCTAATGTCCTCATTTAAGACTGAAAGCAAAATGTTTGAGATGTGCTTGTAGATGTTTTGGGTTTTTTTTGGATTCACTTTGTATCTAGGCATGATCTCAGATGGAAAAGGGCTTTTTTTTGTATAGTGTCTTGAATACTTCTGCTCTACTTCTACTCCATCTTAAGCCTTTTAGCCAAAGGCTTCTTCTTTCTTCTTGCCTACTTTTAAAATTTCCCTGTTCCTTCCTTTTTTTCACTGAACTCCCTTACTAGATATGATCAAAAAGCAGCGTTGGCAAAAAACCCACCCAACCAACAACTGATGTGTAGACGTTTGTCTGTTGAATTTATTTTTAAGGCAAATTCTATCCAAAAAAAGGCACGGATTGGGTGTTTCGTTGTAGAGCATGAGCGAAGGAGGCAATATCCGTTACTCTATATTCTATATTTCCACTGTTGGAGGTTGTGGATTCTATCTCAGGTGTAATGCAAGTGGAAATCTTGTACTCACACAGCTCAACTGATATTTATCCAGATTTCTGGAAGCTCAAATCTCTCTTAATCCACTGTGCTCTTGAATGTCAGCTTTTGTTGCGTGCATCCTTTCTGAGATACCTAAATAACCCAAAGCTCATCCTTAATATCGGTACAAGAGATGGATTTGATGTTCCGTAGGTTTCAGTTGTTTACTCTGTTGTTCCGCTCAGATATTCCGTGACGAGCTTTTTTTTTATTGTATGCCACAAATTCCTTGAAGATTTAGAAAATACTTTTACTCGACATATTATATCACGCCGGGACATTTCTTCTTGCCCTTGGCCTGCAAGTTATTGTATTGACTTGATTATTGGGCCTTTGATAAACATAATAAAGAACTTCCCCACCATCTGTGGAGCATTAGGATAAATAAGTTAATCCTTACATCATGAGATGATAAGACTTTTTTATATTTTTTTTTGTAGAGGGATTCTCTGAAATCGGTCTTTATGCTGGAAAGAAGTGAAAGCTAATTAAAAACTAGAGTTTTCAAGCAGGGATTACAGAAATGGTGGCCATTTAGCTTGAATGACGATACAGCGAGACATTTCTCCAGCCAGTTTTTACAACCGGAGCTATAACTACCAGGCAGGGAGTGTTGACCTACTGGAGGGTAGAAAGGCTTTGCAGAGGGATCTGGACAAGCTGGATGGATGGGCCAAGGCCAATGGGATGAGGTTTAACAAGGCTGGGTCCTGCACTTGGGTCCCACCAACCCCATGGATGCTCTAGGCCTGGGGCAGAGTGGCTGGAGCTGCCCGGCAGAAGAGGACCTGGGGTTGTTGGTTGACAGTTGGCTGAATATGAGCCAACAGTGGTGGCCCAGGTGGCCACCAGCATCCTGGCCTGTGTCAGGAGCAGCGTGGCCAGCAGGAGTAGGGAAGTGATGGTGCCTCTGTCCTGGGCACTGGTGAGGCCTCACCTCGAGTGCTGGGTTCAGTTCTGGGCCCCTCACTACAAGAAGGACATTGAAGTGCTGGAGCGTGTCCAGAGGAGAGCCACCAAGCTGGT
>JAOQGM010000019.1:1809217-1829408 GCA_027564225.1 Gallinago stenura | reverse complement strand
GGTCTTTTCTCAGTGGTGCCCAGGGACAGGACAAGAGGAAATGGGCACAAACTGGAGTATAAGAAGTTCCATCTAAAACATGAGGAGGAACTTCTTTCCTGTGAGGGTGGCAGAGCCCTGGAAGGGGCTGCCCAGAGAGGTGGTGGAGTCTCCATCTCTGGAGACATTCCAAACCTCACCTGGACACTTTCCTGTGCGACCTTCTGCGGGTGGACCTTCTTTGGCAGGGAGGTTAGACTAGATGTTCTCCAGAGGTCCCTTCCAACCCCATAGCATTCTGTGATTCAATGTGAAAACCATCAAACCCCTGCCAGAAAGTGAAGCATTTTTGATTTCTGACAGCAAATTTCACCGCTAAAACAAGAGTTTATCATCCCTGAACGGGAATACATCGGATAATTGTAAACTTAGCAGAATCCTTTCTTTTTCTGACAACATTTCTCCATTTCAGCTTTGATGGGAAGGGCTACAGCTAAATTGGGCTAATGACTGAACGTCTCACTCCAGAGTTTGGAGTTGTCTGCTCTTGGAAGGGAAGAGAATTCTCGGAGAGGCTGATGGCAGTCATTTGTTCGATGGGAATGCCAATATATCTGCTGTAATTTTGTAAATGCTCCCAAGTATTCAAAATACGTTGAAAAAAACGAGGCGAAATTGCTGCCCGAAATTTCAGCAAAATATTGGTTGTCAAACAGAGGAGCTGAAGGCGTCGGATCTTCTCGGGAATCGCGTTATCGGATGAAAACTGGGTATCTTCTCCCCCCGTGAGGTTAAAATGGGGAGACTACTAATGTTTGGATGATTTTGATTAGTTTCGTGGTGCTGTGGGAACAAATTCGCTGGGTTGATCGTGTTTATCCAGCCCATGGTGACATTTCCTGGGCTTGAGGGCTCAGAAGGTGCCTCTTCTTCCAGCTGGGAAGGGTAGTTGGACACTTATTGTGGCGCTGTGTTATGAAGGGCAGAAGTTATCCACGTGGATAAATTGAGATGAGGATGTGTCATGGGATGAGGAGGTACCATGGGATGAGGATGTAACTGTGGGATGAGGATGTGCCGAGAGATGAGGATGTAACCGAGGGATGAGGATGTACAGAGGGATGAGGATGCAACCATGGGATGAGGAGGTACCAAAGGATGAGGATGTAACTCTGGGATGAGGATGTAACTGTGGGTTGAGGTTTTAACCATGGGATGGGGATGTATCGAGGGATGAGGATGCAGCCATGGGATGAGGATGGTAACCATGGGATGAGGTTTTAACCATGGGATGAGGATGTACAGAGGGATGAGGATGTAACTCTGGGATGAGGATGTAACTGTGGGATGAGGTTTGAACCATGGGATGAGGATGTGCCGAGGGATGAGGATGCAACCATAGGATGAGGAGGTACCAAAGGATGAGGATGTAACTCTGGGATGAGGATGTAACTGTGGGATGAGGAGGTACCAAAGGATGAGGATGTAACTGTGGGATGAGTTTTGAACCATGGGATGAGGATGTACTGAGAGATGAGGAGGTACCAAAGGATGGGGAGGTACCAAAGGATGAGGATGTAACCATGGGTTGAGGATGTACGGAGGGATGAGGATGTACAGAGGGATGAGGATGCAACCATGGGATGAGGATGTAACCGTGGGATGAGGTTTGAACCATGGGATGAGGATGTACCGAGAGATGAGGAGGTACCAAAGGATGAGGATGTAACCATGGGATGAGGAGGTACAGAGGGATGAGGATGCAACCACGGGATGAGGAGGTACCAAAGGATGAGGATGTAACCATGGGATGAGGATGTACAGAGGGATGAGTTGGCTTTCCTCCGCTTGGTGGGTCCCGAGGTGAAGCACCTACGGAGAAGTCCTCACTTGAGCTCTTTATGTGCTACACCTGTGCATGGGCTTGAGTTCCCGCACCAGGATGGGGACAGATAATGTCACTGGGAGAGGAACGACGTGCTCCTTTTGTCTATTCTCCATAGAGAATTCTCCATATCTCCATTTTCCATATCTCCATTTTCCATATCTCCATGATATAACCTCACCTATTTACCATGTCCATAACCTATGCTGAACACCAACCTCATAAATATGTTTTTAGAGCCTTTATCCGGGTTCCATCTCCCTTTTTCTTGGAATATATTTTGTGGAAGGTCGTAAAAGTGCCCGGCAACCAACTGTGGTTCAGGAAATCTGGGAAAACTCAGTTTGGAAAGCTCCTGGAGGCTCGTTCTTGCCTTAACGGCGTGACCTGCAGCGAAAGTGGTGGGTGCTTCTCTCTGGCTATCGAGCTCCGAGAGCGGTAATTAAATGAAACATGACAGCTCGGGACAAGGTTAATTGATATAATTGTGTAAAGGATTCCCAAAAGCTGAGGGTCGCTTCCCTAAATGTGGAGTCGACTTCGGAGCACGGAGTGGGCTATCCTAGGGCTGGCAGCACCAGCCGGAGTTGGAGGCTTCATCCTTAGCTTCATCCTTAGCCCAGATGGAGGCTTCATCCTTAGCCCAGAGCTACCCAGAAAGGCTAATTTGGTTGAAAAAACCTCTGAGGGCCCTTCATCCATATTCCCTTCCTTTTTTTTTTCCCTTCTCTGCTTCTCTTGCTCGGAAGAAGAGTTAAAAAGCCCTTAGAACTTTCCCTCAGCTCTTCCCTGGTGCTGAAGATACTCAATAAATAGGTCGTGGTCGTGGTGGGACCCAAACGCACCAACCCGTTGACCGCTGAAGAACCCGATGCCTTTTATTGCTCAGGTTGAGGTTTTGATTGTTGTTGTCTTGGTGGTTGGGCTCTTGTCTTGGATCCCAGGGAAAGGATCTTAATTCTCTGTAGGATGTTAATTCTCTGTAGGACTTTAATTAGTAATTATGGGTTTGGTTGGAGTTGGTGGGCTGATCTACCCCCTTGAGCAAGGGCCAAGCCGTTGAGAAGGTTGGTCCAGCAGAAGGAGGTGGGTATTTTAGGAGATGGGTGTAGATGACAATTCATATATATAAATACATATATATTTTTTTTTCTGGGGTTGCATTGATGCGAGGTTTTCCCTTTATTCATCAAATCCTGCAAATTTCATCCTCCTTTCCCGAATGTCACGGCGCTTGTCTTTCCTTTACCCAAAAGGAAAAATCCCATTTCCTAGTTTGTCCCTCTTTTGTTGTATTATAGATGCTGCCCAACCCGCTGTTGGAGTCACCGCTTCTCCTCATTTTCTCCGTGTCACGTATAAATTTGGCAAAAATGGCCCACGGTGTCGTGTCTCCCCCCCCCCAATTCTGCTTTGGAAGGGAGCTTCCCGCGTGGTTTTCCGCTCAGGAGAATGAAAAGGTTTAGATGAATTATTGAAGAGGAGTCTGTCATACATATGAAAACAGTTAAAGGTCTAAAGATTTCGACTTTGCTGTTCAAAAAAAAAAAAAGGGATTTTGGGATTTTAATGATATTTATTTACGGAGGGTCCGTCCGGAGCTTTTTATTTTCCCTGGACGTGGAAAGATGCTTAAAAGTATTAATGCATAAGATTTTTTTTTAAGTGCTGTAGGGCTGAGGGTGTTGGACACGCAACGCTTTTTGTCAAAATCTTGAGCTTTTAGGGTTTTAACTGTTTTGGACATTAAGAGGATGCTGAGCTGGTGGGAATGAAAACCCCTGAGTCCTTTGGAATAGCAGGTGTGTGTTAGGAGAAATCCGTTCGGTTCTTGCGGAGACTGTTACACGGGGCTGTTTGCTGTGATCTCCCCTTCACCAAATATTATTCAGTCTTTGTTTTCATTAAGCTGAAATAAAGGTCATCTGGATGAAAGATTCAGGAGAAAAGTGGGTAAACAGCTGTATTTCCATACTGCCCACACAATTCTCTAAGCCGGCGGTAATGAGGAATAAATCAGATTTTTTGATATTTTTTTAATTTTTTTTAATCCGTCACATGTTAATAATTTAAACAATTAAAAAAAAAAAAAAAGGTTGTTTTGATACACGAGGCCGCGTTCTCATCTTCTGCTTTGCATCAACAGAATCCTTTGGATGGAATTTTTAGACCTTTAACTGTTCTACGACAGGTGGATTGATATTAAAAAGGTTGTTAACATCTCTCCAGAGGGGGATATTCTGTTCCCAGTAACTCTATCAAGCTTTTCCATCTGCGTAGGGAATTTGTCGGAAGCCGGCGGCGGTACGTTATTATGAAAAGTATTAGTTAGCTCTTGATTTGCCTCTTAATTGAATTACGTCATTAATAGAACTCAATTACAATCGATGGCAAACGATACCACGGCCAGGAGGTTCTGAGTAATGGCTTTGTGCTCAACCAACTGGTCCCAGTTGGGGACAGTTGCTGGGACTCTCCTTAATGAGCACATTTTCCCATCCTGATGGGAGGGGAGGTTTCCTCCCAAAACGGGCACCTTGGCTTGGAGCCACCCAAATCCCTTGGAGCCACCCAAATCCCTTGGTGCCACCCAAATTCCTTGGTGCCACCCAAATTCCTTGATGCCACCCAAATCCCTTGGTGCCGTCGCTTCGTTGCAAATTGTTGGGTTGGGTTTTTTTTTTGGTGAATTTGGTATGAAATGGTTTTAATCTCAAACGCGCCATAAAATAATACTGTTTTTCTCTCCCCCTGCCCCGTAAGCTTAATCTGACTTTCTCACAAATTCTTGAAGTATTGTGGAATGATGAAGAATTCCTGGGGGAAGCCCCGCGTGTGCCAAATCCAGGCTGTTTGGTGGTGTGTTGTGTCTCACGTTGCTCCTCCTGTCGTGCCAAAACTCGCCGAACGTCCCAGGAGTGACAAATACAACTACAAAACTTGGTAGCTTTCCAAAAGACACCAACCCCATGTGTCTTGGGAGAAGCAGCTCAAATCCAACCAGCAGGAAACCCCGGCAGAGTCCAAACTGGCCTCCAAAGAGTCCAAAGTGGAGTCCGACTCTAAAGAGTCCACGGTGGGCTCCAAAGAGGACTCCGGCCCCAAAGAGTCCACAGTGGGCTCCAAAGAGTCCAAAGAGGACTCTGGCTCCAAAGAGTCCACAGTGGCCTCCAAAGAGGACTCTGGCTCCAAAGAGTCCACAGTGGACTCCAAAGAGTCCAAAGAGTCCACAGTGGAGTCCAAAGTGGACTCTAACTCCAAAGAGTTAGTTGGACTCCAAAGAGTCCACAGTGGGCTCCAAAGAGTCCAAAGAAGAGTCTGGCTCCAAAGAGTCCACAGTGGGCTCCAAAGAGTCCAAAGAGGACTCTGGCTCCAAAGAGTCCACAGTGGGCTCCAAACTCTAGAGAGTCCTACTCCAAAGAGTCCACAGTGGAGTCCAAAGTGGACTCTAACTCCAAAGAGTTAGTTGGACTCCATAGAGTCCACAGTGGCCTCCAAAGAGGACTCCTACTCCAAAGAGTCCACAGTGGACTCCAAAGAATCCAAAGACGCCAAAGTGGACTCCAAATAGTCCAAATTGGACTCCAAAGAGTCCAAAGAACCCAACGTGGCAGTGTCAGAGTGATGGATTTCCATGTTTTTTGGCCGAGTTGGAGATACTGGCTGTAGAAATCAAACGTTGCTCCTCGGGGAAGTGGGAATGTGGGAAGTGGGAATCTAGGATGTTTAATCCGCTGCCCACCGGAGACGGACACCGACTGGTGGCAGCGAGACCTCTGGCTCTGGAAAGATGCTACAGTGACAATAGAGAGCAAACAAGATGATCCATCACCCGCGAGACGGGGAGAGCTTATACCCTCAGGAGTACGTTATAACACAACCCCGGGCTATATTATACCATTAATTTTTTTGGGAAAGTAATGCTCTTGACAGGTTTTAATGGGAAATTCCACTTACAAATCGATGGTGTGATTCAGTCCCCTATTTATTAACACATTCCTCAGATTGCGGATGAGTGAAACTACCTGAGAGCAATTCAAATGGCCCTTAAATGTGGAATGTGATAGGATTTGAGTGTCTGAGAATTTATATGGCCAGGCTCTGTCTCCGAGCATTAATATGCCAAAAATCTGAGAGCAATAACTATTTCATGAGTTCTGATTGTTCCTGACATTTCTTACGAGGCCAGGAGTTTCCCCGCGTCACCCTTTGCCGGGCTCTGGGCTTTGCAGCTAAACGTTCCGTTCCCATCTGGAAGGGGAATGGCTTGGGTCAGAAATAAGTAAACCTTCACACAAGGTCAGTGTGGGTCATTGCATGATTTCAAAAAAAAATAAAATAAAAGGTCAACAAAATTTAATAAAATCCAGCCAGACACTCCCGGAGCCCGGGGTTAATGTTTTCTCCATCAGCTAAATGAAAGGTGGTGGAATGGTGGATGGAAAATTCCTTCCATCCCAAGGTGCTTCTCCATGGCCAAGCTGAAGGTCTCGTGGTCCTTCCTGCTGATTCTGAGCCCAGACCCCTTGGAGGCAGAGTGTGTTTTGGGTTTTTTTCCCCCAATTTTCTATTAGGTTTTCAATCGTACCGGTTCTAAACCTGCCCAGTTTAGTTTGGAGAAGAGGAAGCTGAGGGGAGACCTCATGGCCCTCTACAACTCCTTGAAAGGAGGGTGTAGAGAGGTAGGGGTTGGCCTCTTCTCCCAAGGGAATAATGACAGGAGCAGAGGAGATGGTCTGGAGTTGGGGAAGGAGAGGTTTAGACTAGATTTTGGGAAGAATGACTTTCCTGAGAGGGTGGTCAGGCACTAGAAGAGCCTGCCCAGGGAGGTGGTGGAGTCACCATCCCTGGAGGTACTTAAAAGACACGTAGATGTGGTGCTGAGGAACATGGGGTAGCGGTGGACTTGGCAGCCCTGGGTTAATTGTTGGACTCCATGATCTCAAAGATCCCTTCCAACCGTGAAAATTCCATGATTCTGCAAAACCTCATTTTCCCAAACTGCTCCGTGACGCCGCTGTGGTCTTCAAAGTGGCCCGTTGCCATTGTCCACGCGATTAAACGAGGATGAGGAGATGGTTATTACCCTTAAAAGCTCAATGACTTCAAGCACCTTTGAAGGATGCTCCAAACGCGTTGAGATTCCCGGAGTAAAAGGGTCCGGCGCGACTGTAACGGATGATGGTCATAAAATGCTGATCAACCCAACGCTGGTGAGCTCCAAATGGGACTTGAGTTAACCTGACAATAAATTAGATTTTAAAAGGTAATTCGGTGAACGGATGATGAAAATTTGGCCTCTTAGCGTACGATCTGTCAGCGACCTGTCGGAATTTGTTTCTCATTTATTTTTTTTTTTGCAGGATATTTCTTGATGGCGTATCCATTACAGTGTAATAAAAAAAAAAAAAAGCGAGCAGCTAACGGGTTTCCAAATCCATCCCTTAGGAATTTGAAGCCCTATTTGGCTCCAAAAGAAGTCGGTCTTTTGGAATTCTTATCGGTAAAGATTTTCCCAGAAACCTTTGGGCAGATGCTTCCCAAAATTAGGACTGAAAAAAAACCCCACCTTCTCAGCTGTCGGGGTTGGAAGGGCAAATGAATGCATCCCCTAAAATGGGGAAAATTGGCCAGGAACTGGTTTTTCCCCCTTCCCCGTAGAGTGGGATCTGCTGGGCTTCCAGCATCTTTTACCCCTTTCAGGAGCACCAGTATTCCCATGATTCATAGAATCATATGGAGTTGGAGGGGACCTCTGGAGATCATCTAGTCCAACCCGCCCCCCAGCAGAGCCTCCACCATCTACCCCACCATCTGGTAGATGAAGTTTCTGGTCTTTCTGGAGGTCTTAAGAAGTTGCCTGCCAGTATTTTGGGTGTCTGTGGCATGTGGTGAAGCTCTGTGGACCTTTCTGGAGCAGGTGTCCCTTGTGTGGAGTTGTCCCCTCCCATCCAAAGCCCCATGTGGGGCTACACAACGGACACAACTTCTTCTACGTGTTTGTTCCAAGGCCAGGTTGGATGGGACTTTGAGCAACCTGGTCTGCTGGGAGGTGTCCCCACCCATGGAAGGAATCGGGAACCGGATGATCTTTAAGGTTCCTTCCAACCCAACCCATTCTGTGTTTCTATGGAATCGGAGTCCCACCTGCTGAGACTTCCCCGCTGCGAGCGATACCTGGTGGGAAATAATATCTTTTGAACTTGGCCTTGCTGGAAGCTCGTCAGAGTTAACGTGTGATAATCTGGAGAAGAAAAAGAGTCACCTCCAGCTGGTGAATCATCTGACCTGCCTTGATGTCTATCTTGGGATAATAGTAACCTTCTGAGATACCTACTTTATTCCTCTGTAATTGAAATTTCCTTTCTGTGACTGTAGAGCATGAAAAAATCCCGGTGTTAGAAAAGACACGGACTTTTTTCACTCTTGTGCAAATGATTTCCAACGTGGGCTTGGGATTGAATTAACAAAGTGACCTCGGTGGCATTAACCTGGAGCGCCGAGCTGGGGGCAAACGAGACCGACGGAGCCGTCGTAATTAGGGGCTCGTCAAGCCAGCCGGGCTCGTCTATCAAAGCATCCCCCCTCGGAGCGTTGGGATGCCTGGGAGCAAGAATCTGGAAGTGGGAGAGGAGCCAAGGAAATGCTTGTTATCGGAGGGTTAGGGCAGATCCTCGGGAAACTTTGTTGTCTAACGGATCATGGGAAAAGAAACGGAGCTGAAAGTTGGACCCAAAATGTTGGAAAAGAGCAAAAGGTGATTTCCTCGCCCCGTGGCGCTGCCGAGAGCGAGCTGGTGGCATTGAGGAGACCAAGCTCCTCATTTTTGGGAGTGAATCAGGGATTCCTCTTGGGTTTTTTGGAATGAAAGGCTTTGGAAGTGTCCCCTAATAAGAAATTCTTTATTTTATTCTTTTGGTAAAATGAAATATTCTTTTGGTAATGAATTGTGAAATGCTTTCTGTAGAACTAGAGCAAGACCTATTTGTAACTCAGGCTGGAGAAGAGAAGGTTCCAAGGTAGAACCCCTTCCAGTCCCTCAAGGGGCTCCAGGAAAGCTGGGGAGGGACCTTGATCAAGGAGGGGAGCCATAGGATGAGGGGGAAAGGTTTTAACCCAAAAGAGGGGAGATTTAGAAGAAATATTGGGAAGAACCTCTTTGGTGTGAGGGTGGTGAGACCCTGGTCCAGGTTGCCCAGAGAAGCTGTGGTTGCCCCATCCCTGGAGGGGTTCAAGTCCAGGTTGGATGGGGCTTTGAGTCTGGTGGGAGATGTCCCACCGTGTTAATTATTTTTACCTTATAGGTTGTGATGTAACATTTTAAAAATAGAAGCTGAAAAGATTTGACTTGAACTGAAGGTTTTGATTATTATCTGGGGGGGGTCAAATAATCATAATCTCGTTTAGTCTTCTGAGAATCAAAAATTTGATGCCAGATGAAACACCTTGGAGCTCTGTTTTTCCACCAAACAGAGATGCTGATGTTGTAAATTGAAATCATAGCGTGCGTTGGAAGCCGTAGAGGTGGAAATCTCCTTCCCCTCCCAAGAAAATTAGAAAATTTCACTTAAGTTTTGATCTATGGTAGAAATTAGACCCGTAACGTGGTGTGCTACGTCTTCATTAAAAGAGGAGACAGTAATTATGAGACCGTGGAGCCTGTTGGCGAGGGATTTTCTGTCCTTCTTTTGTGTGGTTTTTTTTTTAATTTAATTTTTAAATTTTTTAATTTAATTTTTTTAATTACGAATATGGCTTTTACGCTCATGCAAAAATACAACTTTTAAAATATAATCAAGAGAAGCACTTTTTTCCTGAAAGACATTTGGCTTTATTAAAATATTGTATATCCGTGATCGATGCATGGATTCCTTAAAAATAATTTTTTTAAGTAGAAATGTCATTTCTCCTCCTCTAAATTATAATTCTTAACAGGTAGGAATTTTGGTGGGATAAATCAGAAGTACGACTCCATGCCAACTTTTTTGGCCCCCTGGGGTTTTCCATTTTCGCTTCCAAGCAGCGATAAATGACGCGTCCTGCGTACAATTAATCTGGTTTTAATGAACAATTAGAAAATTGCTTTGGGATGAAATTACTGCGAGGTAAACTTCGACTTTTGAACAAAAAAAATTGCCTTCTGTGTTTTCGCACGGGCCAAACTTTTCCTGTTTGAGTTTTATTTCTATTTTATTGGCTTTGCAACCTCTTTCCGTGTTTTTCCTTGCGCCTCAAAGTTTGGACTTTCGTAAAAGCTGCCTCTTGTGTGAGATATGGGAAAAAAAAAACCCAACTGATGTTTTGAGGATTTTCATATCGGAGCAGAATTTGGGCACGGGTTGGAGAAAATACCTTGGAAAAGCAGGATGGGTTGTTCCCCTCCTGGTCCTGCACATCAATAACCATCTTAACCCAAAGCGGTTGAGTGCGTAGAGGTGGTGGGACCGGAATGGGGTGCAGGAGGTGTAAATTCCTCACTTTCATAAATCCCAGTCCCCAAAATGATCTCAGGTTGGATTTGGGATTAGGATCAGGCTTGATAGACACACGCAGAGCTTTCAGCTTGGTCTCCTACGGATTTATTCCGTTGGATAGAATTCGATGCCGACCGATGGTGGGTTTTTTTGGAGAAATCAGAATAATTTTCTCACCCCTGGGTTTCACGAGAGGATCGGCTTGATACGAGAAAAGAAGGGAAACATGGAGAGGGGAAGGAGAAATATTGATTTGTCGTGCATTAAGTCTGAGCTTTACATATGTAATTTGGCTCCTGTCTTTTGCGATGGGAATATCCGTCTCGGAAGAAGGTCCGCTTGGAGTCAAAATTGACGTTGGCGATGGGTGGGTTTCACGTGTTGTGGAGGAACGTGCTGGTTAATATTCAGTGGCTCTTCCCATTTTACTGCAGCTTTTATTTTGCAGCAGAACTGGGTTTTCAAGCACTTAATATTCAATTTACATTTAAATTCCTTAAGTAGTTTGATGCCCTGAAGTTCTGCTGGGAAGTTTGCGTCTTCCCAACGATCCAAAGGGGCTTCCTCGTGCCGTAGAAAGTCTGGGTTTCCACCAGGTTTGGCTTTGAGTAATTAGAAGGACAGAATAATTGATTGGCCATGGTTCTATTTCTGGGTTGCTCATTTTTTTTCGAGTGAAGTCCTGTAAATGGGCAATCAATATGGGAGTAAAGGTACATGACATCACCTTCTGGAACCGCGGGTTTCTCTTCCTTTATTTTGTCATTTTTGTGAAGTCAAAGGATGGGAAAAACCACAGCTGAACGTGTCTCCTGGGACCAGACCTTCTAGAAAATATCCTCTCTTGGCTTGAAGCCCCGTTGACGGGCTGGGATCTTGCCAGGAAGGATGAAAAGTCCTTGGGCACGCTTTCTTGGAAGGATCTCTCAAGTGAAGTGCAGACCACGTGGTCCAGATGGGTTTCATCTTAACCGTTGAGCTCAGAGGTCCATTTTTTGATCAAAAGGGTTTAAACTACTGGGGAAATTGGGTGTTTCAGAGCCATGGATGGCAATGTCTGTCTGCTCCTGGGAAAGAGGAGGAGACCCCAAATCAAGACACCAAGTCAGGCTCTAAGACTTTGGCTGCTGCCAGATGTGTCTGTATGGGAGAAGAGCGTGAACGTTGTCCTTCAGCCCCGTGAAGGAGGCATTGAATCCCTTTCAATCAGTCTCTGGACAGAGCTGGGCTTCCAGCTCTTGATGGTCTTCTCAGAAGACCTGGTTTTGGTTCCTGCTGTTGCAGTCCCACCACCACCACCACCGGTTTATTCAGGCAGACCTTTGTTGTGCTCCTTTACAAAGTTATCCATGGCAACAGCACTATCCAAAATCCTTAAAACAAGCCATTATTAAACTTTTTTTAAAAACCAGGACGACGTGATCCTGTCCAGGGCCGGCCGGAGCGTGGGAAAAAGCCATCTGCTGGTTCTTCTGCTCTCAAATCATGAGCAATGGGGATTTCCTTCACCCTCACGTGGAGGATTTACTGGGGCTCCCACAGGGCTGTTGGTATTAAAAATTAAACGGAGTCAGACTTGATTAATCTCCATTTTCTCCAGTTTGGGTGACCAGAAGCAGCAGAGATGGTGAGGATGATCCCTGGCCAGGACTGGTCTCATAGGGCTGAAGAAGCACCACGTTTACACCAGTTTAGATTAACTGGGCTGGATGGAAATAGAGTGGAGCTCTGTTACTGACCAAAGCAAGAAGGTTACGGGTGTTTTGGGGGGGTCAAGGAGTCTTCTGCGTTCGGTGACTTGGGGACTTTGATGGCTTTTGAGCTGTGTGAAAGGCAGGAACGTGTCAGGGCTCTGAAGGACACGGTCATTCACGCTTGGTTCTGCCCTGGGGTGACTTTTCATGGTATTTTATGTTCCTTTTCTCCAGGGGGAAAAAAAAAAATAGCAGTAAGAACAGCAAAGACTGAATAATAAACATAAACTCTATTTATTTAAAAAAAAAAAACCCTCTTCTTGCATAAATCCTTCATTTCTTTTAAGGCCAAAACCACTCCGACAGAAAAGTCCACTGAAGAAGGAAAGAGAGATTTAGTTGGTTCTTTTAAGCCCTGGTGGGATAGATTTTCCAGCAGGAGTATTTTCCACCCCGGAGAGATGGGCAGGAGGTTCAGTAAATGTCTGGCTTTTCCTCGTTTCATCTTTCTTCAGCTCCAAAATTGGGTCGATCCCGTGGCGTTTTATCTGAGATGGCGTTAATTGGGCGGATCCGAAACAATCTGATGGCGGCGGCGGGTAACGGTGGAAGCTCTTCCAGAAAAACTCCCCCAGGTGTTTATTTCTAAGTGAGGTGTTGCAGGAGATGCTCAGAAGAAAGGGAAAGAGTTGAATAAAGAAGAAAGAGAGAAATGGGAGAAGAAGGTTGGATGTCCAACTCTAATAGAGCTCAACGATGGAGCTTTTCTCTCCCCTCCCCCACACATTGGGTGTATGAACTCCATATAGCTCTGGAGCTCCTATACATGACCCCCATGTATCTTTTCTGTAGAATTAAGTTGGATTCTTAACCAACTTGACCACTTGAAAGTCATATTTCAACTTTCTTGCTTGAAACTTAAGGTTTTGATTAGTTGGGTTGTTGGGTTTTTTTTTTTCCGGTTGAAAACAAGCGCTCCAAGTTGTTTGTCTCTCGTCTCAATGTCCGGTAATTGCAAATAGATTGAGGAGATTTTATGCAAATTCTCTTCTGAAAATTAATCACCCTCCACAAGAAGCCAAAACATGATGTTTTTAAAAAGAGACTTGTTTTGAATTTTCAGGTGTGTGCGTCCTGGGTGGCCGTGATAGATGAGCTGAGGGTTGTTGCCGTGACTCCGAGCTCAGAGATCGAACGTTTGATGGATGCTCGTACAAATATCTGGTGCCTAATAACAAACTAAATAGGAAAAAGTTTGGAATACGACTTCCAGGAAGGAGCAATCCCGTAGGAGAGTGGGGATGGTGGGGTGTGAGTTAAAGATCGGTCCGTTGTGCTGCTGAAGTCAATTAAAAGCCAAGACTGATGGACATCTATGGGCCGTTTGTCCGTAGGGGGAAAGGATTTCTAGAGGAGCAGTAGGTTTTGGAAATGAAAATCAGGGTCCCCTCAGCAAGTTTGGTGATGACACAAAAGTTGGAGGAGTGGGTGACACACCAGAAGGCTGTGAAAACTGGACAGGCTGGAGAGAAACCCAATGAAGTTCAATGAGGGCAAGTGTAAGGTCTTGCACCTGGGGAGGAATAAACCCATGGATCAGGACAGGTTGGGGGTTGACCTGCTGGAGAGCAGCTCTTTGGAAAAAGACCTGGGAATCCTGGTGGATGACAAGTTGACCAGGAGCCAGCAACGTGCCCTTGTGGCCAAGAAGACCAATGGTATCCTGGGGATTAAGAGGAGTGTGGACAATAGGTGCACTCTGCTCTGCCCTAGGGAGGCACCATCTGGAGCACTGGGTCCAGTTGTGGGCTCCCCAGTTCCAGAAGGAGAGGGAAGTGCTGGAGAGGGGACAGCAGAGGGCTACAAAGATGATGAGGGGCCTGGAGGATCTCTCTGCTGAGGAAAGGCTGAGAGATCCAAGGATGTTGAATCTGGAGAAGAGCAGACTGAGAGGGAACCTCATCAATGCTGAGCAATATCTAAAGGGCCAGTGTCAATAATTGCATTGGGTTTCCTTCCAAGGATGGGAGAAGATCAGGTTTGGGAAGGAGCTTCTCATACCTGAGCTGGACAGGTACCAATCCCTGATTTGTGGGGATTTCTTGATCCAACTGATCATTTTCTGTGGGTCTGAGGCCTGTTTGGGGAAGGGAAGGTTGCATCTGTGGGGTTTGTCTTTCAGAAATTTTGATGTTCTTGAAAACTTTAAGGAGCCTTTTGAACGTTCTCCCTCAATTTACTGGAATGCTTTGGCTTTTTTCTGGTTTTGTTGGTGGGTTGTCCCTGAAGGCGTCCATTAGAAGATCCTTTAGTAAATCAAGTGTACTGGGTGTTCCCCCAGCCCGGTGCTCAGCTCCAGTTTGGAAGTAGTGTGGCCTTCTGCGTTCACCAAGAATGAGGACAGCTCTGTGCACTTCTGGGAATGGCCTCAGTTTCCCCATGAGGGGCTTTCAATGGCCTCTGGGCTTACATGTAGCTTATGATGGCCCAGAGCCACCCAGCCTAGTTTGTGGTGTCCACCTGCTGCTGGAGCCCACCTGCCTCTCTTGACCTACCCCTAAATACTAAGTGTCTGGAGAACCACAGAATAGTTTGGGTTGGAAGTGACCTCAAAGATCATCTAGTTGCACCTCCTGCCCTGGGCAGGGACACCTCCCACCAGACCAGGTTGCTCCAAGCCATGTCCAACCTGGCCTTGAACCCCTGCAGGGATGGGGCAGCCACAGCTTCTCTGGGCAACCTGGGCCATGGTCTTACCACCCTCTCAGCAAAGTTCTTCCCCAAATCTCATCTCCATCTCCCCTCTTTCAGTGTCAAACCCTTACCCTCCTCCTCTGGCTCCCCTCCGTGATCCAGAGTCCCTTCCCAGCTTTCCTGGAGCCCCTTGAGGGACTGGAAGGGGCTCTAAGATCTCCCTGGAGCCTTTTCTTCTCCAGGCTGAACCCCCCCCCAACTCTCTCAGCCCATCCTCACAGCAGAGATGCTTCAGCCCTCAGAAATTCTCCGTAGCCTTGTCTGGAGTTTCTCCAACAGGTCTATGTCCTTCCTATGCTCAGAATTCCAGACATGGACGCCGTAATCCAGGTTCTTCTAAAGCAAATGTCTAAGCTCTTTAGTGACTTGGAGAAAATGAGGTCACTTTAAAGACCTCCAGAGGAGAACCCTGTCAAGTTATCACCAACATCTAGGCAGGCAGACTGGCCCCGGGGGGTCTTGAAAGCCTTCAAGCTGTTGACCGCTTCAGTAGGCACCAACGTGCCAGAAACCAAATTAGAGGGATTGGATTTCCCTGGCAGACCTTCTTCTCCCTCCTAAGCTGTCGGTGAAGGAAGAGGGACTCCACCAGGACATCTCTAACCATCTGTGAGAAGGTCAGGGCTGGTGAGTCAGCACCTCGGTGTTGGGGGAACCGTAAGGTGGTGGAGAAACATCTCAGGAGCTGTTTAACGGAAGCCAACGGGGAATAATGGCTGAATTCCCGACGTACGTATGGGTAAGGATTAGGGAATGTCTATGCCTTAAGTAGACCCTGTGAACATCCTGACCATCGGTGGTCCTTTAGAGGTTATCATTTATAAACTGACCTTCCCAAGGAGTGAAAAACCAGAGGGATAAGGAACTTGTGTAACGCAGGGGACTCTTCGTGGTACCAACTCGGAGCTTTGTGTCCCGGGGCAGCGTGGAAACCACGGGGGACAAAGTGACAACAAGCTAAGGATGATAAAAGAAAACCCATCGGAATCAATTCGATATCATTCCGTGAGCGATGGGGAAGGTCTATGAGGATCCTCGATTGGCGCTGCTTGTTTTTGGAGGGTTTCACGATAAATTGCTCTCCCCTAAGCAGGACCTTGATTGCGGTGATGGACAGGCGGACGCGGAGACTGGAAATCAATAGCTGGGATAGATTCAGACAGGAATCGTTAATTTGCAAGCGGTGGAGACCCAGATCTGTACGAGTCACTCACTCAGAGCTCACGTGGCTTCAAAGCATTCACGGAATGCTATGAGGTTGGAAGGAACCTCTGGAGAACATCTACCTCCAACCCCCTGCCAAAGCAGGGCCACCCCGAGCAGGTCCCACAGGAACGTGTCCAGGTGGGTTTGGAATGTCTTCGGAGAAGGAGACTCCACCACCTCTCTGGGCAGAGCTTATCTTGAGGTATTTTTGGAAAAATCTTGAGATTTTTAGAGACTGGGGTTACTCTCCAGGGAGGATGGAGGTAGCAAAGTGGGATTTGTGTGAATAAATGTATAAATCAGTCGTTTATTGCCGAAAGGTCAGAAAGTGAAAAGGACTTTGCTGCCCAAATCTCTGCAGTCCCAGTGAACCCACCACCCCCCAGTACCAGCCCAGCCCCCCCGAGATGCTGGGACCCCCCCCGCTACCACCCATGGATGCTCTGTGATGAGGTAGCACATCCTAGAATCAAGATTTCTTTATTATTGCCCAAATAATTTGACATATTGAATAATATTCATCCTACCTCGGGTTATTCTCTCTGACCTGCCTTTTTGGGACAAAAGGGCTTTAAATTCAGCAGGAAAAAAAACCCCAAAAAACCCCATAAGAGCTTTGGGGTTTAGGAATTTGAAATTATTCTTGTGGGCGGGTCTCTGCAATCCCAGTGAAACCAGTGCCCACGTACCAGACCCCCAGAGATGTTGCCTGAGACCACCGAGAGCACCCCTGGATGGTGATGAGGGACCACATCCTGCCTCTGGACCCCGATGACGCGGGGACATCATCCCTGGTGTCCCTGGGCCATCCACAGAATCACATTGGGTTAGAAGGAACCTCTGGAGAACATCTAGTCCAACCCCCTGGCAAAGCAGGTCTACCCAGAACAGGTTGCACGTGTCCAGGTGGGGTTTGAATGTCTCCAGAGAAGGAGACTCCACCATCTCTCCGGGCAGCGGTCTCTGCCACCCTCAAAGTGAAGAAGTTCCTCCTCATGTTGAGGTGGAACTTCTTATATTCGAGTTTGTGCCCAACTCACCCCATGAGTTGAAGCATCAAGTTTCATCTGAGATGTGAAGTCTTTTTGCCCAAAGGTTGAGATTTCTGGAGAGAAGAGGACCTTCTAGCCCGTAATAACGTAATCCTTCAATTGAATTCTCCAAGATGGTTCAGGAACCTGAGGGATCTTTCCATCCCTCTCCCACTTCTGCAGGCAGCCAGGACCTCCTCGCTTGAACCCGGTGTTTCTTCCTAGAAGAGCTGGGACCTGGTTTGGGGACTTTGGGCTGTCACTGAGGGTTCGTATCACTTCAAATCAACTGATACCGGGGCGATGTGGATCCTGGTTGGATTTTTCTGTTGGTATTTTGACTTTCTTTGTTTGACACGCCGGGAAATAACTCATATTACCTACTGTCCCCGTTGTCACCCACCACCTGCCTTCCGAAGGCGCAGTTTAATCAAAGTGACAAATCCAGAGGCGGCGAAAATGAAGCAATTAATTGAAACGGGTGGATTTATTTATTTTTTTTTATTATTTTATTTTTTTCTCCCCGTTTCGCTAGAGATGAATTTAGACCATTGAGGTTGTTTTCCATTCTAAATATCCAGGCAGCGCCGCTTTTTTTCTCCGCAAGGAGAAGAATGAAAAGGAGTAAAAGCCTTAGGATAGAGGGCAAGGGGTGTTTTCACAACAAGAGAGAGGGCTTCTAGAAGAGGTTGTCACGTGTTTCCACGTCTCGTCTTCTTATTCTGAGCCGCGGGGACTTCACTTAGACCTTCAACCTTAGCTTGAACGCTATCGAGTGTGTCTCTGAAATAATATTTATGCCTTTTTATTCACAGCTGAGGTTTAAAACACCGAAGTTTTGGTTTTTTTTTTGGTCGTGTTGTGTTTTGTTGGGTTTTTTCCTTCTTTTTTTTTTTTTCCTAGCCGTAAAAAGCACAAATGAAGACGGAATATTTCCCAGCTCGTTGCAAACCGCGGCGCGTTTCCTTCTGGTTGACTTTGGGGTAATCACCAAAGGGATGTTTGATTTAAAATAGTTCCTTCCCCTTACTTGATATTCCGTGGGCTCTCCTTGTCAGCTTGTTGCTAAATGATTTTACAGCTGAATTTTTGCATTTGCAGACTATTTTTTTATTTTTTTTTCAAGTTTCACTGAATAGGAGGCTAGAAAAAGCTGGTGTGGTTGCTCGTTCCGGTCTCCTGTGGTCTATCAGCTGCTACATTTTCCCTGTGGTTCCTGCTCAGAAGGTTTTCTAAGGTGGAAGACCTCTTCATTCTGGGGGTGGTGAGATCCTGGCCCAGGTTGCCCAGAGAAAGCTGTGGTTGCCCCATCCTTAGAGGGGTTCAAGGTCTGATGGGGCTTTGAGCAACGTGGGCTGGTGGGAGGCGTCCCTGCCCAGGGCAGGGGGTTGGAACTGGATGGTCTTCAAGGTTCCTTCCATCCCAAACCATTCTGTGGTGCTGGTGATGGCCAGACCATGCGCCTCGGTGCGTTGGTGCAGGGTGGTTCATGACCCTGATTTTACAACATTTCTGTCCCAAATTCCTTCCCAGTTACACCATAAACCCAAAGCACCATCAAAGTCACAACTGTACGAGCCTTGCAGCCATCTGAGAGAAGGTGAGGGAGAGGAAAGTGGAGATGATGTCCACTTTGCCAAGTTGGGTAGCTCACCTTTCAAAGGTGAGCTGAAGGTGAATCCAGGAATTTCACAGGGATTTCCCTGCCTTCAAGTTGTGACATTTAGCACTTCCAGGGAAAGAAATGGCAAACCCATTATTTTCTGCAGGTTGGAGATTAAGGGCTTACTGGGAGACTGGGCTCATGTAAACTGGGATTGGAGGAAGATGCTGAGAAAGCAGTGCTGTCTCTTGGGCAAAGAACTTGTGTGCAACTGGGAGAGGGGCTGTTGAACATCTCGGATACTTTACTAAGTGTTTAGAAGGGACTAAGTGACCAGAAGTGACCAGGACTCTCAGGCTGTGCCCAACCTTCTTGCCCGTGACCGGTGGAGAACATCATAAGGTTCTGGTACCACGGGTGGTGGCAACAAGAAGGGTCCCAGAAGTGGGTAGAAGCAATGCCAGGGTGTTACTGGTGGGGAGGGTTTGCAAACTGGGAATGGAGAAGAAATAAATTGAGCACCAAATATCTTGGTAGTGCCACCCTCCTGTCCCCACGGCGGTGAATTATCGGCGACCCCCAAGCGAGCAGGTAGGGATGGATGCAACCTTGATTGACAGCGGGCTACTGATGGCTTTGAGATTCCAGGCTCTGACTTCTTAACGAAGAGCTTAATTAGCTCCGCTCCAAGAGGTCCATTCTCCCCTTGGCACGCCTGCATAACTCCAATTGACATTAATGGGAGTCAGATTCCGGGAGGAGAATAGACCCAGAAGAAAACGTGGGGGAGGTGAGGGATGGAGAGAGAGAGAGAGAGATGGAAAAAGGAGGTGGAGGGGGAGGAGGAGTGAGAAGGGAGCAAAATGGAAAGGAAATCCCGGGGGATTAGATAGGTGCATCCCTCGGGAAGAGAGCTGACCTGCTTTGCTGGCTGAAGGATACTGGGAGCACTGGGATGTGCTGTTGGCTTCCCCCTTTTCTTGCTGGGGAAGCAAGACCGTGGCAGATCACAGAATGATATGGGGTTAGAAGGGACCTCTGGAGATCACCTAGTCCAACCTCCCACCCCGAGATGATGGAGAACTCTTCCCCAAGAGTAAAATCCTTGGGAAACCTCCCTCTCTTGCCTCTTTTCCTCCCAATTCCCCTCCTGTTGCTCCGTGAAGCGCACAAAGACAAGAGAGAAGCGAAATGGAATAAGACATAACCTATAGAAATGATGAATGGCCGCGTTCGGGATGTCTATATATGGGAAAGGAGCCGCTGTGCATAATTAAACGAGGGATAAATGGAAATGGACGTGGTCGCCACTAACTAAAAGAGCATGATGAATGAGTTCTACTCCGTCACGCTCTTCTGTCATCTACCACGGGTTCCTAGCGAGGCTTTGGGGCTATTTAGTCTACTTTCCTTGTTTTGGCCAACTTCTTGGTAGGACGTAAAGGAGACCCCGGTTGGGTTCCTCCACCCAACAGGTCTGCGCGTCCGTGTTCCTACAAAGCCTTTCTCCTACTGAAATTTCTCGGGAGAAATTAAAGATTTGTCTCAAATGCCCCCTTTCCCAC
>JAOQGM010000019.1:1705022-1716008 GCA_027564225.1 Gallinago stenura | reverse complement strand
GCTCAGTTTTCAAAACACGTCGAGGTGTGTTAGAGAGTGTTTGCAAATAGGGTGCTGTCGGGAAAGCGGGACTGGGAACGCGGAACGCGTTGACTGGTCTCTGCCTTACTGGAATGGGTGGCAGATGAAGGTAGGGATGTGATGGAGCAAACCACCATGGGAGATGGTGTATTTAATTCATCATGGAAAGGCTTGGATTGGAAGGGACCATAAAGACCACCCAGTGCCAGCCCATGCCATGGGCAGGGACACCTTCCACCAGACCAGGTTGCTCCAAGCCCCATCCAGCTTGGCCTTCAACCCCTCCAGGGATGGGGCAGCCACAGCTTCTCTGGGCAACCTGGACCAGGGTCTCATCACCCTCCCACCAAAGAAGTTCTTCCCCACATCTCATCTCCATCTCCCCTCTTTCAGTGTCAAATCCTTCCCCTTCCTCCTCTGGCTCCCCTCCCTGATCCAGAGTCCCTCTCCAGCTTTCCCGGAGCCCCTTGAGGGACTGGAAGGGGCTCGAAGGTCTCCCCAGAGCCTTCTCTAGGTGGAACCCCCCCAACTCTCTCAACCTGTCCTCACAGCAGATGGGCTCCATCCTTGGATCATCTCCATGGCCCTCTTTTGGCCTGGCTCCATCAGGTCCACGTCCTTCTGCTGTTTGGTGGCCCAAGAGCTGGAGGCAGCAATGGTTGTGTATCCCCATCACATCCCACCACGAAAGACTTCATGTCCATGGGATTTTCTCCTGGGAAGATGGTGCTGCACCTCCAGCAGAGGTTTCCTGTGTTGGGGGGCTCAGTGGAGACAAGGCTCTACCTGGGTTTGGAAGCTCTTAAAGGGCCACCAGATTTAAATCTCCCTGTCCTTGTCCCCCTTCCCTTGACCTTGGTGGGATCCCAGCCTGGGAACGCCCCACTTCATTTCTCTCTTCCTCATTTTCCCTTTCCCATAGGATTAATAATAATAAAAGCTGCTTTTCTCATGAGTCATTAGAGTTGATAAAGCTCTTTGGGTCTTCCAGCAGGACCCAAAGAAAGGAGGCATCTTTATTTTAAGCCGTTGGGGACATTTCAGAGGTCAGGAAAAAGAAGGAAAACCCTTTGTCTTTATGAAAAGCTACGTAGGAGACAGAAAATAAGAAGAAAGGTGCTTTTAGAGAGTCACTTTTCAGGTATTAATCCCAGTCTGAGTATTTACGGAACGTCGCTGTCATATTTGCTTTCCATCCACATCTCCTGCTCACGCCGCTGATTAATTGCCTGTCTGGACATCTGAAGTCCTGATTAATTGATGACCCAAATGATGACCCAGAAAGCACTAACTAGCGTGCCCCCGGTGCTTTTAGATGCAAAAGAAAACCCTCAGCAGGCATGTTTTGTAGGCAAAATAGGAAAGTTTTCCCTTTTTTTCCCCCTTTTTTCTCTTTAATATGGGATTTTGCTCCCTCCCTGGGTGTTTAGGGCAGGGTTTGTCTGAACCAAATTATTCCAGATGGAAAATGGGAACTTTTTGGGTTTTAACCTCAAAATGCTATTATTATGGTATTGCTTATGCAAATAATAATAACAATAATAAATTATTGAGTGCGTTTTCCATTTGATGTATGAGTCCTCGCCTCCCCACAGCCTCTGTTTTCCCCCCCTCACCCCCCCATTATGGGATGTCGATCTCCCGTGCCCGGAAAAACACGGAGAGAGCCGTGCGTGGAGCTTGCGGAAGAGCGTGACAAATTGGAATAACTCTTCCCTCTGCTTTTCCCATCTCCCCAACCCGCTCCCGTTCCCGAGGAGAAGTGAAAGAAGCAGGAAGGAGAAAAGGAGACGGCGTTTAGCAACTTCTGCATCTTTTTTTTTTGGTGCCTCTTCTTCTTGGTCCTCCTTCGGGCTCCAGGCGGGTTTCTTAAGTGGAATCCTGGTGGGATCCTCTCCTGTAATTCTCTCTTATCGCGCAGGAGCTAAATAATGTAAAAGTGAGGAATGGAGATAATAGGGCTGCTGACATCTGGCTAATTGCCATGCCAGCTGGGGGAGGCTTGATTTGGAGATGAAGAACTTCAAGTGAACCGTGATGGACAGAAGCCATCAGAGAGAGACAGAAGGAGAAAGAAAATACACTGTGGTTTGTTGTTTGATTTTTTTGGGTTTTTTTTTCCCTCTTAGACCCATTTAGGGTCTCGGTGGTAATGCCATCACCTCCGGTATCACGCGACCTATCAAGGAGAACAGCTCGGAGGACGGAGAAGACATGGGCACTGTTTAACAATTGTAATATCCTGGCTGAAAAAAAAGGAAAAAAAAAGACAACTCTGCTTTTATAAATTCACTCCACGTTTTGAAGCGACGACTGCGGTTTCAACTCCTGCCTCCCCCTCCTACCTTGGATTGTTCTCTTCCATTTGAAGCTCTTCCAGGTAGACACCGTGTCTCCGTAGGCACCTGGCCTCTGGAGCGCGACTGTGCCATCAGTAGGAATAATCTTTCATTTTTAACTATCTGCATTAGCAGAAATCTTTAAAAATACGTGTTCCATTTACAACTCTCTGCGCAGAAATTGTTAAAGGGACTTCAGAACAACCTGGAATTTAAAGATGGATATTTTGGGCACCCGGTTTTGCAAGGTGTTGGTTGAATGTGGCGAAATACGTGTCCCATCATTGAATTTGCAAGAGAAATTAGGTTTTTTTGCAAATAGATATAACTCTGCCAATGGCAATAGAGACTCTTCAAGATGAACAAACTGTTCAGAATAGAAACACTATGCGCGTATTTGGGAAAAGGTCCAAATTCTCTTATTAATTTCATAAATTAGGTCACTTCCAATCAAGCCCAAACTTGCAGCGCGAGCCCTGAATTTATTTCGAAGGGAATGAAGGGTCTGATAGCGCGTCCGGGATTTCTGACGTCTCCTGGACCTTAAAAGCTCTTGCTCGTGGCATAATTTGAACTCGGTGTGGTTTTGGATGGACTGTGGTTTTATTTCTTAAAAATTTTATCAATAATCAGTATGTAGGGGGAGATCATGAGCTTTCTATCATGTCATGACTGGTTGGGTAGATGAGAAGAGGGCAGTGGATGTTGTCTACCTTGACTTCAGCAAGGCTTTTGACACCGTCTCCCAAAGCATCCTCATAGGTAAATTTAGGAAGTGGGGGTTAGATGGATGGATAGCTAAGTGGATTGAAAACTGGCTAAAAGACAGACCCATAGTGTTGTGATTTGGGGCACAGAATCCAGCTGGAAGTCTGAAACAACTGGTGTTCCTCAGGGGTCAGTACTGGGTCAATATGAAGATGGGATGGATCTGGATGAAGGGATGGAATGTCCCCTCAGCAAGTTTGCTGATGATACAAAACTAGGAGGGGTGGCTGACACCCCCAGAAGGCTGGGCCACCATCCAGAGAGACCTGGACAGGCTGGACAGTTGGGCAGAGAGGAACCTACTGAAATTTAACAAGGGCAAGTGTAGGGTGCTGCACCTGGGGAGGAATAACCCCCTGCACCAGGACAGGTTGGGGGGTGACCTGCTGGAGGGCAGCTCTGAGGAGGAAGACCTAGGAGTCCTGGTGGACAACAGGATGGCCATGAGCCAGGAATGGGCCCTTGTGGCCCAGAAGGCCAATGGGACATCCTGGGGGGCATCAGGACCAGCAGGTGGAGGGAGGTCATCCTGCCCCTCTGCTCTGCCCTTGGGAAGCCCCATCTGGAGCACTTGGTCCAGTTGTGGGCTCCCCAGTTCTAGAAGGACAGGGAACTGCTGGAGAGGGTACAACAAAGGGCCACAAAGATGCTGAGGGGCCTGCCCTGGAGCATCTCTCTGCTGAGGAAAGGCTGAGGGACTTGGGTCTTTTGAGTTTGGAGAAGAGAAGGCCAAGGGGGGATCTGATCAACACCTACAAATCCTTCAAGGGAGGGTGTCAGGAGGACGTGGCTGGTCTTTTCTCAGTGGTGCCCAGGGACAGGACAAGAGGAAATGGGCCTAAACTTGACCATAAGAAGTTCCAACTAAACATAGGGAGGAACTTCTTTCCTTTGAGAGTGGTAGAGCCCTGGCAGAGGCTGCCCAGAGAGGTGATGGAGTCTCCTTCTCTGGAGACATTCCAACCCCACCTGGACACGTTCCTTTGGGACCTGCTCTAGGTAGACCCGCTCCGGCGGGGCGGTTGGCCTAGATGATCTCCAGAGGTCCCTTCCAACCCCATGTAAGTTTACACCCATCGTTCTACTATTTCTATTTTAGCATCGTGCTCAGTAAAAATTTTTGGCTTTTCTGCAAAACCTTTCTGAGGAAGCTTATTTTTGATTAATCGTTCATTATATCCAGAGAAAGAAAGCAGGAGAATTTTGGGAAGCGGTGGATAACATACACCTGTGCTTGTGCCTTCATCTTGACTGGATTTTTCCACCTTTTTTGCCCACGTGCTGATTGCAATTTGCTACGATTTTAGGCAATGAAAAGCAAGCATTTGCACCCTTCTAATGGGGAGAAGAGCTAGAAGGCTCAGAAAATAGTGGATTTTAGGGTTTTTTTTTAAGTTTTTTTTTTTCCATTTTTTCTCACGTTGAAGTTTTACCGGTCCAGGGCTAAAAGGTAAACATAATTCTTTTAACCTGTGTAAGAGCGCATACGGTGGAGGATTTCCTAGTTAATTAAATAAGGAGCTACCACTGTAGTGAAATGTCTTTAGATAATGAGCTGTCATGTCATAAATACAGTAATTAATATTCAGGGGGGTGGCCGGAGTTACGCTGCAAGAAATGCCGGTATCACGTGCGCGTTATTGCAATCCATTCCTTGGCTCTTTTAATTTGATGATGAGTAGCCCCGTGAACCGTCGGATCAATGGATGGATCCTTCTATTCATAGAGGTTGGTTCCGAAGCAAGAGTTTAATTTTTCTTAAGCTGAAAAGTCTATTTTTTAAAAAAATAATAAAAAAGTCTATTACATCAACATTCATCCATTTCTTTGGCTCCCCAGTCTATCTCTACTTAGACTCTTATGGTCTAAATCTCTTAGGACATTCCAATAAATATCCGGAGGTAGGAATAAGTTTAGGAGTTGGAGGAAGAATTCTTGACCTTACAAAAAAAAAAAAAAAGAAAAAAAAATGAGGATAAAACACGAGGAAGCATTTCAGATGGGAAAATCCACGCTAGGGTTTTCCTAGAAACCAAAGAGCAGCTTGGGCACCTCTTCCTTCTTTTTTCAGTGGAGTCTGGTTTCCCTAGTTTCTTTGGAAATGTCAATTATTGACTTTAAACTGTGACTTCATGCTTTTGGGGAGAAAAACACCGTCCTTTTGTTTAGTTCTTGGGTTTGTAGACACTTCTCCGCGGTACGAACGAATACCTCCCCGTCTCAAATTTAAATTTCAAAGAGCTTTATTTGTTTGTTGCAAAATCTTTCGTAGCTGTGATTTATTTATTATTTTATTATTTTTTTTTCCACCTTGATCGGATCCTCGCACCCGTTTCTGCCTCCTAAATGAAAATATCTACTGGTTGCACTAGAGGAGTTACGGTTATTGCTCCGACGTGATCTCATCCAAGGCTTCCCTACTCTTGGACAACACCTCTCCCCCATTCCCTCCCTCTGCCAGCTTGTACTTATTAATCTTTCCTACCACATGATTAGCTTTTCTATAAATACCCTATAAATAAACATACTTTACCGCCGCCGCTAGTGATTAATTGGTTCATAATGGTTTACTGGTCATGATTTATGGATGACAAGTTTAAGCAATTATTAAGCTTAATTATATTTAATTGATGGGGTATTATTCCATTGTTTATCGCAGCGTTTGTTAGCAACGGGAATGAAAATAAATGTGGCTGGAAAACCTGGAGTTCAGTAGTTGTTAAATGAGTGTATTAATTCTTACATGTGTAACTAATTAAATGTACTACTGTGTACTGAACACATGGCCGAAGGGGGGCTGGGAATTCACCCCCCCACCCCCCCTGTACCACGTTTGGGCAGTAAGAGGGAAAAGATTTAAGAGCTATAATTTGGATTTGGAGAAAGAAATTAAATTATATGGGTGTACACCCATATAATATACCCATACGTTGTATGAGCAATGTATGTAATATATCTCTGTATATATATGTGTGTGTACCTCTATAGATATATAAATCTTTAATATATCCCTATATATCTTTGATATATCTATATAAATATAGATTTATATAAGATATATCTATATATAAGATATATAGCTATATAAACTTACCTGAAACATTAGGTGAGACTTAATGAATAGCCAATAATTAGCCCTACGGAATTTTTCCTTTGCTTTTTGAGTTTAAAGACTGGCCCCCTCCTCCTTACACCCACCCTTGAAGGATTTATGGGTGTTGAATGGGAGAAAACAATTTGTTTGCCCCATAATAAAAGGAAAAAATTATTTCCAGCAAAACAAGAAAATACTGCGGAAAATGTCCCTTTAATCTAAGCAATGGGGAAAAAAAATCGCCAGGATTTAAATTCTTCCAATAATATTTTGGAAAGGTAGATGTTGGGGTATTAGGAACTGTTGGATCCAGTTTTCGTGTTCTTTTTCCTAATATTTGCTAAAATTGTCATGTATTAGGCCCTCAAGCTGTGATTTGCTTTGCCCTGCTGGCTTGCGGCAACATGTGGTGTGGGAAGAAGTTTTCCGCGTAAATTAACACAAGATAGAAGAAAAAAAAGGGAATACACTCAACAATTGTTTGACATTTCAAGGAGAAAGGGTTTTATCTTCCTCCCTGTTATCCCAGATTAATTAGTGGCAATTTCCGCGCGTGACGAAATACCGACTCCGTATCACTTGGTATTTTGGGGAGGGAAGAGCTGACTGGGGAGAAAGACCAGAATTTCCCTATTTTCATCCCTGAATAAGTGTTCCCGAGGTGGAGAGGTGTAAAATCCCAGAGGAGGTGAGTATTCCAGGGAGTTCCTCGCCAGTTAAATCCATACTGGGGTGGGAAAAGCCCCGGGGAGGACAGTGGGTGCCGGCTTTCCCGCAGAGCTCAGCCCTTGGGGGACTCTTGGTGGGACTTTGAGTGATCTCTGGTGGGATTCCAACCTGGAAGGTGGTGGCCCAGGAGTGTAGATTCCTGAAATCAGGATCCAGGAGGGGACCCAATGTCACCACGTATCCAACAAAGCCTTGTAGCATCTCGCCGGGAGTGGGAAGCAGAGCATCTTCTCGGGAGCCGGAGGAGGGAAGGAGGAGATGATTGCGATCAATAATCAATCAAACCGCTCCCGACAGCCATCGTCCATCACTTCTCCAGGCAGATGGATACTCCCTGCCTCTGTTCTGAAATTCTAGATGCTTCTCTTTAAGCAGGTTTACTTCCCTGGGAGCGGTGGGGTGTTTCCTTGGAAAATGCCAGCAGCCCTAAACTTTTCGGGAACGCGCTCAGCCTTTTGGAGGGGCAATTAAGGGAGTAAAAACTCCAAAAAATAGAGTTTTGCAGCTCCTCCTTGGTCTGCTGGTAATGAGACTGGGTGGAAAACCAGTGGTAAACTGGGTGGTGAATATTTGTGTTTCCTTTAAACAACAAAAAAGGAGTTTATTATTATTTTTCATGACACGTTTTATGGGATCAGGAGTATTTGCTACAGTTTTCGCCGTCCCGTCTCTCTCGAGTGCATGAAAGGCTCTGAAGTATTTTAATCTCAGCACAGGGAGAAGATTTAAGAGAAATCATTTGGATTTTGAGAAAGAAATGAAACTATATACTGAATATGTAGTGTATAAATTATATCCATATATATATATATAGGTATATAGGTGTATGCATCTCTACATATATCAAAAAGGGATTTGCCCATACTGATCCCACCTTTCTTTACCAAAATATGAAGTTATATAGCCCTCCTAAATATATATTTAACTTTTTTAGTGTTTAACTAGACGTGGTGGTGTCATCCCCTTGGTGCTCTGAAGGCTGTATCTTAAATAAATCGTAGTTGTCTTCGTCTCCCCGCGCGTCAAAGGCTTTGATGAAGCCTGTGTTCCTCCCCCTGATACATTCATCTTGCCTCAAAACTTAGGGTCATCCACCCCTTTGGGTGTGGGACCACGGGGTGACCCCTCGGTGCTGTGATCTTAGAATCATGGAATGGGTTGGGTTGGACCTTGAAGACCATCTGGTTCTACCACCCTGCCTTGGGCAGGGACACCTCCCACCAGACCAGGTTGCTCAAAGCCCTGCTCAACCTGGTCTTGAACATCTCCAGGGATGGGGAGTCAAGACTCAACGTCTCCAGGGGTTGGGGACTCAACACCTCCAGGGATGGGGATTCAAGACTCAACGCCTCCAGGGGTGGAGACTCAAGACTCAATGTCTCCAGGGATGGGGACTCAACACCTCCAGGGATGGGACATCCTCAGCTCAGATGCCTGACTCCTTCCCGCTGCGGGGGGAACACGGTGAAGGCCCCCCATGCGATTCAAACGCTGATTTCCCCGGAGCTGCATGCGGAGGGGCGGCTGTTTCTTTTTCCCAGCTGGCTTTTGGTCTTACGGATTTCCCGGTGGGATTTCTACTCTGGGTCACGGCTGGAAAAAAAAACAAACAAACCCTGAGCCCCTATAGCTGATGTCAGAAAGCTCCGTTCTGATCCGGTCTCCTGGGTTCCCGTGCTCATCCCTTCCCGAGTCAATCCTCCCCGGATTTGAAATGCCGGTGTTTGATGTTTATTCAGACTTAATTATGCCGGAAAATTTCAAGGCGAATCCATCCAGCCTTCGGAGAGCCGTGACACGGTCACAACGAAAAGGTGGGGAAAACCTATTTTATTTTATTTTATTTTTAATCCTTTTTAATAAATAAAGAGCGTCCTAAGCTCCTACCCTGTTTGAAAAGTTTGCCGATGAAAACGGACGCCGCTCAAAAAATATGAAGTCGGCATTTATTATTAATTACTCCTATTTTTTATTTATTCATACACCGGCCACGCGTTACATACAAATGAAAACCTTCTCCTTAGGGGGTCTCAGGGTGGCCCAGAGATATGAAAACGCCGTCGTATACGGAACGGAGACAGGGAAAAAAAAAAAAACCTGGGCAGATGGAATTTATACAGAAAAGGTCATAAGGTGTCATCTCACCTCACCTCTGCTGCGGTTTCCTGGCTGGAAAACATCTTCTGTTGATCCCTGTTCCATCAGAATGATGGAAGAATGAATTAAGAAGGATTTTTTTCAAAGGTGCTTGAGGAATGAATAGGAATTAATGAGAATTCTGCAAAGTTGAAAACTCCTGTTCCTAATTTTTATGGGGTGCTTTGAACACGAAACTTCATTTAAACCAACCAACAACAACCAACCAACAACCAACCAACCAACCAACAACACAAACCAACAAACCAACCAACAACAACCCAAAAAACCCAACCAAAAACGCAAAGAAAAGCCACTAAAACATGTTCTGCTTCAAAAGTTTTGTTTTTCAGGAACCGTTTACAAACTCATGGAGATTTTAACCTGAAAGAGGGGAGGTTGAGATGAGATGTGGGGAAGAACTTCGGTGTGAGGGTGGTGAGAGCTTGGCCCAGGTTGCCCAGAGAAGCTGTGGCTGCTCCATCCCTGGAGGGGTTCAAGGGCAGGTTGGATGAGGCTTGGAGCAACCTGGTGTGGTGGGAGGTGTCCGGAGGTAGAACTAGATGGTCTTGAAGGTCCCCTCCAATTCTGACCATTCTATGATTCATTGAGTTTCCCATTTTTCTTTTGCTTTTCCCCAGATATTGGGAACCAACCCCAGTTGGTCTTTCTAGGATTTTCTCTTTATGCTGGGAAGCTGGCTCTTTGTTTTCATTGCCTAGAGAGGTTTTGTGGTAAACTCTAGATGTACTCAGAAAGTACAAGAAAAAAGTGGGAATAGGGACCAGAGCCTTTTTGGAATGCTGCTATTAATTTGAAGAAGTTGGTTTTACTTTTGCAAATCTCTTAATTAGTTTTCCTGTCTTTGATGCTCAAATGGAAACGTAGAATCACAGACTCGTTCAGGTTGGAAGGGACCTTAAAGGTCATCGAGTTCCAAGCCCCCTGGGATGAATATTCATCCCCACCAGGGATGAGTAGATTTGTTTCTATTGCAATTAAACCTTCCAAAATAAAGTTTCCTTTTTGCGACGGAGCTCTTCATGGGTCTCTATCTCCTGTGGGCAATGACTCAGGTGGCAGGAGCCATCTCCCATGCTTCTGTCTGCTGGGCCTTGCACCTCCAAGGCTCCTTGGGAAGGGCTGTTCCAGGCAGATCTGACCTAAAAACTCCCCCAGTTTTTAGTGTAAGGAGTTGAGAAACTCCTTTTTCTCTATTCTTTGGGTTTGGAGGCCACTGTGAGAAAGGAAGAGTGGTGGAGGTCCTGCTGGAGGAGTAGCTTTGCGTGGTCACCTTTGTCTTGAAAACTGCACGGAGAAGAGCTGCACTGATGTATAAAGTCATCGATTTTAAACTTTTTATAGTTTTTTAACCCACTATGTCTTTTTTTTTTCTGAATTTGAAAGTCCTTACAAGTGCCTGCCTTGAGTGAGGTGGAGTCTTCTCTCTTCCAGGAGGAGAGAGGACTTGGTTTTGGGTGGTGACAAGTCCCGTTGACTTGTACTTTAAAAGATAATTTAAAAAAAAAAAAAGAAAAAAGTGGTTCTTTGTCATTATTCTTATCTCAGCTGTGCTTGCTCATTTGTGATGCGGCTTAGCGACGCCTGTGCCTCACGTGCAGGGTGGGATTTTAATTAATTAACTGTTGAGATCCTTGAGTAAAAGGCACCGCCGTAATTAAATGTTATTTGCAATTGTCTGCCCTGGCTTCTTGAGTCACGTTGTTAAGATTATTTGAAACAGATCTCGGAAAAAGAGTTTTCTTTTTCCCAAAGGAATGTGGCCAAGGAAGCCAATGGCTTCCTGGGGGGGCGTTAAGATGAGTGGGACCAGCAGGTGGAGGGAGGTCATCCTGCCCCTCTGCTCTGCCCTGGGGAGGCCCCATCTGGAGCACTGGG
>JAOQGM010000019.1:1614909-1642232 GCA_027564225.1 Gallinago stenura | reverse complement strand
CTCCTTCTCTGGAGACATTCCAACCCCACCTGGACACGTTCCTGTGGGACCTGCTCTGGGTGGCCCTGCTTTGGCAGTGGGTTGGACTAGATGTTCTCCAGAGGTTCCTTCCAACCCCATAGCATTCTGCATTTCTGTGAAAATGCTGCCCCCGCCATGTTGCTCTTGACCTTTGAAGATGACACCGGGGAAGTTCTGTATTTCTTCAGTTTGTAAGATGATGCTCTTCAAGCTTTGGAGGAACCACTTGGCTGCTTTATCTGAACAGATGGACACGTGCAGTCCCTTTTTTCCTTTCTCCTCTTGGTGGTCAACCAGTTGTGTTGCCTCTATTTAGATATTGCACACAATTGGTGAGCTCTCTCCTTATTTTTTCAACCTTATTTTTTTTCATTTCTGGGTCTCCCCTTGTGATTTTTTGGCTGCTTTATTACTTCCTCTAGTCCTGATAAATTTTTAATTGAAGAAAATCAATATAAACCCAAGAATACAGGGTCAGCAGAGAAGTTTTGTAACCTACCGGGGTTAAAACTTTAAAATATGAGTTTTACCTCAGGGTTTCCCGAGTTCCCTTGAAAGAATATTATTTATGGGAGCGAAGGAAGAGAGAAGGTGCGTCCTAGGAATCGGAGTCCTACTTGTTGAAGGAAAATCAGAATTATTTATAGCATTTTGATTTGCTCCCCGATTTGAAATATTTTTCGATTCGGAGCGAGTTAAGGATGGATCGAGTCCATTTTTGCAACTTTTTAATTTCCTGTTTATATTATTTTATATTATTTTCTGCCATCAGCGTTCAGTCAAATCCTTCTCCAGAAATCAAGATGGATCCAAATTAAGGAGATGCTGAGATCCAAAGAATTGGGGTTTTTTTAACTATTTTCTGTATTAACCTTGCTCTCCTCCTGGATGATACTGGATATAGAAGCGTGGAAAACAGGATGATGGAGATGCAGGGTGGTATCTGAGTCTTCATTGGCAGCTTCAGGAGTTGGGGGAGAGGGTCTGGTGTCCATGTGACGTGCGTTTTGAGAGCTCTACTGGGATCTCTGGATGCTTCCAGCCACAGCTTCAGGTTGAGCTGGAGCTGGAAGGAATCCAGATATGTCTCACTCCAGTGCCATTTTCAGCAGTTCTATGTATAATAAATTCTCTATTTTTTTTAAGTGCAGTTTCAAAGGTTATGACTTTGCATATATTTTCACTAATATCAGATATAAAAATCTAAATTTTGTGTTAACGGTGAGCAGCATCATTGGTTGGAAACTGTTTATGTGGATCTTCTTCAGGCTTAGTAAAAGCTCCAGATATAAATTGACTTCTACGTTCCTGTCAAAATCATGGAATCGTAGAATGGTTTGGGTTGGAAGGGACCTTAAAGCCCATCCAGTGCCCTGGACACCTCCCACCAGACCAGGTTGCTCCAAGCCCCCACCAATCTGGCCTTGAACCCCTCCAGGGATGGGGCAACCACAGCTTCTCTGGGCAACCTGGGCCAGGATCTCACCACCCTCACACCAAAGAAGTTCTTCCCCAGATTTCATCTTCCATCTCCCTTCTTTCAGGGTCAAACCCTTCCTCCTCATCCTCTGGTTCCCCTCCATGATCCAGAGTCCCTCCCCATCTCTCCCCCTTGAGCTATTAAAAGGCTCCTATAAGGTCTCCTTGGAACCTTCTCTTCTCCAGGCTCAAAAATTGCTGTCACTTTTGTGGGTTTCATGGAAAGGGCAGGAGCAGCTCCCCAGCCCGTGTTCGGAGCCGTGTCCCCTCCTTGAGATAGTTAATCCTGTTACAGAATGAGTTGGCATCGAGGGCTCCGACTCGGCCAAGTCAGGCTGCTTGCCTTTTGGCTTCCCCGGAGCAGGTTCTGGAGTTCCACCAAAACTCCTCTGCTTGGCTTTGGAAGAGAAGGAAGCAACCGGGAACTCATCTGAAGGCCTTCCAAGGCACTTCACATCCAGCCAGCTGGAGCCTGCCCTAAGAGCTCTGCTCAGACTCCCAAAACGTGCCGGCTTTATTTCTGGAAATAATAGACCAAGATAAAGCCACCAGCTGCTTTATTCAAGGACAACCTCCGGGATGAACAGTAAAATTTAAGGAGCTTCTCAACCACCACCGGTACTCAATTTCATAACCCCTTACTGCAAACAACCAACAAAATATCTTCCCCAATTTTTATAGCTTTTATTCTGTCTGGATTGCCATACTTTACAATTTTGGATTGCATCAAAAAAAATAATCCTGAAAAAGGGACCAACAGGAGGGATGAGGAGGGACTTCTCATCAGGGAGGAGAAGTCTTTAAGGTCCCTTCCAACCCGAAGCATTCTATGATTATCTTTTCTCCCTCTCGTTATTATTCAACTTGTTTTGCTTTGGAAACTACCTGGCTTTAAGAGGGGATGCGTTCAGCTTTGTCGATAATATTAACGAGCAATTAATAAGTCCTTAAAAAGTAGAGCTGTCTATATTCGCGCGGGCTTTTGAATTAAAACATGTTGAACCTCAACTTATCTCTAAGAAACGGCGCAATGGTACCATTTTAGTTGAAATAAAACTTCATTCAAAGATATTTCAAAGAAGGATGAATGAGTCGCATCGTTCCGGCAAAGGGTGCTCCTTCTGTGATAACGATGTCAAGTTGTAAAATTATAAATCTTATTTATTTTTTTCCTTACTGACAGGGGAGTTTCTTTTAATATGTATCGCGAACAACTTGTTGACCAATTAATGGGTGGCTTTGATCTTTGAAAGACGTGCAGTTGTGTACTCTGGATGGAATAAAGGAATACTCTGGATGTAGAAAGGGATGGAATTCCCTTGGCCGCGCGATGCTCGACTCGCCTTAGAATAGAATTTCTGCTGTAAAAAACCTTCTAAATGGTGTCTTTTCTCGTGGAGCTGACAATATTTCTTTCCTTCACCCGTCGATTCATTTGTGGGCGCCCGTGTGTTGGAGAATTGGGGTGAAGACAAGTTTTTCAGGCTTAACTGAAGGGGAAAAAAGTCTTTGTGCCGAAGCGACAAAAAAGGTTTGGATGGTGTGTGTGTTTGATGGCACCAGTAATGAAAAAAAAAATGACTCATTTCTTCCTTAACCCTTTCATTATCCTCTTTCAGAGCAAATTCCTTTCTTATATCTCCTGAACGTTCGCTTCCGTTAATTTCACCATGGGTAATGACACAATTATATGTCATCGTTGACACGGTTCAACACGGGATCCATCGGTTCCTTTTGTGTGCAGCCTTCTCAGCTGGCCTGGGATTTGGACGTTTTCCATCTTGCCCCTTGCCAAGAGCGGTTTTGGAGCCGCCGACATTTTGTCTGACATTAGTCGGGAGCGGGAAAGCAAGGTTCCTTGGCAGCGGTTCCAGGGATGGGGCATCCACAGCATCTCTGGGCAACCTGGGTGAAGGTCTCACCACCCTCCCACCAAAGAAGTTCTTCCCCACATCTCATCTCCATCTTCCCTCTTCCAGCATCAAACCCTTCCCCCTCATCCTATGGCTCCCCTCCCTGATCAAGTGTCCCTTCCCAGTTTTCCTGGAGCCCCTTAAACCCCTTCCAGTCCCTAGAAGGTCTTCCTGGACCTTCTCTTCTCTAGGTTGAACCCCCCCAACTCTCTCAACCTGTCCTCCCTGCAGAAGGGCTCCAGCCCTTGGAGCATCTCAGTGGCTTCCTCTGGAGCTATTCCAACAGCTCCATGTCCATCTTGTGCTGAGGATTCCAAAGGTGGACACAGTACTCCAGGATGGGGTCTTATGACAGTGAAGTAGAAAGGTAGAATCACCCACCTTGACTAATGTCGTCAATCAGAAGGTGTGCTGTTGAGGCCCAGAATCTGGACCTTTTTTCCCCAAAAGAGCGAGCACCTGGAGTCATCAGAGAAACCTGGGTGCGAGTGGGATCAAAACCCAACCCCTGGAGAGGAAATCTTGGTCCTGGGGCTTCCAGCAGAGCACGGATGATGCTGGGGGACCAGGGCTGAGATGGTGTCACTAAATGGGACTTGATAAACCCTCAGCTTCCTGGAGCTCCTCAAGGAAGGCGAGTGGGGAATCTCCTGGCATTTCAAGGGTTGGCTGAAGCGGCAGCGATAGCGGCGCGTGAGCTCCGGGGAATCTCAGGCTCTGGCTGGCTGATAAGGAGATAATGATTCCTTGCTCTACGGGGAGGAAAGAAACCATAAAAAATCCATCTCCTTTTCTCTTCGCCTCTTGTCTGGTGCCTTTGATCATTCAATTTGAGCGCATTCCTCTGGAAGGTTTCGTCTCTTTTTAAAGCTACTTTTGATTTGCTGCTGTTAAGACACTTCAGTGGAGTCCCTCGTTCACCAGAGCTGAATTATTTGCCACCCACCTCAACCCGTAGGGTGGATACGGGTGGCTTCACCCTCTTCTGAGGTGGCTTCACCCCCTTCTGCTTTCTTCTGGTCCATCCACCAAGCAGGTCGGTCAAGCTTAGACAACGAGCTATTCATTAGGAAGAGGTCTCCTTGTTTAATAAGGTGTTGATACCTGCTGATAATTGAGTCTTGTTTTTTTTAATTGCTGTTTTCCCCCAATGGAAGATGCTCTGCAATGGTTCTTCAAAAAGAAGAGCCTTTCTATAGATATATAGGACCATTTTATAGAATTTAAGACCTTCTTCCCAAAAGAGTCACAGCAGCCTTCCCCAGCCTATAGGAAGGTCCTGAGTTTCTCTTAAATTTGACGTGTTTTTAAAATAATTTCAAGGAAATCCTCTTAATTTAGCTCCTGTAGGTTAATTCCATGAGCAATATTGTGCTTATTGTGGGTAAATTCGCCCAGTCAGCAAATTTGATGCGTCTGGGACGGAATAAACAACCTGTAAGGAGCCCGTTGCAGGTCGTACGTTTGTTTAATTGAAAACTCCATATGCCAATGAGTTCCAGCTTTTAGGCTTCTACCAAACTCCTATCACAGCCCTCAACTGTGTGTGGTGAACCCCCAGTTTTGGGGGTTGGTTGGTAGGTACCTTGTCAAGAGTTGCCTCTCGGTGGTGACTGGTGACGTCTCCATCCTGAGCGAGCGTGGTGGTTTTGGGGTTATTTTCTTAAAAGGGAAGAAACTGGCTCATTTCACTCAATTTTTTGGTAATTACTGTGGCATTCCCTGCCCCAGGGTGGGAGGAGGACCTCCTCTGGCATTCCTGGAATCACAGAATGGATTGGGTTGGATGATACCTTGAAGATCATCTCATTCCACCACCTGGGCAGGGACACCTCCCACCAGCCCAGGTTGCTCCAAGCCCTCTCCAACCTGACCTTGAACCCCTCCAGGGATGGGGCAATTCCCAAATTCAGCAGATTATAATGCTAATTAGAGAAGACACAAGAGCTTCCTTTCTCTTGGAAATTATCCACCAAACAATAGGAAGCTGATTACTCATGGAGATTTGGCTGGGATGGGGATGCTCCTGGCTGGCTTATCCCAAGGTTGAGAAGAGATTTAAGAACCTGAAGCAAAATAGAGTTTGATATTCAAATATTAAAAATACGATGTGATTCCATTTAAATTATTTAAATTATTTGAAGCGTTGTACAAAAAATAGGAATTTTAGTAGGACCAGGTTGGAGGTTATTTTTTTCTTTTTTTGGGCTGGGTGCGTCCGACTCCGTTTAACTCCTAAATCCAAATCCAGTGATGTTTAAACACAGTGGATTTTTTGTAGCTGTTTTTGCACCCGTTACCGTGAAGTCACACATCGGTGCGATTTTCTTTTCTCTGTGCATTTATAGTGTGATTTTTTCTATTTCTTTTTTGAAGGTGATTTTTTTGTTGATGCTTTTGTGCTGAGGTTTTCTTTCTTTATATTTTTTTTTCCCCTTAGGGATGCTGCTGCATCCTTCTCTCTCCTTAGGAGCTGGTTGGTGGTAGGGGCTGGGGTTGTACTACCTGCTAGTTATTTTTTTCCCCGTCCTTTATCTTTTTTCTGCATTTTTCAGTAGTTTTGCTGTCGACAACCATGTGAGGGAGGGATGGGCTCCTCTCCCTCAGGCTACGGAGGGGGATTCTGGCAATCAGGTGGGTAGATGACAGCTGGGAACAAAGAAAGCTTTGGATTGAGCTCCCCCTAAGAGCCTGTGGAGGTGATAATCCGTGTCCCCAGGATGCAGTGGGACCTCCTGGGACACAGAGCTTTCTAGGGCACTGGGACAGCTTGGATAAAAGCCGTGGGCTCAGCTGAGGGGAAGGGACACCTGGATTAGAAGGGGACAAGTTGAGCTTCTCATCCACCAACACCCCCAAGTCCTTCTCCTCGGGGCTGCTCTCCAGCCATTCCTCCACCCAAATTGTGTCTGGGATTGCCATGTCCCAAGTGCAGGACCCTCCACTTGGCTTGGTTGAACTTCATGAGGTTTGCACAAGCCCACCTCTCCAGCCTGTCCAGGTCCCTCTGGATGGCATCCCTTCCCTCCAGCGTGGTGACCGCACCACCAAGCTTGGTGTCATCAGCAAACTTGCTGAGGGTGCACTCTATCCCACTGTCCACATCTCCAACGAAGATGTTGAACAGCACTGGTCCCAGTAAGAACCCCTGAGGAACACCACTGGCCACCAATTGGACATTGAACCATTGACCACAACCCTTTGAGTGCGGCCATCCAACCGAGTGGTCCATCCATCGAATCCATAACTTTCCAATTTGGAGACCAGATTCCAGGAGGATCTGCTCCATCTTGCCAGGCACAGAGGTGAGACCGATTGGCCTGTAGTTCCTTGGGTCTTCTTTTTTGAACATTAAGGTTATGTTCCCCTTTTTCCAGGAACTTCACCAGACTGGAACTTTTATGAGGGCAATTTTCACCACCTCTAATTACAAAGAGAGAATGTCTTCCCAGAAAAATTGGCTTATCCTCCAGGATACGTAGCATTTAGCGCGCTCTACGTATATCCTTCACACAACATTATTTTGCCACACACAAATTGTGTATTTTCACTCTCTTTAATTAAGAAGACTAAGGGCTGGTTAAGAGCTATGTATTTATTGTCAGACTTAAAGAATACAGCAAAATAATAAAAACCCCACAAAACCTTCAGGCAGTGCTAATAAGGACTTAACGACGAGGCTCTAGCCCTGAAATAGAGAACTCTTCTCTTTTTCTTTTTTTTTAAACAAAAGGATACTTGGAAATCGGGTTATTTTAAAGCAACCTGCTTTTTTTTTTTATTTTCATTTGGAGGCACTAAAGCTGCGTTTTGCAGAATTGCTGAGTGTAGGGGTTTCCAAAGAAGGGGTTATGGGTCAATTGCAGCACATTACACATCTTTAAAGGATGAGAATGGCCATTTAATGTTATTTTTGCCAAGAAAATGTAGGTTTTGGAGTGGCATTTCTGGTCTGGAGCTGTGGAGATTCAGCCTTCAAGCTCTTAATGTAGGTGGAGGGCAGAAATCAAGTTAGGATCCTACCTTGAGTTTAATTCGAATCTCCTTCGATGATTTAATTTTTTTTTAAATATTCTTGACCCTTTGGAGGTAAAAGCTGGAAGAAATACAGTGAATAAAAGCAAGTGGATTATCAGTTTATATTCCCAGATTTCTTTCCTCTTTCTGTTAATCAGGTGTTCTTCTTGACAGGACAAGAGGAAACGGCCACCAACTTGATCATAAGAAGTTCCATCTCAACATGAGGAGGAACTTCTTGCCTTTGAGGGTGGGAGAGCCCTGTCAGAGGCTGCCCAGAGAGGTGGTGGAGTCTCCTTCTCTGGAGACATTCCAACCCCACCTGGACACATTCCTGTGGGACCTGCTCTGGGTGGACATTCTCTGGCAGGAGGTTGGATAAGATGATCTCCAGAGGTCCCTTCCAACCCCATATGATTCTATGAATGTTCTCCTCCTTAATTCATTTGGTGGTCATGATTGAGGGAAGAAAGAAGGATGATGTCATTGAACCAACAGGAGATGGTGTCTTTCTAGTCTGGGATGAGAGGCCTCTCTGGTACCGTGGAAGCAGTCGGTCATGGAAAACTGAGCTGGGAAAGTCTGATTTATACCTTCAGAGAGATGGTTTTGGGGTGGACAACTGCCGTCTCCTCCTGTATCTGGGGTGGCTTCCATATTCTTCGTGCCTCTTCGTTTATCTACCTATTTATTTAAGTGGACCTCTTAATTAGTCCTTTCTAAACCCCCTGGTGTAGTGGAACTCAGTTGCCTTACTCTTCAGATCTCCTCTGCCGCGTTCAAACTTTAATTTAAGAACATTTTTGCCGAAAAGATGTGAAGAATTGTTTCACTTGACAACTTCTCATTTGTTAAGTGACCACTTCTGGCACTCCATTTGCTCTTCCTGCCCTAGAGGTGTCTCTCATCCATCATCTTCTGTCTGTCCTAGGGCTGGTGGGTTCAGATGTCTCACATCTCTCTTTAAGCAACGGTGATAGAGATCCAGAGGTTCAATGGTCGACACGATTTGGCAGGATGCTTCGTTATCCGGGGGCTCCAGAAGCCGATTCCCACGCAGAAATGTCTGTATTTCACAACCTCAGGCTTGATTAGTATTTTTTTTTGTCTAAACATTCCAGGTTTAGTGACAGCAGGTGATAAAATTAAATCTCCATATTCGAGTGCGCGGTTTTGAGTATTATATCGAAGTTTTCCGGGGCATAGCCTTAAAATTTATAACTTGTAGCTTTCTGAAGAGCTTCATCCCCCCAAAAAAACTATACTTTTTGCTGGATGCTTTTCAAACCCTGCCATAAATCCTGCTTTCCCTTCTGTCCTACGAGTTGCTTCCCTAAATCACAGCAGATGCTGGGAGCCGGGTCCTCCCGTCCTGCCCGTCGCAGTCAATTCTACCCGCGGCAAGTGGTTGTCAAGCGTGGCCAGATGGCTTCATCCCCAGCGAGCCCAAATCACTGCTGCCTTAACTGCAGATGTCCACGTAGGTGTGAAGCAGGTATAAAACATTACCAGCCGTATATTAAAGCAACTTCTCCCCCCCAAAAAAAATAAAATGATAAAATACATCAGCGGGAAGCAAGGGAGCCAATTACTCAGCGTGATTAAAAACAAATGACCTGTAATTGCATTTTGTAATTAAAAATTCACTGTGTATTAATATCTTTTTATGCACGAGTTTATTAATACTTCCTAGAACTGTGTCCCAAGCTTTACTAATAACTGCAATATATTTTAAATTTTCGGCTCGAAACGCTTTAAAAATGGGATTTAGCGTAAAAGCCGATAGGAATTTTGAAATGGGATTTAGTACAAAGGCAGATAGTGATTTGGGGTAGATAATGTCTTCTCTCTGTGCTTCTCTGGCTTTTTAATTCAATGTCTGGCTATTCAGACAGCGGTGAAATATCTAATCCTGGATTCTGGCCGTTCCTTCTGATCTATATCGTGTCCTTCTTCAAAAAAAAAAACAAAAAAAACCGTATCAGTCCCAGCTCCTGAAAGTTCCTGGCAGTGAAAAAGCTGCTTTATTACTTAACATCTTCTTTTGATGCTTAAACATCCAGGGATTGAGTAGATGGGTTCGAGCAGAATGAAGGGTGTTGGGGGATGATGGGTTCTGAAGGATCTTGGATGCTCTGGGGGGGGGAATAATTAACGATAACGGCACGGAAAATAAACAAGATATAGATCTGAACTTTTGGAAAGAAATGGTTTGGGGTTTAAGATTTGAGATGTCTGCCAAAGCAGGCTTTTGTACATCCCTGGGCAGGGACATCTCCAACCAGCCCAGGTTGCTCCAAGCCCTCTCCAAGCTGACCTTGGAGACCTCCAGGGATGGGGCAGCCACGGCTTCTCGGGGCAACCTGGGCCAGGCTCTCACCACCCTCCCACCAAAGAAGTTCTTCCCCAGATCCCATCTCCATCTCCCCTCTTTCCATATCAAACCCTTCCACCTCATCCTCTGGCTCCCCTCCCCGATCCAGAGTCCCTCCCCATCTCTCCTGGAGCTCCTTGAGGGACTGGAAGGGTCTTGAAGGTCTCCCTGGAGCCTTCTCTTCTCCAGGGTGAACCTCCTCAACTCTTTCAGCCTGTCCTCCCAGCAGAGGATCTCCATCCATGGATCATCTCAATGGCCTCCTCTGGCCCTTCTCCAACAGGTCCACATCCTTCTGCTGTTGGTGACCCCAAAGCTGGACTTCTCATCCACCAAGACCCCCAAGTTCTTCTCCTCAGGGCTTGCTCTCCATCCTTTCTCTCTCCATCTTGGATTTTTTGCTTCGAGCAAGATGAATAATCGTATGATGGAAAGAGATGATGTATTTTAGAACGTAATCCTTGTAAAACACAGATTGTCCTCATCCCAAATCACGAGAGACCCAAAACTCCATGTCTCCTCGCCCCGTGGGATCCAGTTTGATTACGGGGATGGCACTGGGGAAGGTTTAAAGCTGCAGCTGTTGAAGTGGTAAAAACGTGCCTCTTCCCGAATTCCATTGAACATATCCATCTGCATATTTATAGCCAGTTGGAGCTAAATCATCAAACACAAGGATAAATATTTTTTTTTGTGGATCCAGATATGATGCGACACGCTCAACAGCTACTCTTCGGAATGATTTTTTTTCCTTGTTTTTTTCCTGAAGTTTTTCTTACTATTCAGAGCTTTTTCTTAATAACTATAGGCGTTTCTACAGAATTTTGTGAGAATCCAGATGAGTGTTTTCCTTTTGAAGTTTAACTTCAACCTGCTTTTTACTTTTGCTTTCGGATATTATTTAACTGCGGATTTCATCGTCATTAGGTATATTTTATTACTTAAAATGTTTCTTTGCTACAAGTAAAATTGCATTATGCTAGCTTTTTGCTTGGAAAACTACATGGATTTATCACCGGTAGTAGCTGAGGAAGGGAAAGAAAGAAAAAATTAGCATCTAGACCCATTTTCTTCTCCTGACATTCCATTAAAATGGAAGAAAAGGTTCCTTGTTTCCCTGTAAAGTGGCCTGAAGACTCGCCTGAGTGATTTCCAGTAGCCACTTCATCACCTGGGGGCTACAAATAGCCATCCTGGTCCAGCAGGGTCCAGCATCATCCATGAGTCCAGCAGAGTTGGAGCGGGAACACATGGGTCATCCATCTTCTGGAGCAGGGATCAAACACCACCCCATCCAAGTCCTCCATGGCTGGTGGCCACATGGGCTCGTTGTAATCTCCTGGTCTGGAAAACCAGCTTCCCAGAGGGTTGGTTTTTTTTTTTAGGAGCTCTTGGAAGTTTTGGATCCAGACAGGATTATCAATAAGCAAGTGGGCACATCAAAATCAAGTGGTTGGTTCTCCTTCAGTATCCAACTTGCAGTTGGCTGTCCAACTTCTGCTGGTCACTTGTAGGGGATTTTAAAAAAGAAATGTTTAAAACCCACAGGATAAGTCAATACTTAAATATTTTTTATTAGCTTTTTTTATTATAGCATTTTCCAACAGCTGAAATGAGTATAATGCAATCCAGGGAACACTAGAGGAGGAAGGAAAAGCAGAAGACGCATCCAAATTGAATAAGATACGGGTAACTTTTTAATTTCACCGACTTTACAAAAGAATTAAGTTTTTTTTTTCCTCTGAATCAAGCTTTTTGCCTGGAAGTCAGCTCAGTTTTTGAACAAACAGGAGGAAAAAATGCAAAGGCTGAACGGATTTAATTCTCGTCGGCTTTATTGGAATGTGCACTCGCACCTCGGCACTGGATTTAGTTATTAAAAAGTGAAAAAAATATCAGTTGTACACGGTGATTGTTTCAAATCTAGTTTGAAATGGATGGGATCTCTGCCGAAAAATTATTCTGGAAAAAATATGTAGGTGCAGGAATGTAAAAATGAGGAACTAAATACCTTTAGTCACTGCAGAATGACATTCCGGACTCGATCGGGATTTCAGTACCCATAATAAGTTTCTGTTTCATGGGGGTGTTTGAAAAAGGATCTGGAAAACACTATTCTTACATGAAAACTGATGTTTTGGTGTTTTGTTTTTTTTATTTATAAACATGTAATAGTTAAACCAGAGAACAGACACTTGGTTTGTTACACGCGCCAAAGCTTTGCGCAGAAATTGCTGTAATTTTTGATGATAGGTAAGCTGTATAATGATATAAGCTTAATTTTTTAAAAATCTCTTTTTAAATAGTATCTATAGTTTTCATGACACTTTTCTGAAGAGTGGGGAACATTATTATTTATCTTTTTTTTTTTTCCTCCTTGCCAGCAGCTCTGCTTTAGGGAGCCAGAACCAACTCTTGTTTGAAGGTGTCGTCTCAAATGGGACGTGTCCATGTTCCACACGTGGTTCAGTGGCTTCAGGAATATATGAAATTAAAAATTAAAAATATACCCTGGCATTTGGTGTCCTCTACCATCTCTTGCCAGCAGCCTGCTCTTCGGAGGAACCTCGGTTGAGTCGCTTCTATTTTGGTTGCTTAAGTCAGGACTTTGCGGGGCTTCTCTCTGCCTCAAGCCACCTTGAGGTGGCATCTCATAGGTTGGGCTGCTCTGTCTGCTTTGTCTCAGAATCACAAGGTGATATGGGGTTGGAAGGAACCTCTGAAGATCATCTAGACCAATCCCTTGCCAAAGCAAGGCCACCCAGAGAAGGTCCCACAGGAACGTCTCCAGGTGGCGTTGGAATGTCTCCAGAGATGGAGACTCTACCACCTCTCTGGGCAGCCTCTGCCAGGGTTCTACCACCTTCAAAATTTCCTGGGACTTTTGATGTTCCAGTTTGTGCCAGTTACCCCTTGTCCTGTCACCAGGCCCAGCTGAGAAGAGTCTGGCCCCATGGTCTTGCCACCCAACCTTTAGATATTGCTCAGCATTGATGAGTTCTCCTCTCGGTCTTCTCCTTTCCAAACTGAACAGCCCCAGGTCTCAGCCTTTCCTCATCAGATGGATGCTCCAGTCCCTTGATCATCTTTGTAGCCTCTACTGGACTTTTTCCAGTAGTTCTGTGCTAAGTTGTCCCCAGGGTTGTTGGAGTCTCCATGGATCCTGTGCACAGCCCTTCTAACTTGGGGTGGCCTTGGGTAGCTCTGGGTTGACATCTCCATTACGTTGAACCCATCCGTGTGTCAACGCAGTGTCTTTTGGTGTCCAAGCACCTCCTGGTACTTAGAGCATCTCAAGCCTTTGCCTTCCTCAGGTGACCTTCAGGGGTAGGTGTGGTGACACCTTCATGGCCTCAGAGATCCACATGGTGTCAAAAAGCTTAAAAAAGAAAAGAAAATAGTGTTGGGTTGAAGAACAAACATGCCACCAAGGCATGGTCCTCTCTCAGCTGGGTCTCCATGCTGTGGTCACCATCTTCTGCAGGAAAAGCTTGTCCAGCTTAAAAATCTGGCCAGGAGACCCTTTGTTCTGGAGAAACTTGCTGCACTTCGCCGGTAATTATTGTATATAATTAAAAATAGAGCATTTTGGGACAGGATAGAGTATAATTAGAACATAATTTTATTTATTTTTACAGTGATAACGTTTGTATTTCTAACAAAGCCATATCTGAAATTTGCTTACAGAAGTGGGCCTTTTAGAGGACGCTTCTACTAAATTGCAGAGAAACATCTGTTCTTAATAATTTTTATTTTTTTTCTTCCTGATCCAATCACTAAATAAGTTAAAATACACAATATTTGCTGGCGTTGAAGCGAGTGCCCGTCTCAAAGCGAGGGCCAAATTCTAACTGGAAATGATTAGAGATGGTCAAATTGGGGAGAAAAAATGATAAAATCTCCTCTTTATACTTTATATATATTTTTTTAATTTTAATTTTTTTTTATTTACTCCAGAACTGGGAATTCTTTCCCACTCAAACGGGTTTCGGTGGGTTGGGAACCATCTGGGCTGGAACCGCTCCGTCGCGTTGCCCGTCGGTCGCCAAATTTTGATGGATACTTCTTAACGTAAATGATTTTCCCGTTCTTCCCATCTTCGTTCCTCGAGAAACCAAAGCCCCTCTATTCCATCTCTTTTTATTTATTTTTTTTCCTTCCTAATTAATTGACATAATTGGTTGAAATGGGCCATTTGGGAGTGAAAACCCCTTTAGTACTTAAGAGAAATTACCAAATAGTGTTTATCTACACAAGTGCCGGTAATTTAAATTAAAATGATTGAATCTAACCTTTATACTTAGCACAGCAAGTGGTTTTTATTTATTTGTTCTTTTTTTTTTTTTATAATATCATCAAGATTTTGTATTTCACGTCTCCCGCTTCCATTTTTCCATAGGATTCTTGGATGGTTGGTATTTTAATGCTTTTATTTATATAGAGTGGGCGAGGAATGGAGCTGAATCTCCAAGGGCTATGAGAAAACCATCATGGAACATAAAAAAAAAAGGAAAAAAAATATAAAAAAATTAAATTTATTAACGAAACATGGAGCTTTTAAAGTGATGAAGTTCTTTGAGGGCATTCCTATGGGGTATTTGATATTTGCTCTTTCTTTTTCCTTAATTCTACAAAAACCCCAAACCAGAGTTACCTGACTGAGCCGTGGTTGTGAGGACTCTGATGTCTTCTCCTCCCGCTTCTCGGAGGTGGTTCTCGTGACGCGGAAAGGATGAGGAATACCCATGGACTGATAATTTAGCGAAATAAATGACGATAACGTCTGAAATCAGGTTAGAGCTGTGATTTCAAAAAAACCCTAACAGTCTAAATCTCATTTATTCTTCACCTTTTAGTTTGGGCATCAAGTTCAAAACAACTTTAGATGATTAACGGTGGTGCCGTGGACATCCTGGTCCGCTGCCCCCAGGGAGCTGAATGCTCCTGGGTCCACCTACTTTTTTGAAAATCTAATTTTTGTGGTGTTGTTCTGACAAGTGTGAAATATTTTTTCTGCTTTTCCAAGATTATGAGGGTTACGTTGATTTTTTTTTTTTTAGGTCTCGTGCTTATCAACTTATTTAGCATCTCTGAGCTTTAAGGAACCTACAGCGCGGTTTTACCCCGAAATTCATGGATTTCTGCTTTCCTACTGGGGAAAGAAGACTTTTTAGTGGGAGGAAAATGTGTCTTTTTTTTCTAAAAGGAGGTTTTTAATGCCCGAGTTGTACCATCAGACGCACAAAACCCACGTGTGGAATTGGGGTATTGTTTAAAGTGGGCAGCTCTAACAGACTAATTTCATTAATTAGCGTGATTAGCATAAATCCAAAGTAGATAATTTGAGAAGTTGTGGGGTTGCGCTCTGCTTCGTCGTTGTCGTTTTAGCTATTTTAGCCTAAAAAAAATAAAATATGCCAGCCCCAGTTGTCCCAGCATGGTTGGATGTGGAGTCGCAGTGATTCCCGGTCGACAAAAATCCGCTTTTTTTCAAAGGGAGGTTGTTTGGGACAACTTTTTGGAAAGTTGGGAGGGGGGAGAAAACCCCCCACGGGTTATTGGTATTCAGGGGGGAAGGCTGGTGGCTTTGGCTCAGCTGCAGAACCCCACAGCCTCTTTTCTCTGGGAGCTGGAAGGGAATAAGGTCCCCATTGTGCTCTTCCAACCTTGGCTACAATGGGATACTGTTCGCCGGCTGCCGGGGTCTGGAGGTCCCACCCCATTCCCAAATTTACATTTCAAAGAAGCCGTTCCCGATGGCAAAGGTTAGGAAACGGCGCCCGGGGCTTCCTCCTCCTCTTCAACCGGCTCTCAAAGTTTGTAATTCCATTTTTCACAACTTCCCTGACAAATTTCCATCTCCTATTGCCCTCCTTTCTTGTAGATGGTGGCTTGGATTTTTATTTATTATTTTTGTTATTTTTTCCTGAAACAGTGTGAATCGAACCCTTGGCCAGCTCGAATCGGGTGGAGAGCTGGAAGCCACCAAAGAAAAATATTAAATAAAACCCATCTTGTCCCAGCTGGTAGAGGGAGATTGCCCGGAGGACGTGCCAACGTTCCGTAGCGTGTCCAGGATTCATCTGAGCAAGCTAACGGGGTGCAAAACCCAATTATCCAGCTTTTACACCCAAAAAAACATGTAGAAATTGTTGTATAAAGAAAGAGAAGAGGTTTGGGGATGGGTTGGATGAGAAGGGGAGGGAGATCCTGGCTCTTGGTTGTTAGGTGTCTCAAGACCTCCTCTAATTTATTCAACCACGGAAGGGTTTAGACCATCATTAAATTAAATAAGGAACTATCCTAATCTTTAGGAGAGTCGGAAGAAATCTTCTCCCATGGGGTGAGAAGGACATTTTTGACACAAGTCAACTTCCTCACGTAAAGGGAAGAGCGATCGGAGGCCAAATTGGAGATCTGGGAAAAAAATTTACTGAATTTCTAAACATTTTGGTGCTCTCTTGGGCTGTAGGGCTTCAATTGGATGGGTTTAGCAATTCCTGGTTTTCCCTGGAGGACACACACACCATCTATCCCCACGTGGGCTTCACCTCCGGCGGGGTCTGTCCACTCCGGCTGTTTTTGTTTTGTGTTGTTGGTTTCCAAGCCTTGATTTTATTATTTTTGAAATCGATTTTGATCCTGCTTTTTATTTAATCAAGAAAACAAAAAAAACAAAAAAAAAAAACCCAAAAAAAAACAAAACAAAAAAAACCAAAACAAAAAACCCACCCAAAACCCTCAATCACAGCCTTGATTTTTGATTTTTCCAGAACCTGAAATAGAGAAACAGGTCCGACGTGGGCTCGGACTTAACGTTGTAACCCTATAGCTTTAGGATGTAAATACTTTTGGGTCTATAGGCTCCATTTCTTTATTTTTTTAATTTTTTTTTTAATTATTTATAATCCAAAGGTACTTAGTTGCAGGGGTGGCCAAGAGCAGGCAGAACCTTGGCAAAAGGCCCCAAAGCCACTGCCCCATCTGCATGGCATTATCCACATGAGTAGGTTTCCTTCATCGAAATCAACGGGACCGTATGGCAATATTCCGATCGGAAATTATTTCAAATGGCTTCCCGTGTAGTTACAAGTCCGTATTTGCAATCTTAGCGCTTTCAATTTGGAAAGTTGTTCAAGTGAATAATAGAACGTCGGACCGTTCCTTCTGTTTTCCCTTGGAGCTGGCAAACTTCTCCAAATAACATTATTACGAGGAAACTTCTCCGCCTGGGAATTGAGTTTTGGATTTATTTGCTCCACATTGAAAATTGAGTGAAGTTACTATTAGTGCACAATGTTTTAATACGAGTGGTTGGATTTTGTGCTCTGATTTAAAAGCTTTTTCAAGTCTCAAAAGATGTATTTAATAACTGAGTTCTTTTTGCGTAGTGATTCTGTGATGGTTATTTGGGTGAAGGACCTTTCTTCCTACGTGTGTTGTGTTGCTCCTCTTACCTGATTGTTCTTCTTAAATCATGTGTTGAGAATTGGAAGGGAACTTGGTCTGAGGGTCTCCAAGACTTAGCTGAAGAACTTGGTCTGAGGGTCTCCAAGACTTAGCTGAAGAACTTAGTCCGAGGGTCTCCAAGACTTAGCTGAAGAACTTAGTCCGAGGGTCTCCAAGACTTATCTGAACAACTTAGATAAGTCTTGGAGACCCTCAGACTGAAGAACTTAGTCCGAGGGTCTCCAAGACTTCTCTGAAGAACTTAGTCCAAGGGTCTCCAAGACTTAGAGACTTATCTCTGTTTAGTCATTATAGAAGCAGGTCGGTGAGACAAGAAAATGGTCTCCGTGGTTAAAGCAAAACTGCACAGTGTGTGACTTCAGGGCATTTTGAACCTCAGTGAACCTCAGGTTTTGGGCCAACTTGCCCAAAGACAACAGGACACACTGTCTTGGTCAGAATGACTCTGCTGTGATTGCTGGTGAGGTGTTTTCTTCAACAGATCTTCAGTAGGTATTGGGCACAAATCAGTGCAATTCCTTCTGAAGTCTTGGGGCTCCAATTGAGCATCGTTGTGCAAGTAAAGTAGCCAGAGAAGTTGGGTGCAAGAAGTCCTACTTCTTGCATGGTCAAGCGACCACTGTTCCCAGCAGAAGGAGCTTCTTGTGTGCTTCTTCCTGCACCACCACCATGCTGGGGTGGATTCTTGGGGGTTCCTTGACATCTTAACTACATCTGGGGTCATTCAGTGCTTACTCAGCACTTTGGTGGTAGGGGGACCTGAATGACTATGCTCTGATTCCTTTGGCTGTGGTTAGAGAGGGACAGAAGAATGATCTGTCTCTTGAGGGGTTTGAGGAGAACATTCTTGGAAAAGCTTGGAAGGAACTTCCTCACCTCTATAAGGAGAGATGGGAAAAGGAAAAGAGATGAGTAAAGCACAGCAGAAAAACGTTTGGTTGGAGAGAGCCTGAGACTTTTTGTCTTTTGGAGGACAAGTAACTTGGAGCAGAATAAAGAGGAGAAAGCATCCTTTGAGTCGAGTCACAAGGTCCATCAGGAGACACGTACGTTAAGGAGGAGAGGGAGCAGTAAACCTTGCCTGGGGGGTTCCTCCATGCCCTTTGCTACTGTTGAAATACAACATATGTTCAGGGAGTGAAGAGGAACAAAACACTTAATAAAAGCTACGTCCTTTCTTATGATTTGATGAGAAACTTTGCAAGTTCATTAAAATCAAGGTTGTCACTAGCCTGGTCTGGACAAACCCATATCTGAAGTGAGAACATTGAAGGACTCATCCAAGGTGTTTCAATTCCCGGGCAGAAACGCTTTACTTTTCCCCATAGAAGTTGATTTTCCTTGAAACTTCACCACGACCAAGGAGAGGTGGCTGCTTGATGACAGAATAATCATTTGGGATTCCTTTTCCACTTCCCAGTCCCAGGAGAGAAGGACTTTCCAGTCTTTACTGGTGGTTGTGCAACCACCAAAGCCGAGCCAGATGAGTTCTGCCATTTTCCGTTCTCAGCGATCCAAATTTGCTGAGCTAATCCATTTTTCTCTTCCCACCTTGTTAGGAAATACTTGGTTAATTAGTATTTGGTAGCCAGCAGAGGAGGAGGATTGAGCTTTGTAGACATTTCTCCCCAAAGGACAAGCGTGATGAGAAAAATCACTTATTGTGTGAGTTGCAGAAAGCCAATTTCCAACTAAAAACTCTACATCCTACATGTAAACCCAACTTGGGATGGTATTTTGGGCATCTAGGCTTTAGGATATCTTTTATTTAATACTTTTTCATCAGCTCTTTATGAATGACTTCTTAATGTGGATCCGCCAAAAAAAAATGGACCTCTTATTTTGTGGTTTTCAGGAAAAGTTCTCCTTCGTGTCATTTTTCAGACTTAAATGTAAATCCAGGTCTTTTGGGGATGTAAATAAATTTAAGATCAAGTCAAGATCTGACCCCTCACATATTGGGCTTGATCTCCTCCAGAAGATGCAGAACTCAAGCTTTATTTATTAATAAACAAACGAAAGAAAAATCAAATTTCTGGCACAAGACTAAAAAGAATGGGATTTAGGGCGATGCTGAAATTTTAAGATGCTCAGTTTGAGACAAATCCATTTTCCTGGGGCTTGTGGGACGTGACTAACTCCTAAAGGAGAGGTTCATTTTTTTTAGCTAGTGATTTTTTTTTTTTATATATATATTTTTTTTTTGAGATTTGGATTCTTCCAAGGGTTTTGAGGAGGTGCTGGCTTTTTTCTCTTCTTTTTTTTTGTTGTTGTTGGAATTGTAGAATAGTTTAGGCTTGATGGGACCTCAGGAGATCTGAGCCCCCTCAATTTTTCTCTTTCTGTAGTTGAGAGACATGGAGTTAAAGGAAAGTAAACCAAAGAAACCGTGATTTATTATGAAACAAAACAGAGTAGAGGGTGATTTTTTTTATTTTTTTTTTCCTGCTGGAAAGGCTGATGCATTAAGGGAGTGAGATGGGAGCAGTTTGATATTCATTGGTTATCCCTCACACCCGCGCTCTCCATCGCCGTTGGATGTTTTATGGCTCAGATTATGCTCAGATTAGACTTTTTTAAAAAAAATATAGATCTATCTTCATTCTTTTGGGTTTCTCAAAAGCTGAAATGATGGATTCAGGGCACGCAGTCCGTTGGCTTTGCTGTGGGAAGAGGGGAAGGGCTCTACATCCCCATTTGTTTCTTTAACGTTCCCATACATTATTGGAGCAGGGTAGTTTGTTTCCTTAATGAACGTACGTCCCGGTCTTCCCAGAAGCCTTTTACTAGATAGAAGTGGGAGAATTTTAATTTTGAGGATTGAAGGCGAAACCGAAAATTGTCTTTTCTCTGTTTTGTAAATGGGAATAGAGAGAACGGAGTAATTAAGATATTGTAGGTACGGTAATGGAAGGAGGACAGAATTGAGTTCCTCTTGCCTTGCTTTGGCTGTTGGTTTGCTTTCTGGATGGACAAGGAGATGAAGGCACGTTTGCGAGGTCTTTTTGGTTGTGGGGCCCTGGGTGGACCCTCTGCCCCATGGACTTGCCCTGGCAGGGACACCTGATGACGCAAGGCCCAGTGGTGGCGTTGCGAGATGTTGAAGGGGCTTGAGAAGGTTGCAGATGAGATGATAACCAGCACAGGAAGGACATGGACCTGTTGGAGAGGGGCCAGAGGAGGCCATGGAGATGATCCATGGATGGAGATGATCCATGGATGGAGATCCTCTGCTGGAGGACAGGCTGAGAGAGTTGGGGGGGTTCAGCCTGGAGAAGAGAAAACTCCAGGGAGACCTTCGAGCCCCTTCCAGTCCCTCAAGGGGCTCCAGGAGAGATGGGGAGGGACTCTTGATGAGGGAGGGGAGCCATAGGAGGAGGAGGAAGGATTTGATACTGAAAGAGGGGAGATGGAGATGACCTTCTTTGGTGTGAGGGTGGTGAGAGCCTGGCCCAGGTTGCCCAGAGGAGCTGTGGCTGCCCCATCCCTGGAAGGGTTCAAGGCCCGGTTGGAGGTAGCTTGGAGCAACCAGGTCTGGTGGGAGAAACCTGCCCCAGGGCAGGGGGTTGGAACTGGGTGATCTTTAAGGTCCCTTCCAACTTGAACCCTTCTATGATTGGGCAACTTCAGACTCTGTAGAGTCACTGGACTTTGTTCCTGGAGGATACGCAGACGTTCTTTTTGGCAGCTCTATCACCCAATATGTTGAAGGAGATAACCCACCCCCTTGGGGTGGGACGCGCCAGATCAACACCGCTCATCCTTCAGCGCAAACACAACTCAACAAAACCAGGAGAAAGCGATTCGGCTGCGTATCGTTAACATAATTGATATTTATGACTTTCTTTGTCATTTTCTGAGTGGGTTTTTTTTTGGGGGGAGGAGGTTGGATTCAGGTTGGATTCTGGATTTAAATCACCGCCGCAACAGGCGCCGTCGATGTGTTTTGTGTCTATTATCCCATCCCGATAAACCCAGCCAGTGGTTTTCACCTTCCTGATGGGAATTATTGAGATTGATTGAAGCTCTCTGCCTGCCCCATCCAAAGCGCGTGGTAATTAACGTTTCATTATGCTAATGCATGCAAATTCAGCGCTACGCAGTTGCCGGGGAGGGGGAAGAGAACAAAAAGGATTGAAGGGTTCACTCGAAAGTACAAATTAATTTATTGCGTTGCTAAATGGCCTGCAAGGAAGGAGGAAATGCATTTAAGAAATGGAACAAATAGGGAAACAAAAAAACCCCCCCTTGAAATATTTTGTCTTCCCCGGGAGCGGTTTTATCCCCGACGCGGCCACGTGCGTTCAGGCAGCTCTTTTTTTGTGCTATAGACCCTTCTCGGCCATAAAACTCTGAAATTCAGCCCAGAATTCTCATTCATGGAATATATATATATTTTTTTTTTTTCCCCATCCCCTTCGCTGTTGCCGTCCGGCTTCTTCCACGATGACTTGTCAAAACCTACATCTGGCCAAATCTTTGAGCCTTTTCTTCTTTATATTCCACTCAACTCTCCCCTTTTTAGCCCTTTTCTGCTTGGCTTGGATTCAGTGGATTGATTTTTTTCTTCTCTTTCTTTTTTTTTTTCTTTTTTCACTGATTCTTGGCTGTTTTTTCACCGCTGCCCTGGAGGAGTCCTCTTCTTCTTGGTGTTCCTTTCTACTCTGCCCCCATCCCCACCTCATGCAGGTTTTATCTAGGTGATTTAATTTAAATAATAACTTTATCTATATAATTTTAGTGATTAATTATATATCCCAAATCAACTTGTCTTCCCTTTAGGTAGTCCCCTATCCATGACCGGGCACTTCTTGGGTGTCTCTTCTTCATTTTCTTCTGGTCTGGGCAACCTGATGTGGTGGGAGGTGTCTCTGCCCAGGACAAGGGGGCTGGAAGGAGATGATCTTTAAGGTCCCTTCCAACTCTGACCATTCTAGGTGGATGTTAAAAGAGCTCTGATGGGATAAGAGAGATGATAAGAGCTCCTCTCCACCACCCCTCTGCCTACTGAGGTCTTCAAAAGCAGTACTTATTGATTGAACCCGTTTGACTCCTTCCTCAGCAACGATTTTGGGAATAACCAACTAAATCAGAGAAGAACTCTACGGTTGCCCCAGGCTGATCTCTGACCACAGTGAAGTGGAAGGGGCACTCCATCCCTTCTTCCAACCCTACGCTCCTGGGGTTTCCCTCGCTTTGCTTCTGGCAAACAGAAGAACCAGCTTGACCTACTGACCCTCAAAAGAGAAACCAATCTTCTCAGTCAGATCAGATTCCTTGTAACTGAACCATAAAACACAAGGCAGAGGGCAAGAGCACAACTATTTAGAGGACAAGGGGCATGGAGGAAAAAAAAACCAACCAAGTCTTCTGGAAGATGCCTGCTGTTAAACTGGTTTGAGCAGAGACATCACATTGGCTGGGCTGTGTAGAACTATCCAGTTCCAGCCCCCTGTCCTGGGCAGGGACACCTCCTACCAGACCAGGTTGCTCCAAGCCCCCTCCAACCTTGGCCTTGAACCCTTCCAGTGATGGGGCAATGACAGCTTCTCTGGGCAACCTGGGTGAAGGTCTCACCACCCTCCCACAAAGAAGTTCTTCCCCACATCTCAGCTCCATCTCCCCTCTTTCAGTGTCAAACCCTTCCCCCTCCTCCTAAGGCTCCCCTCCCTGATCCAGAGTCCCTCTATAAGTTCCACCATAAGAAGTTCCATCTCAACATGAGGAGGAACTTCTTTGCTGTGAGGGTGGCAGAGGCTGCCCAGAGAGGTGGTGGAGTCTCCTTCTCTGGAGACATTCAAACTCCACCTGGACACATTCCTGTGGGACCTGCTCTGGGTGGTCATGCTCCGGCAGGGGGTTGGAGGAGATGATCTCCAGAGGTCCCTTCCAACCCTCACCATTCTGTGATAACCAACTGTGTCTTCCAAGCCAAACGAGCCCTTAACCTTATCAAGAGAATTATTGTGTCTTCACCACTCGAGGTTCTCCCAGAGCCCTGGTTTTCACCCCGTGTCTCCGAATGCCAAGAGCATCGGGAAGGAGCAACCAGCCCTCCTCTCCGTGTCAGCCTCTCTCTCCTCTTTGCTTAAAAAGGATTAAGCCTCCTTATCCATGTTGCCATCTCCCCTGGCTTTCAAAGAGAAGAAATCTCTTCTATTCATAGCTGCGCGTAATGAATATTTATACGCCCAGATCTCTATGGCAGAGATCTGTCACTGGATTATTCCATTTAATCATACTTTTAGGAGAACTAAAAGGCCCGTATAATTGCTAATCTCAGCCAACAAGAGGGCGAGGGATTGAAAATTCCCTGGGAGGCAAGCCCTGAATGTGCCCAGAGATGCAGAATTAAGAGCCTTTTCGCATGGCAACACGCACGTGGTCTTCTCCTCACTCAAACCCACCACCTGCAGGGATCCCATTGCCTTTCTTTTTTCATTTTTATACACCTCGGTAAAGTTTCTCCCTTCCCTTCCCACCGTTGCCTTGAAGATCTGAGCTGCCAAAAATCCCCTAGACAAAAGGGGATAGGGGATAGCTGGTGCTGGAGAAGGGGACACCAGCATTGGAGAAGGGGACATCAGCACTGTAGGAGGTGGCACCAGCCCTACAGAAGGTGGTGCCAGTGCTGGAGAAGGTGGCACCAGCACTGGAGAAGGGGACACCAGCACTGTAGGAGGTGGCACCAGCCCTACAGAAGGTGGTGCCAGGGCTGGAGAAGGGGACACCAGCGTTGGAGAAGGTAACACCAGAACTGTAGGAGGTGGTGCCAGTGCTGGAGAAGGTGGCACCAGCACTGGAGAAGGTAACATCAGCCCTGCAGAAGGTGGTGCCAGTGCAGAAGGTTGGGCAGCCACAAGGACATCTCCCCATGCTTCTCCCAGCCCCGCTGCCTTGCTGTGGAGGGATCACACCAGCAAGTTTGGGGACAATCACCCCCAAAACACAACTTGTGGAGAGCATCCCACCAGCGTGGATGCAGATGGGTCAACTCACCTGGCCCTGCGTCTCCAGCTTGACCTCCTCTGCGGCAGGAGGCTTGGCGAGCGGCACCGGGGCCGTGTTACAGGGCTCCATCTGCTCGGTCTTCTCCACCTTCACCTTCACGTCATCCAGGCTCAACGCCGGGGCTGTAGCAAGCTCCTTCTCGTCCTTGTCCAGCAGATAACGCAGGAGCTGGTGATCCTTGACATCTTTTTTCTTCAGCGCGTCTGGCTCCAGTTTGATGTCCGGGGTTCCCGGCAGCTGGCTCTGAGCCGTGGGGGTGGTGGCAGGGTTGGGGGCCGTCTCCTTCTTCTCGTGCTCCATGGCCAAGGTGGTGATGTCGGAAGGGCTGCCCTCCTGAAGGAGTCTATGCAAAATCTTGTGCCGCTCGGTCAGCGAGCTGTGGGAGGAAGGGCAGGTGCTGCTGGGGGGGTTGGTGGAGGCCAAGGTGCCACCGGTGCCCGCACAGGCCAAGGAATCTTTGCAGCTCGTGTCCGCGTCGGCGTGCCGAAGCTGCTGCTCCGCCGTGGTGGCCAGGAGCTGGACCAGCTTGTGGCTGGTGGCTTGGGAGCACTTGTTGTCCCCCTCCGAGAGCCTGTCGCCGGCGTGCATCATACCCGAGTCCAGCGGTTTGCCGTCCCCCGACCCACCGTCCGACTGGATCATCTCGCTCAAGATGGAGGCGATCTCCTTGCTGTCCTTGGACTCCGCCTTCATGGGCTGCATGGCCAGGCGGCCGGGGGAGCTCTGGGAGCTGAGCTGTCTCAGCACGGGGGGTGGTGTGGAGTAGCCCACCGGCGTGCTGGGACCTTCAGCCAGCCCCTGCATAGAGTTTATGGGAGCGTTGGGGAAGGGTCTGGTGGCACCAGTGCCACCAGCACCTCCGCTGCCGCTGTTGGCCATGCCTACCGGGGAGTGCATGGTGGGCATGGTGGGAGAGAAGGGATTGCTGGGCACCCTGGGTCTGGGCACCAACCCTGGGCTGACCCGATGCCTCGGAGACATGAACTGCGGTGGGGTAATCCCTGGACTATTCATGGGGGAGCTGTTGAGGTTCAAAGTGTGGTTACTGTTCTGGGGACCGGCTTGTCCCTGGCTTAAGGCAACGTTGGCTCCTATCTGGTTCCCAGGTGAACATCCAAAGCTGGTTTGGCTGGTGCTGGAGTTGCTGTTGTTGTGGAGGCCGGTGCCCGGCTGCTGGTTCACGTTGGTGGCCAACATGCTGCCGTTGGAGGGAGGGATGGAGGGAGGCAAGGCCATGCCCTGCCCTGGGGAGATGCTGGGGTTCAGCGAGGGGCTGACCCGGGGAAGGGACATGGCAGAGTTAGTGTTCTCCTGGGGTGAGAGCATGCCGTGATCCCTGCGGGAGGCAAAGAGGAGAAGAAGAGTCACAAGAGGCCTTTGCCCAAACCCTTGGTGTCACTCAAGCAGCTCCTGGCCCCCATCCACGCTGCAGGGCCCTGAAGGCTGGAGAGCAGCAGCTCACAAGCCCTGGTGGTCTCAGCCTTCCCATCTCCACCAGTGCTTCTGGATCCATTCCAGTAGCACGGATGGAGTTGCAGCAGCTTTAGCATCTCTCCAGGAATGTGACACTGCTGGGGACTGCAACCATCTAAACCCCGAAGGCGTCACCTTCTCTAGGTCTTACATTCCCACGTGGCTGGAGGAGGACCATGCATTCCCCTCCACCCCAGCCCCCTCCCGTTTCCCCAGCACGTCCCAGCTCCACAGCCTCACCTCTCCCCGTCCCGCCAGTTTGTCGGAGCCTCTCCCTCCCCAAATATTTTAAAAGTTCTCCAGGGCAAGGCAGAAACCTGAAGCACGTCTATATAAATCTCCACCTGAACACCCGGGGCCACCTCTTTGCAAAACAAGAATAATCAAGAGGAACGGAGCTGCCATCACGCTGGTTTTCAGCCTCACATTCCTCACGGGGATCAGATCTCCAAACCAGCAAGAGACCACCACTGGGTCCTCCTTCCACTGCAGGGAACAAGCCCTTTGAAGCCTGGATTGCCCACCCTGGCACCGGCACGGCTCAGAAGTGGCAGGGGTGGGGACGTACCTGTCGATGACGTGGATGCCCATGATGAAGGGCTGCATCTCCGGGCTGTTGGGGTAGCAGAGCTTACACTTGGTGTGGGCACTGAGCACCGTCCCGTCGCTCAGGGTGAACCGGTACGAGGGGCTGAAGGCCGTGCCACGGGTCATCACTGGAGGAGACAACCAAAAACACATTGACCTCCCCCTTAGGAACTCCAGCCAGAAGCCACAAAACCCTACAAAGCCCACAAAGGGAGCAGAGAGGGAGGACCTGCCTGGGGACAACCACCTTCCCAGTGAACAAAACCAGGTGCTGAGTATTGGCTAAGCCCATAGTCCCAGGAAATGAGGGTTAGGAATCACAGGATGGTATCGGGTTGGAAGGGACCTCTGGAGATCACCTAGTCCAACCCTCCCACCAAAGCAGGTCCACCCAGAGCAGGTTGCACAGGAAATTATCCAGGTGGGTCCTGAACGTCTCCAGAGAAGGAAACTCCACCACCTCTCTAGGCAGCCACTCTGGAATGACCATGGTGGCAGAGAAATCCTCCCAGCTGCTTCTCCATCTCCAAATGCATGTCCTGCAGTAGATCTAAATCCCCCCAGCACCATCCATGAGCACTCGGAGCTTCCAACTGGACAACCCCTCCATCCCCACGAGCTGGGGAAGCCCAGCCAGGCTGGGAAGGTGCAGCAGGACGTTGTCACTGCAGCCCTGGCAGAGTCACAGCTCTCTGGGGACTCAGTGACCTCCTGCTCCTGCCTTCCCCCCATCCCTGTTGGGAGCATCCTCACCCACACGGCAAAGAGCTCATGAAAGAAAGAGCTGCTGCTTCTTCTGCTTAGACACTGGGGATGGTGTTTGCAGAGGGCACAGGATAAAGAAATATTAAAATCACAGAATCAGGTTTGGGTTGGAAAAGACCTTAAAGATCATCCAGTGCCACCTCCCACCACACCAGGTGGCTCCAAGCCCCCTCCAACCTGCCCTTGAACCCCTCCAGGGATGGGGCAGCCAC
>JAOQGM010000019.1:1560016-1570649 GCA_027564225.1 Gallinago stenura | reverse complement strand
TCCCTCTTGTCCTGTCCCTGGGCACCACTGAAAAAAGCCTGGCCCCATCCTCCTGACACCCACCCTTGAAGGATTTAGAGGCCTTGATCAGATCCCACCTCAGCCCTCTCTTCTCCAGACTCAAAAGACCCAAGAAGTCCCTCATCCTTTCCTCAGCAGAGAGATGCTCTGGTCCCTTGATCATCTTTGTAGACCTCTACTGTCCCCTCTCCAGCAATTCCCTGTCCTTCTGGAACTGGGGAGCCCAGAACTGGTCCCAGTGCACCAGCTGTGGCCTCCCCAGGGCAGAGCAGAGGGGGAGGATGACCTCCCTCCACCTGCTGGCCATGGTCTTATTAATGTCCCTGATGAGACCGTTGGTCTTCTTGGCCACAAGGGCCCATTGTTGGCTCATGGGCATCCTGTTGTCCACCAGGACTTACAGATCTTTCTCCTCAGAGCTGCTCTCCAGCAGGTCACCCCCAACCTGTCCTGTTGCAGGGGGTTCTTCCTCCCCAGGTGCAGCACCCTACACTTGCCTTGGTAGAACTTCATTAGGTTCCTCTCTGCCCATCTCTCCAGCCTGTCCAGGTCTCACTGGAGGGCAGCACAACCATTTCCAGAAGGTGACTTCATTGGGACCACAGAAGGGATTAAATTGTCTTTCAGTGGAAAGACGTTGGGAACTATTCCCTTCGAGCAGCGTCCACGTTGTCCTCTTATTAAAAACTCAGACTATGAACCTCTTCGGACCGAGAATAATACATTTTCTGGGTTTTTCTTCCTTCGGAACGCTGATTTAAATAAAAAGTTTTGTGAGAAGATTGGGAGAGGGGGGAGAAATTCTGTGTTCTGCTGGAGATGGATATAGGGACATAAACAGTGTGTCTTATGGAGCAACAAATATGATGGAGGGTTGACGTCCCGAGCGATCTTCAGGAGGGATGAGAGGCAATTTGTTTGCAAGCTCCTTCCGTAACCACCTGGCTGGGAATTCTGCGGCGCGCCGTGCCTCGGGATGCACCGGTTCCCTACGGAAATCCCCCGCTCCAGGGGGATGCTGAGGGCTGAGGACCCTTTGTGGGTGCTACGTGTCCACCCTCCATGGGGAGAAAAGTCTTGTCTTAAAAGCAGAGTAATAAAAAGCTACTAGAAAAGTCATTAAAAAGGTTATCAGCTCTCCCCGAGACAAAGAAAAGCGATTAGAGCTCTAATGAGCCACATAAGTACCAATAAGAAAATAATAATAATAATCATCATCATCATCTTGCAGTTCAAGAACTCAACGTTGAGCGTAAATTACGAAATCCTTGCTCTAAAGGAGCAGGTAATTTAATATATTGCGAGATAGATGAAATATATTGGGGAGGCATAAAGAGAAATTGTAATATTTTAATATTTTAGATTGTTTTTTTTCTTTCAGGGAAGAATGAGCTTGAGCCTTCTGAAGTGTGATTTGGTTGTGAAGTGAGGTGACGTGTTGTTATTTTCCAATGAAATGCAGAAAATAGCATGCTGAGTGTGGTTTGTATTTAGAAATAATTTAAGAAAAAGAGAGATCCTGCCTTGTTTGTAGTGGTCGTGAGCTCCTAATGGATTAATCCCATCTGGATATCGATCCAATTTAACATGGAGTCACCTAATGTAGGTAATCTCCATGGGTTCTCCACGAGGTGAAGGCAAGAGTGGATTCTTCTCTGCTGGTCTGGAGGGAAGTCCCACTCCCTGGACTGAGTAGATAGAAGCCTTGGGAGATGGTTGGTCTAATTCAGGCATAAAGGACAAATGCTCAGACATTAACATTATATATATATATTTTTTTTATCTTGGATATCTTAATTTGATGAAAATTGAGTGCTAAGAAAGAGATCATCCACGATCTCCCGTATTTCCAATATCAGACAGAAGTTTGAGGAGCAGTTGAACTTCTCCCCTGTTGGAAATAGGTAATAGACCTATAATTACTTGATGTGTCATCTTCTGGCCTCATCTGCTCCTGAAATACCAGGCTTCTTGGACGAGGAGGCACCTTCCATCCTTGGCTTCTTGGACGAGGAGGCACCTTCCTCACCTTCCTCACCTTCACTTTCCACCGAGGTGCCTTCCGTGGAGAACGGGTTTAATTCCATCTCTATAAACCTTAACTGCCCACGTTTCATATATTACAAAAAAAAATGCAAAGGCATAAAATCTCTTATTAATATTCATTTTATTGTAACATTAAAATCCTTCTGGCTGCCTGGTACCGTACGGTTCCACTACTTTATAAAATATTCCTAAATGCCTGGTGGTAACTCGTTTTATTCTTCCAATTAATTTCTTCCAAATCCAAAATCTGAGCCCCCAGCTCCTGGGAAGTGTATTTTTTCCTCTCCCTTAAGATGGGGTTTGCAACAAGAAGGGGAAGAGGATTTTTATCTCCTCTTTTTGGGAAGGAACCTGAGCTCCACGTCTCTTCTTGGATGATTTGGTGGAACCTGTCGGTCTCATTCCGATGAATCTTTCCAGAATTGGAAATGGGAGCTTAAGGAAGGAAAAAAAAAATATATAGAGTAACTAAAGTAGAGTATTTTTTTGGAGGGAAACCAGCCCATGGAAGAATTAGGCAGCAGTTTGTAAAATATTTACATTCCCAGATTCACTCACCCGTGCCCGCTTCCTATTTTCCGAAGGAAATCGCTCTTTTTCATTACCTTGGGTTTTTTTGCCCTTCAGCTATTACGCGAATTGAAAGGGGGGAGGGGAAAAAAAAAAAATTAAATAAATAAGGAAAAGGTTTTGTCTGGGTGTTAAGTAACCTTGCAGCCTTTAATTTGAAACAAACAAAGCATTTAAAGCTTTTCTTCTCCGGGGGATTGTACCGAGCGTTGCTAAATTGCGGAATATTTAATAACTAAACGCGTTGAGGACCCTGAGGTCTGTCCCCCAAATGATAAGCTGTTTTTTTTTTTATTAAGTGAACTTTAATTGCTTAATAATTGGGTCTTCTGTAAGGAGAGATGGGGATCCTGATAGGCTGCGTGGGAAAGTGGAGTTGGGGACAGCTTCCAATTAAGTTTCCTAACGAGGTTTTGGGTTTAATCTAGGGAAGGGGAGGGGGTCTTGCAAAAAAGACTTTTTTGGGTCTTCCAAAAAAAAAAGGTGGATAGTGACTTTTCTTGGGAGCACAGCAAAAGGGGTTTTGCTACATCCTGATCTGCTTTGTATAGATTTTATGGCTTTTTTTTTTTTTTATTAAGGTTTCAAAGGAAAAGGATTGGGATATCTACAGGAAGAGGGATGGGGCAGGGGGATGTCGAGAGGAGTAAGAAGTCGTGCCGTGAATCCATATTAGGATTAGGTGATGGAATCACAGGATGATATGAGGTTGGAAGGGAGCTCTGGAGATCATCTAGTCCAACCCCTTCCCAGAGCAGGTCCCATAGAGACGTGTCCAGGTGGGGTTGGAATGTCTCCAGAGATGGAGACTCCACCAGCTCTTCTCCAGACTCAAAAGACCCAAGAAGTCCCTCAGCCTTTCCTCCTGAGATAGGTCCTCCAGGCCTCTCATCATCTTTGTAGCCCTCTGCTGTCCCCTCTCCAGCACTTCCCTGTCCTTCTTGAACTGGGGAGCCCAAAACTGGTCCCAGTGCTCCAGCTGGGTACTGTGCTAATGCTCAGTCTGCGCTAGAACTAATACTCATCACTATTTTCCTTGCCTAAGGAGGAAGCTGTTGGGATTATTACATGGATTTCCGAGGAAGAAAAGTAAAATCCCTTTATGGCAATTGTTTTAGTGCTGTTTTTTTACAGTAAAATGCCAGATTTTGCTCTCTTTCCTCCTGGAAAAGTCTGCAGTTTTCAACAGCTTTCCATCACTGTTCGCACCGTGTTTATCTTCAATTATATATTTAATTTTTTTTTTAATTGAAGTGTTGAAAGCTTCTATTTTCTAGCTTGCACCAGCTTTGCTGGGGGCGAAAAAGCTGTTACTCGAGCGCCCGTGCCAGTAGCTCGGCTGGAAAGTAGCATCCTCATGGAAGGAGGGATGGGGAACTGGTGGAGGGGGTCGGGAACGACTGCCTTTTCTTCACTCCCAGGAATATCCCATCATCCCACACGACATCGGTTCTTTTCACGGGTGGAAATGCCTTTAAGGAGCCTTCGCTGAGGCAGTTTGTCCTGCTAAAGAGTTTCCCTGCTTCAGCTCGTGGGTTGGGAGAGACCTCATCCTTGGAGATTTTCCTGGAGACGGGAGCAAGGTGTTAGAGGACAACTGAGACAAGAGGTGGGGGGGGACCAAAATCACCCCAGAAGGTGTCACACTCAAGTGTCTTTTCCAATACACGATCGTTCCTCCATGTGTTGAATATTTGGGTGGCATTTTAGAGTCTTGTCTTCTTCTGCTCATGAGTTGCCTCTACTGAGAGGTCCTTCTTGAAAGCCTGGCTGATGTAATGTGAAAGGAGCTTGGTTCCTACGTACTTTTTGGTGGCTTTTGGTGTTGTCTTGTAAGTTTTCCACTCTATCACCACTTGGTGAATGTTTGCACACCCATCTCAGTGATGGTATTTACTGGTAAGGTGAGCGTTGGGGCTGGTGGGGTCATTTCTAGGGGGCTGGCCAAGACTAGAGCCAGAGGAGGTCCCCAAAATACGTCCGCACCATCTCAAGGACATCCCTGATCCAAGAAGTTGCTTCATCCTGTCTTTGTGATTTGTCCTTCTCATGCTTGCCTGGAAAGAGGGCTGATTTTTTCCTTTCCTTTTCCTCTCCTCCGATAAAGTCTGGAATCTGGACATCATCTTTCACTTGTACTTTGAATTTTGCAGACCATGGCCTGTCCTGATCAGGTGTTTCTCCTGTATCTCAGGAAGGACGTGGTCCTCGTGCTTCCATTTATTTATTTACTTATTTACTCCGGATTGTTAACAAATTCCAAATCAGCATGGAAACAGTGTCCAAATTCTACAAATTCCTTTTTCAGCAACTATATAATTGCTTTTTTTTTTTCTTTTTTTTTGCTTGTTTTTGCAGGACCATTGAGGTTTCTTTCCCAGACAGACTCTGTCACGGCTTTTGCCGGAGACACGATCCTGCTGAAGTGTGAAGTTGTCGGGGAGCCCATGCCCGTGGTCCACTGGCAACGAAACCAGGAGGACTTGTCCCCCAACCCCGGTGACCCCCGGGTGGCCGTCCTGCCCTCCGGAGCTCTACAGATCAGCAGGGTTCAGCATGGGGACAGCGGGATCTACAGGTGTCTGGCAAAAAATCCAGCCAGTTCGAGAACTGGGAACGATGCCGAAGTCAGAGTGCTAGCAGGTAAGATCTCTAGATCCTTCTACACCACCTTTCTCTCTTGTCTGGTCATGTCCTTTGGTTCTCTGGAAGAGCAGTCGCTCCTCCTGGAGCAGCTAGGTTGATTTATCCTACTTCCCATCCTGTTATTTCTACAAGCTTCCAAGTTCTTCTTCACATGGAAGAGCCTGGAGACCTTTAGAAGCAGTTGGATGCAAAGGTGAGGAGGTGACACCATAGGAAGGTCTTCTACACAGTCAACAGAGAGAGAGAAGTACTTCCCATCTTGGAGCACTTCTGGAAGAGCTCCTCTCATTCCTTTGATTGGAAAAATGATCTGGTGGGACTAGTTGCTGAATTGACCTACTCAAATTTAGGTTGCTCAAATACTTCCATGCCTGTTTTCAGCTGCCCCGTTGGCCAGAGCTCAGTTTTTGGGATCTGTCACACGTTCCTTAAATTCAGTGCCAAGGGAGCATCTTGCTCTCCCTCCCAATCCACTCATCAGTTAAATCGATGGTTCTCCGCTCTAGTTGTGGTATCAAGATCTGGAAGAATCCAGAAGGATGGTTTGAAAAAGGTATCGCTGAAAATTCTCCTTCCCTTCTAGTTCTACACGCTGAGGTTTAACCTCTAATTAAAAGAAGATTTTATGTTTGGATTTTCTAGACAAATGTTTTGCCTGGTTTCTCCCCAAAAGGTGACTGAGCATCTCAGACTTCTGAGATGGTCTAAGTGCTACAGAAATCAGGAAACCTGGGATCAGTCCTGGGGAAGTGTCCGTGTTCCAACAGCGTTTGAAACTTGATGAGTTCATCCTCACTTCTAGGAGTGCTTTATCGTAGCTCCGGGTTTTATTGCAGTGGAATTTTTGGGGGATTAGAGTTCTTTCTGTCTTTGTGATTTGATGCCAAAAGAGACAAACTAAATCCCCAAAACCTCTAAACCCAGGATTTTGAACCGAAGCCGTGTCCTCGCTCTCTGCTGCAGTAGTAGGTATTGATCCTTGATGGAGCTGAGAAGGGAAAGAACAGCCAGAAAAACCATCAGCAGGGGAAGACCACATCACCTGGAGTTTCCCGTGGGTTTTTCCCTACCTTTTTTGGGGGGACCAGAGTTTGTGCCCCATCTCTGTAGCGTGGACCTGTTCCCGGTGTGTTGGTTTATCTGATGGGTTTGCCCAAGGTTGGCTGCTCCTGGAGCTTCCAGGATCATCGTGATCCGTAGATACTGCTGCCTCTGTGTTTATAGAATCATGGAATCGTTTGGGTTGGAAGGGACCTTAAAGACCATCTCTTTCCAATCCCCTCCCACCAGCCCAGGTTGCTCCAAGCCCCCTCCAACCCGGCCTTGAACCCCTCCAAGGATGGGGCAGCCACAGCTTCTCTGGGCAACCTGGTCCAGGGTCTCTTATTAATGGCAATGACAGCCATGGGGGAGAAAATCCCATATTTTTTCAGATGTCTTGATTAAAATAAAGAAAATCCCCAAACTTTGTATTTTAGGCAGAGCTGGGAGGTTTCTCTCAGCTCCTCAGAGTTTTCTTAATTTGCCATTTGTCTACATTTCTGATAGTTTGAGGACGGATTGATGTTTCTTCCTTTTTTTTTTTCCCCAGTTTCGGTCGTTAACATCCCGGCTAAATGGCCTCTCTCTCAGGCTGTCTCTAGGAGAGAGGGGAATTAATTTCTCTTTTTTTCCTAGCACAGGAAAATTTTTATACCAGGGAAACACCGGAGCAAATAATGAGGAAAATAGATAACAAGGAACTAGCGGAGTCCGACAGACTTTGGCTTAGGGCAAGCAGCACAAGGTCTCATTTCGGAATAATTCGAGCAGACAGAAGCTCTTAGAAGAACTGAGTGGTGCTCCTGAAATAAAAATTCAGATCTTATTGAGCCTCTCGGGAGGTTTTATTCTCGGGTGCACGCTTTGATGGTTCGGAGCTACCTGATATTCGTTTGCAACTCGTCGGTAGAAACGTCGCTTCGGTTGCAGCTCTCCTCTTCCGTAATTAGCGAAGGCAGAAAACTCACGTTGGCCTTTTCCCCCCTGGTTAGTGAGGAGAAAAAAAAAAAAAAAGTCTTAAATCTTATTCAAAGGAGCAGGCAACAAAATAATAATAAGCAAAAAAGCGCAGGTAGGATGTCATAATTCTCTATTTTTTTAAGCGCTGCCGATTTTAGAGAGAGCGGTTGTGATTTGTTGGAGCACGGAGTTTATCTGTCAGGATTTGTTGCAAAACTGACCACCATCCCCAGGAAATAATGTCTGATCTTCTCTACGGCTTCCGAAGAGAAAAAAAAAAAAAAAAGAATTGAGGGATAAACATCTTTTGTCATTTAGGTTTCTTTAGTCCGAGCGCCCGCGGCTTAAATATTTGATTTGACATTATGGTGGGTCTGGAGATATCTGTATCTCCTCCTGATAGGAAAAAAAAAAAATCATCATCCAACAGGAAAAATAAAGGATAGAAAAATTTGGATGAAGGAACTGCTGGTTTGCTGGATAAAAAATGTAAAATTCCCCCTACCAGACCCAAGGCTGTAGATGAACTCGCCATGGAAATGAAGGAATTGAGAGTCTTCAACCTCTATAATAAAAAAAAAATTAGTTTGTAGGTGCTTAATGTGTCTAAAAGGTGGGACAGAGGGCACTGGGCATGAAGTTTTTACTTTTTCCCCTCTCCTTCTTGAACTGGGGAGCCAAGAACTGGTCCCAGTGCTAAAGCTGGGGCCTCCCCGGAGCAGAGAAGAGGGAGAGGATGACCTCCCTCCACCATGTTCTTCTTGATGGCCCCCAAGACACCAAGATGCTGTGTTACTTAGGAATAGTGTAATTACTCTGATTTTTTTTTAAAATTATGGGTACTATTGGGATGGATTGGAGGGGAAAAACCATTTTCTTGTTTGAGAAATATAATTTCCTAAGATGGCATCTCTTAAAAGTCAAATTTGAAGACTAAGCCAGCGGCGTGAGAGCGCGTAGAGGTGCCACCCTCTCCCCGTGTGTATCCTGACAACCTAAATTCCCAGTTAAGACAATCCCCATGTGATAACTTCCAGTCTACCGTTGCTCGAGGTCACTTTATAAGCCAGCTCTAGTCTGCCCTTTAATAAAAAAAAAAAGGTTAAATTTAAAATGCTTATTAGTAATCCTGCGGAACGAGCTTGTGTGTTGCCTCTCTCCCCTCGATAAATCTGATTAGTGCTTAAGTAATCTCTTGCATAATAATATAAATGTTGGGTTTCCTACGTTAGAGCTTGTCTGGTTGGAAATAAAGATGGATGATGGATGGACGGGCATAGAGTGTGTCCTTGTAGCATGAGGCTGGTCCCAAAATCAATGCAATCACGAGAGAAATAATTAATATCTACTGAATAAGAGCTGTGTGCTCTGCACGCCCTGGCTGGTGGCCACGTTAGGGTTTGCCTTTATTAAATATGCAGAAAAGTTTTGGTGGTTGGATTTAATACTTGGATTTGGAGCTCAGAGTTCAGAACATGGACCTTAAGAAGATGATGAGGGTGGTGAAACCCTGGTCCAGGTTGCCCAGAGAAGCTGTGGCGGCCCCATCCCTGAAGGGCTTGAAGGCCACGTTGGAGGGGGCTTTGAGCAACCTGGTCTGGTGGGAGGTGTTCCAGGATGGAACTGGATGGTCTTTAAGGTCCTTTCCAACCCAAACCATTCCATGATTCCATGATGTAATTTATTTCAGAAGGTATTTGAAAGCCTAAGTTGTTAATGGAAGGTTCCTGGAATAGGAGTTTGAGGTGACTTGAGGATTCTGATGTTGCCCACTGTCAACTGTTTTGGAAATTTGGGGATGGAGAGAAGAACAGGTTGTAATTCACGTGAAATTTATCACTGATTCTACTCTCAAAATGCACTTCATGCAGAATTTCAAACCAAAAGGGACTTTGGTGGTGTTGGAACAGGCTTTGCATCCCTGCTTTGAGATCTGTTTTATGCTAAATAGCGGCAATAGGGTTTTAATATGGAGTATTGTTTCATCATCATCTTCATCATCATCATCATCATCATCACTCTTGACAGGAGTGGCTCAAAAAGCTTGTCCGAAGCCCGATGTTTTCAGGTCATTATATCCAAATAAAAATGTAGCTGAGAAATTCTCAGGACCCTTAACTCCTGCCTATAAATTTTGAATATTTGAAGTTTCCAGCGGTGCGTGGAACAAACTCCCCAACCCTTGAGGAGCTGAGGGTCGGTCGGGCCGGTGTCTTCGAGACCCAGGGCCATAAAATTAAACCAATTAAACACCCCTGTATGAAAACAGAGGATGTTTATGTAATTTTGATGATTATTTGTATCATTAGAGTAGATTTCTGGGAGGATTTCTTGCTTTCTCTCCATTTTCAGGGGAGAGGATAATGTCGTCGTGGAGCGATTCCTCATTCTATTTCAATTTTGCCTCTGAAAATTTAATGGTTAGAGCAAAAGCTTCCTCTTTTCTTTTTTTTTTTTTCCTCTTCTAAATCCAAACCAGCAATGTCCCTCCTCTCCCCCTGCAGTAATAAATTTTATATTATTCTTTTTACCTAAGCATCTCAAAGAACAAGGCAAAAGGCTGTAAATATTTTTGTCTTCATTATGGATGAGGAAAGTGAGCATGTCGCAAGAAATCATCGTTAAAGCTGGAAAAAGGACCCCTGATGTATAGTCTCACGTTCCAGCAGCGACTTGGCACAGTTTTCCTTGCACTTTCCTTAATGTATTTTGAAGTTTCTACAGGAAAAATAATTATTCTCGTGCCCCGACGTGTGTCGGTGCCGACGTTCCAATCTTCCCGTGGCCTTATTATTTAGATGCTCCTGCTCCCGGCGTGTCCCAGAGCTCTGGGGTCGAGGTTTTGGGGAAGAGGAGGAGGAGGGATGGAAGGGTTGAAGCAGAAAAATCCTAGGAAAAATAGGTTATTTTATCTACAGTCAGGTTCTATATTTTAATGCATTCTGTATATTGAAGATTTGGAGATAGGCTGTCGCATCGGTGTCACATTAAAGGCATTAAACTTCCCCTTTTTTTTTTTCCATCTATAACATAGCTAAAATATTGCTAAAATAGATTTTTTCTCCTCGAGGTCCAAAGAGCTGGGTCTGTAGGGCTGAACCCGAGCGAACTTCCATTTTCTTGGTGGGAGAATAAATACATCCCCAGCTCTTATCGATGGCCATCGACGCAAATCTGAGAGTTTGTTGCGAGAACGATCGGGGATGGATTATAAACTTTGCTGGTAAAATATGCCAGAAGCTCTGCCTTTAACCTAAGAATGAGAAAAATACAATTCAGGACCTTTCCCTGTCCTTAGCAAAATCTCAAAACATCTGAATTACTCCTTTAGCTATCTCTAAAAAAGAGA
>JAOQGM010000019.1:1526818-1541493 GCA_027564225.1 Gallinago stenura | reverse complement strand
AGAGTGGCTGGAGCTGCCTGGTGGAAAAGGACCTGGGGGTGTTGGTCAACTGTTGGCTGAACATGAGCCAGCAGTGTGGCCAGGTGGCCAAGAAGGCCACCAGCATCCTGGCCTGTGTCAGGAACCCTGTGGCGAGTAGGTCTTGGGAGGTGATCATTTGCCTGTCCTGGGCACTGGTGAGGCCTCACCTTGAGGGCTGTGTCCAGTTTTGGGCCCCTCACCACAAAAAAAAAAGACCTTGAGGTGCTGGAGCAGGTCCAGAGAAGGTCAATGGAGTTGGTGAGGGGTCTGGAACACAAGTCTTGTGAGGAGAGGCTGAGGGATCTGGAGGGTGTTCAGCTCAAAATGCAGGTCTCCCCAAAACAGGATCTGTTTGAAGTCTGAAAATTAATCATTTATTAGTAGGTGCATAATAAAATTGTATTATTTTCAGCTAATATTTTTTGTTTCAAACGGAGGAGTCTCAGAGCTGCAAGTTGACTAAGTTAACATGGGGTCTGTGGCACCTTACTGGAGCTCCATGGAGACCTTCAAGCCCCTTCCAGTCCCTCAAGGGGCTTCAGGAAAGCTGGGGAGGGACTCTGGATGAGGGAGGGGAGCCATAGGATGAGGGGGAAGGGTTTGAAACTGGAAGAGGGGAGATGGAGATGAGATGTGGGGAAGAACTTCGGGGTGAGGGTGGTGAGAGCCTGGCCCAGGTTGCCCCAAGAAACTGTGGCTGCCCCATCTCAGGAGGGTTTCAAGGCCAGGTTGGAGTGGGCTTGGAGCAACCTGTGGTGGGAGGTGTCCTTGCACAGGGCAGGGGCTTGGAACTGGATGATATTTAAGGTCCCTTCCAACCTGAACCATTCTATGACTTTTTTTCTGGTGCCCACCTGCACAAATCATTTCTTGAGAGACCTTGGACGAGCCACTGCTCCCCGTGGTTTCTCCATGTGGAAACCTGATGTCCTTTGAGATGTTTAAGACGCTACTTGTTTAGTGAGCGTAGATGCTGAGAGAAATATTCTCCATCGATACGATGATGAAAGAACTTGGTGGTTTTCTTTTGCAGACAGCAGCTGTCTGAGGAGCATTGAGATGTGATCTTGGAGCCCTGGGCAGGAGCTGGAGGTTGCGTGGTGCCCCCGGTGGGAAACATTATGCAAATGGTGCTGTCGGGGCCGAGCTCGCGTGTCGCAGGAAGGTTAGGAGAAACCTCTGAAAGATGCATTTAGGGAATAATTATAAAGATAGCAGGAATCTGGGCGAGAGCAGAGTCATGGAAACCACCAGGAAGGATGACATTTCAAGAGAAGGAGTGTGGCCGACGGCGCTGGAAATTGTTGACGAGTTCTGTGGGCCAGAAATAGCTTCCCCATTCACTTTTCAGTAAACACTAAAGATTTTAATGATTTCCCCACTCTCTTTCCTCCTCCTCTGCTGTACAAGCAGCTTGTTTATCACAAACCATTCTCCTTTTTTTCTTCCCCCCCCCCCCTTCTGATTGCTCATTAATTTTGTCGGTAGAAAGGGAGTGAAAAGAAAAACGACCCTGTTGGAGAAAGGGTTAAAGCAAAACTGTTCCTCACCAATTTTTCTGGAGTAATGGTTCCTTCTGCGGATGCTACGCCGTGGTGGAACGTCACAGCATTGTTTTGGGCTCACTCTCTTCAAAAAAAACCCCACCACACTTAGATAATTCACAGCTTGAAGCTGTCCCTGACCTGGAAGCCATCACTTCATGCTTAATGGGGACAACTTGTCCTTGCTTACGTCCTTTTTCTAATATTTCTGTGGATAAATAGAAGCATTTTCTAACGCGAACACGAGTTGCCTCTTGAGTTGTGTTTGGAAACAAGCTGGGAGTTTCCCTTTGATGGTGTAGGTGCTACTGGGGAAAAAAAAGGAAGTATTTTTCTGAGTATCTAGGATCTTTTGCATAAAATCAGTGCTAAGGGTGGGGTTTTCAGGATGGTGGGTACATCTGTGGTGGGGATGGAGGAGCTTCTCATCATCTTGGAGAGAGCCCAAGCCGTGGTAGACCCACGGTCTTGTAGAAGAGCCGTAATATTTCCAGGTTAATACATTTGTGCCATTTAGGATTTCTAAAATCACATCAAATACCATTTTGGTTGACGCTATAATCCATATTTATAAAGGAATTTGGCAGGTGGAGCTGGAACGGAGAGCGTCTTACCTCCCGTATGTTTTCATGCAACGCCGTCACAGACAGCTGCGATGATTGCATCTATTCAATAATGGTGCTTTCATTAAAAACCCAACAATTTGGGCCTTTTTTTTTTTTTAATTTTTCCCCCTGAAAATAAAAAAAAAAAAAGCAAAATGAAATGCTTTGTTTAGGAATAGGTATTTCAAAGCCAAGCTTTTTGCAAATGAAATGTGAAATGTGTTTCTAGATGTATCTGTTGATTTGCCCACACCTCGCTCTGGTGGTTCCAGTGGAAGAGCTCTTCGTACCAACCGATAAATACGAAGAGATTTAGCATTTTCCCAGTGAAGGGCTGGGTTTTGTTTTATTTCTTCAACTTCTAAAGTGAAAAATCAATGGTTTTGAGATGGGTGGTGTGGAGAATGAATGGGAGCTAATCAGAATTAGCTGTTGTCATCCTTTGGCTGTGGCTATAAAGCTCGAAGAGTTAAAAATCTGGTGGAGGTTAGGAGTGATGGGACATCACTGTGACCTTGTGTCCCAACGTTGTGATTTTGGGGTGGGCAGGAGGGAGGAACTGCTCTGCCTCTGTGCCCTTCCCTCTCATGGGACCACCAGGTCCCTTGAAGGACTTTGGGGCTGACCCTGCTGTCACTCAGCCTTGGGACAACGGTGGGAAGCCTGTGAAGCTGCCTTGTGGTCCATGGAAGGTTTATTTAACACCTTCTACAAGCTTAAGTCATACCTGTAAAGTAAAATTTTCTTGTGACCATGTTTATGAGACCATATGGAACTGGTGTATTAATATGTTACTCCTGCTAAATGTAGGCAGGGATAAGTCCCTATTTTTTTCCTCTTTTGGGGTGTGGTCATCTTTTGGGGAGCAGAATAGTGTTTTCTGTCCCAGGGATATTTCTTTCATAGCTTTTACCAAGAAAACCACTTTTTTTTTTCTGTATTACACTTGAATTCTAGCAGAGCCAGTTCACATCTTTTTTTATTTTTTTTCTCTACTGTCGCATTTATTCCGAGTTCTCTCTATTTAAGAGCCTTCACATCCTGATTGATTAGTTAATTTACAAGGCTTCGGAGCTTTTCTTCTCCCCAAATATCATTGGGAATTAGGAACTGTGTCCCAAAACCCACCCCGTGCTCAGCACCACTGGAACCACAACCGGATTAGCCCAGGGGATGTCCAGGTTCCTCTGGCTCCCAGTGAGCCTCCAGCCCTTCCCAGTGGTTTGGAAATGGTTTGGCTGATTCCTGAAAAGAGACAATATTCCAAGGAAGTCATCCCAGAGAGATGACACCGCATCCCTACGGTTTTACACAGCCAAAATATCCACTGAGATCAGCGGGAGCCCTGTTTGTATGAGACCTGCAAGGTTTGAATCTTTATCTTCAAAAGAGAGGGATAAAAACTCTGAGCAGCTTATATACGTGCGCGATAAGAGCATCTTTGTGAGGAGCTCTGGGATAAAAGCTCTTTTTCAGAGGAAACCACAATCCAGTGGAGTCTCTTTTCCCCCTTTTTTTTTTTCCTGCTTTTCTCTTTTCCCCGTCCCTTTTCACGCTGCAGCCTCTTTGCATTTGCCTTTGGCCCTGGTTTAAGTTCTTCTTAAAAGCAGAAATGATATTTATTCAGCGTTTGTAGTTAAGGCTGCTTTGTGGCTTTGTTGTGCCACATTATCTTCAAATGCATCATTGAATCCAATGTCGAACGTCTCCTCGGCTCTATATCTTTTTTGTTTTGTTTTTTTATGGTGGTTTTTGTTTTGTTTTGGTTTGTTTTGTTTTTTTATGAGGGGCAGCAGACTGTTAACTTGGCTTCATCTGCAAAGCAAAATGAAACCGGGGAGAAAGGAGGAAAAGTTTAGCTGAGGAAATGAAAATTCCACCCAAGACTCTATTTCACAGGACTTCTTGACTCCCCAGTGTCCATCGAGTAGTGAATCGGAGTGAGCAGGACCTTGATGTCCTGGTTTGGGGTAGAAGAGACATCCCCACCTTCTTCCCCCGGGATTTAAGGACGATGAAGTGTCTCCTTGTCTTCGGGGTGCTGTTGGGGAAGGGAAGGACTTGGTTTTTTTTCTTGCTGCCTTTAACTTCAGGGAAAGAAAAAGGGAATTGAAGCTGGGAGGATGGGATTGAGTATGTGGATCATGTCTGGAGAAGCAAGAATACTAATTACCTAGGAAAACGGATATTTTAAACTTCTCATTTAGATTTAATACTCTTATCTTTAGTATTTAGATATAGGAAATGGGAGGAGTTAGTACAGAGTTTCTCTTATAGATCAGCATTTTAGCTCTTTGTTCCTGCCCAGAGAAGCTGTGGCTGCCCCATCCCATCCCTGGAGGGGTTGAAGGCCAGGTTGGATGGGGCTTGGAGCAATCTGGGCTGGTGGGAGGTGTCCCTGCCCATGACAGGGGGTGGAACCAGATGGTCTTTAAGGTCCCTTCCAACCCAAACCATTCCATGATTTTAACACAAGTGATTGTGATGCCATCTGGACATATAAATACAAAACTTTATAGCATCTGGATGTCAAAAACAATACTTGAAAAGTTCATAAAGAAACCCTTTATTTTTTTGTAATGTCAAGAACCTCAGCCTTTTCATAACAAAATTAAACCTAATTAGCAAGTCCTTAACCTTTCCGATAAAAGAGAACGACTTTTTTCTAAAATGAGACTTATAAGGTCATATTAATTATTTGGGGGTTTATTAGACCTGAAAAAAAAAAATAATTTCTGCAATAACAAAGATGCAGGAAAATTATTTCCTTGAGAGTTTTCCAACTTGGTGGTGATGGTGGCTTTTTTTGTTTTGTTTTGTTTTGTTTTGTTTTAAAGTTGAGCCTAGCAGAGCAGAGTGCTTTGCAGATCTTTTTTCCCCGCTGCGTTTCACACCTTGGAAAGGGCCCTTCTTTTTAGGTTTTTTGATAGAAAATTCATCACTTGCTTTGTCAGTAGAGACCCACGCGTGTGGAACCGTGCGCTTCTCTCCACGCCGACGTGTCTCTCCTGCTTTTGATAGTTCTGTGCCGTGGCTGCTCTTGCAAAGATTTGCTTTATATTCGCCGCTCTTGTTGCGTATAATAAAACAGAGAGAAAAAAGCTTTTTAGCCCCCAGATTTCTAAAGAGAGAAAAAAAAAAAAAAATAAGGAAGCTTTCCGAAGTCTTCAATTTCTCTCCAGAAGGAGCTGCTGATTTGAATGGGAAGGGCTTCTGAGAGGGTGGTGCAGTGGCTCCTCGCGCTGCATTGCAGTAAGGGCAAACGGAGATTTCACGTTACAAACGCGCTATCTGCCCCCAGCTCCAAATAATTTGGGATGTTATAGAAGGAGCTCGTGTTTAAATAGTTGACTGCCACCCTTCTTCATCAGGATTTTTCCCCAAAGTGATGCTTGCTGCGTTGACTGGGATTCATTCTGACTCAGAAAAAAACCCATTTCAAAAAAATCTTAGCACTTTGTCATTTTCTTGACTAAAAGAACCCCGATGAGCGTTGCTTCTGGATTTGAAACTCAAAATATTTTGCAGGTTGGGGAGAGCAGAGTTGAAAGCACCCTCTTTCCCCTGGTTTGTCATTCCAGAGCATCCCTGCTGGAAAACGGGTTTCCAAATTGGGAGCTCTCATGAGCTTCTTGCACCGTTGGTCCTTTGGGGTTTGGTTTTGGGCTTTTTAACCCATTTTGATACTCGCTGGGGGAAAAACCTGATGAAAAATGAACCATCCTCAAGAGGTACAGAGGTGAAACAACATTCAGAACGAGACCTGCAAGTATGAATTTAGATACTGTGTGAGTGCTACACAGCAAGATCTGAAGGATGACCTCCCTCCACCTGCTGGTCACACTCTTCCTCATGTCCCCCAGGATGTCTTCTTGGCCACAAGGGCACATTGCTGGCTCATGGTCATCCTGTTGTCCACCAGGATTCCAAGTCTTCTTCCTTGGAGCTGCCCTCCAGCAGGTCAGCCCCCAAAATTCCTCTTTTGCAACTCCTCTGTTTCTTCAAGACCTCTTCTATAAATGTGACCAAAGAGTTTATGGGTGTAAGGGTTGTGTGATGGGTGGGGGGCGTTATTTTGAGGTGTTGTTGTCGAGTTCGTTAGAGGTAGGTGGGTAATTAAGACTCTGGTGTCAGAAATAAGCCCTTGAAGAGCATTTTGCACATCATAATTAGAAATCTGAGCCTAACTCTTGATTTTTTGAGCACACTGGCCCAGGAGGACACCTCTGAACTTCCAAACATTACAGGATTAATGGAAGAGGGGGGGAAAAAAAAAGTTAGGGAATACCCAGCATAACCCAGCTTCTTATCCATGGAGGTTTGTGGAATCTTAACTGAAAACTTACTTTGCCAGAGATGAGTTGTAGATGTCAGCTGGTGGAAAGGCTTGGAGAGTTCCTGAGATGCCAAGCTCCAGCCCACAAAGCAAAGGGTATTGAATTGCATCTCCTGAAAGGCAAAGAAACAGCAGTTAATGTAAATAATTGTTGGGGTGGGAGGCGCGTGTGCGTGTTTGGGCATGTGGAGGGCTGAAAATACATGCACGGAGCCTGTTATTTATTGGGTCATTTCTTGGATCTTTCCAGATCCTGTTTTAATGGGAAAGTTCACAGCAATGATAGAACCGTGTAACGCACGGCATACTATTAAAAAATAGAGATTTCAAACGTGCGGAATCTCACTGCAGCATCTGTAGCTGGTTTTATTAAAAGCAGTTTTAAATTCCCCTGCCTGGAGGAGTATGGAATTAGGGAGATGGGCTGCAGAAATTTACATTTTAATTGAGGCAGAAGACAAAATAGGGCACGGCACAGCATTCACACGTTACGAGGAAGAATAAATAAGATATGTATCAGCTTGGGAGACAAGAAATGACTGGTCGTTTTTCACTGCCTCCTGTGCTATATTTTTCTAACGGGGCAATGAGCAGTGCTGGGCTTGTTTTGTTTGCTCCGTATCACGTGGCAGCAACTAAAGCTACCCCCATCGAGCAAGTTTTTTATTCAAAAGACATTGTAAGATTAAGTTTTTAAGAAAAAAAAAACCCAAACACCACCATCAAGGACCCAGCAGAAGGTAAAGGCACGGGTGTGTGTGATCTGTCCACCGATTCCTTTGAAAGCAGGAGGCCAAGGATGGCTTTGTGGATGGTTTGTGCAGTCTGGAAAGCTGGCCAGTTTTTGAAATCTGGTATTTTGAAATGTTTGTTGTCCAAAAAGCTGCTCTGATGCAAACGGGAGCTTGTGCCTGGATAAATATGGAAGGATTTGTTGGGGTTGTTTTGAAGCCCGAGCATGTTTTTCACAGGATGGTATGGGGTTGGAAGGGACCTCTGGAGATCATCTAGTCCAACCCCCTGCCAAAGCAGGGCCACCAAGAACAGGTTGGACAGGAACACATCCAGGTGGGGTTTGGAATGTCTCCAGAGACGGAGACTCCACCACCTCTCTGGGCAAGCTCTTCCAGGGCTCTGCCACCCTCAAAGGAGAGAAGTTCCTCCTCATGTTGAGATGGAACTTCCCATGGTCAAATCTGTGGCCATTTCCTCTTGTCCTGGCCCTGGGCACCACTGAAAAAAGACTGGCAAAGGTCTGCCATTAACACATTCCCTAATTCCTAAATAGCAGGAGGTTCATCAGGGTGAACCAGAGAATTATCTGGGTGCCCTGGAGGACCTGGTGCAGCCACCAGCAGTGCATGGCATGGATCATCTCCTCTTGGAGGAGGAGGGACTTGTGCAAACGGGATGATGTTGTCCTGATGGATGACACTATGGATTTGCTGAATATTGGTCCCCTTCCACACGGTTACGTGGCACAGCATGTGTGTTTTTCGGGCTGCTCTTGAGAAGGAATCAAACAGATGAAGGCTTGAGAAGCTGGCAAATAACTTCCACCACGCGGGTATTCCTTATGGCTGCCCTAGAAATGACTGGATCTTACTTTTTTGGATCAGTGGGAGGGCTATGTTAAAAAAAATATATATAAAAAATTGGCAATCCTAGAGATTTTTGTCCTAATCCACCATGGTGATTATTCTTCCCTCTTCCAAAAAAAGGCTTATGAGGAAAAAAACCCATCATGTCCTACATATTTGTCTTGAAAGGATTATTTCTTGGTGATTTAAAAAATAATAGTTTTCCTGCTTTTAAACCCCTGAGTTCTGACCTTCGTTGTCTTTGATCTGAAGAGCTAATCCAGTGGGAATTTAATTTTGATGTGGTTTCAAAATTCAGCTTCCCGCTGGTTTTTAAGTGGTTAGTGTGAAACATGACCAAATCTCCAGCAGTATGCTGCTAATTAACATCATCCCCACGTGCTTTTTTCCTCCAGTTAAGCCCAAAGGCAGCAGCCAAATCCAAAGGCAATTGCCCAAACCACCTACCTAGGTCATTGCTGGGGCTGCGTCATTCTCATCTTTGTTTAATTACAAAGGGTTGTCTCCATCTTTCAAACGAAATTACCTCCAGTGTTCTGCACGATGATGTCTCCATCTGCATTGTTCATCCCCAAAATATCCTACTTTGTCCCTCTGTTGCAGTAAAGGAGCCGGGGTGCTCCATTAATTTCTGTAGTTCTCCTCTTTCTGGCTTCTTACGTACATTTCAAAACACTTCCAGCCTCCGTGACTTCAGCTCCTCCTTGCAAACCTCTTTCCTTTGGGGAAGTTGGAAAAGCCAACTCAGGGTGTCACCGCAAGTTCAGTTCCTCAAGTAATTCAGTCTCTTACTGAAGCATTTACTATTTTACATTTCCCTTTATCCTCACCTCCTCCTTCTCTGCTTTACAAATCAGTAGTTCTTCGGGTGAGGATGAACTGGGTATGAAACCAAGCTAACGCAGAGGAAAGTCAGACTGAATTTGGGTTTGAATCTTGTTTTAAGCTGTGTTGGTATTTATTATTCAGTCACTGCTACACGTGTAGTAGATGTTCTTTTCCCTTTGGAATAACACAAAGCAAGATGATTTCAAAGCACAGATTTTTCAGTATTTTGTCTCTCTTTTTTTTAAGTGATCTAGTGCTTCCCTTTCAGTCTCATGTCTATTCTTCTTTCAGTTTCTACGCTCTTACTGCACTATGGTTAATTTTATCTAATGACTATTTAGAATCCCAGATAATCTGCTCCTTCTGTAAGTAATACCAGGATCTTCTCTGGGAGCAAATGCTCCTTTAAAAGACACCAACTCTGCTGTTGCTTTAAGTTGTTGTAGCTTTAAGCCTTCTATTTGTGTTTTTTCTTTTACTGCAAAAGATTCGTCCTAAGATGGCAGCATAAGGGAAGGATTTGTTAATACAGGGAATTAAATTATTGTGTGTCCCCAAGGATAGGTGTCTTTTCTCATCTGGCTTGATAAGAAATGATTAAAAATAAACGTTTCTAGAGCCAGACGTAATTGTTTTGTGATATGTATGAGGGAACACAGAAGTAAACCCAAAAGAGTAGCATGAGACTGGATGGAACAGATAAAGATGTGACGTCTATAGTCTAGTTTGTCATCCTTTAAGCGATTCTCTTCCTCCCTTTGAGAGTTTTCAGTTGAATCTGAAAAACGGGGAATTATTTGAACAGCAGTGCTGGAAAAGTTTTATAAAACTTCTGAATTAGTTTGAGTCTCAGGATTAAACAGGGACAAACACACAATAACAAGGTTTGGGCAGTAACTGACAGTTTACAACCTGATGGACCGTGATGTCAGAGCGGGGTGGAGACCGGGGGTTTCTTCACTTTTCTGGTGAAGGGACATGGGTGGACAGTTGGATTGCGTCTCCTCGTGGTGGGTTTGCCATTGGGAACTGGAGGGTTGCCTTAGCCCTTAGGACACAATGCAGATCTCCACTGGGAATAAATCAGATGACTTCTGCCGGTGGGTGTAACATCCAACAACTCTGTGAGCTGATTTTTGGGAAGGTGTAGCGGTCCCCGTACTCCTGTAGGTGGGAACACTGGAGTTACGCTTGACCTGTCTTTGTGGGACGGCAAAGAAAATGAGTGTTTGCAGTCTAGTTTGCACAGCATCAAGTGACAAATTGTGATCTAGTTCAGCATCTTGATCAATGACGGCACAGAAATTGCTGGTTAGAGCAATCAACATATTGCTTATGTATGACACAGCTTCAGATTGAAATTCTGCCTATGATGCGTTGTCAGGGCTTATCTAGATTTTAATGTATGAGGTGAAAATCTATTGGAGCCTCATTCTAGGAATTCACAGGAAAATCAATAGGAATTTTATTCTTAAGCTGTGCTGCCTGTACATTTTCTAAACATGCATCTAGATTCTTACACAGGCTACAAAAGAGCAAAGTATCAAGAAAGAAAAATTTTCACTGTCTGTAGTTGACTTCACTCACATGAAAACTACTCCTTTCAAAATGACTGTTACGCTGCCTGAATTTATGAAAGATACTCAGGGTGCTCCAGCTGAGGGGATGTTATGTCCCTCCGTGTTGAGACCTAATACTGACAAAACGATTCTCATGGCTTTTATATTAAGTGGGATAACGCACCCAAGAGAAGGGTGTTTGTCTTGGCAAGCTCTTTTGATATTTCAAGGATGAGGTTTTGGGTCTGACTCAAGCTGGAGTTATTCCTCGGTGTTCAGAATAATGTTTCTCCAATGTTCCTGGCATTTTGTTTGCTTCTTTTTATTCTGCTTCCAAAAGACTGATGCTCTCTGCAAACATGCTCAAATTTTAGACAAAGCTAGAAACAAGGGCATATGTTTTGTTTTAAAAGCACATCCTGGATGTTGGATTTCAGCTTTTAGCAGCCTTTCAGTTTTGAGTTGATGTTATTGGGCTTTTTTTATTTGTTTTGTTTTATTTTTCTTCTAGGGAATAGCTGTAGTATACCACTGGAAGAAAAAGTAATATGGATGTGTATTTTTTTTTCCATCAGTGTATCTCCTCTGCAAGCTGATGTTTGCTAGAATTACTGAAGAATAAAACATTTGGTGTGTAACACAATGGCTTACCTGAAACTTTCTCCAACATCTTTTACTGTACTTCCTGACAGAATAATTTCATCAGGGTATTGCAAGACACCCCACAGCTCAGCGTGGGCTTAGTATCCTTAAATTCTGATGCATCTGAATAAATAATTCCGCGTGTGCCGTTTTCTAAAGCTGTAGAGACCCAGATTACAACGAACTGCCTCAAACGCTCGCTGAAAAGTGTTCACAAGGGCGAACAGGTTGCGTTGAGGGGATGCGGCCGGGCCGGGCCTAGTGCGGCCTACTGCGGCCCAGGGTGCGGCCGGGCCTCGGCCTAGCGTAGCCTCAGGGCCCGGCACCCGGCGGCCCTAACGCGGCCCAGGGCCCGGCCCGGTCCGGCCCACCGCGGCCTAGGGGCCTGAAGGCCTCGCGTGGCCCCAGAGCCCAACCCGGCCCGGCCCCGCGGCGCCGCCCCGTGGCCGCCGGGTACCTATGACTCAGGGCTCCGGGATGGCCACCCCAACCCCCGCCAGCTTCCAGAACGTTCCAGAAAGAGGAACCGCGCATGATTCTGAGGGAGAAGGCGGGCTGGGGGCGGAGGCCGGCCGGCCGTATAAACCCAGGGGAGAGGCGGCCCCTAGAACCCTGTTTCTTCGCCTGGATCCTGCTGGTGCTGCGCCCGGGACCGGTGATACATCTTTCTCTCGCCTCATTTTTCCAAACGGCTGCTTAAGTGACACGATGCAAGGCTCACATTCGTAAGTTTACTTATATTTCGGCAAGGTCAGCTTGGTTAATTAATGTTAACTGTTGTTTGGAATTCTCCGGTGTCATTTCACATTAATTGTGGGTAGGGAAATCTGCAGACCTGAGCTGCCTCAACCTTGGGACGTAACAACGTTCTTTTAGAGGGCAGAACCTGACATGTCGGGAACTTCTGGGTTTTCAGAGTGTTAAATGATCAGCTGCTCCACTCCTCTGATGGCGCATTTAGTCTTTTCAAGGGAAAATCCCATTTCCCTCCTAAGCAGAAGTCGGGAGGGCCATTAGGGGTTCCAGAAGGCTCGATGGCTTCTCCTCTCTTGGGGTTTAATTTTGAGGATGGTTTGTGAGGAGCTCCTGTTTGCAGCCGGGCATTGGAGTGAGTTCTGCCATGCAGCCGTGTGTGTGCGGCCAGCGATTCCCAGTATAGGTTTAGGCTCTTCCCAGAAAGGACCAGACTCAGTAGCAGTCAAAGTTGTCTTGGATTGGGAGTTCTCCTGGGGGTACACGAAGAGAGGAGGTGAAAAAAAGAAGCCTTCTCCTTGTGCATGATTTTGTAGGAAAAATAGAAATGTTTCCTTAACCTTGGTACAGGCAGTATTTCTTCTCCTCAGTATTTAATTCTTAAAACATACACTGTTTTCTTTTTTTTCCCCAGTGACTTATAGCTATTAATGGCAAGAGGGGAATTTTTCGCCCCAGAAAAATAAGGCAGGATGCTATAGAATAGGAGGGTGGTTTAATTTTATACATCTATATATTCAGGCTCTCTAATTGGTGGTGTGTTTTTGTAAAGCTGCTATAAAGTTCCCCGTGTTGTATGCATAAATAAATGCATTTTTATATATTGTGATAGCTGTTGCTGTAATAATTACAGCGCTGATGCATTTATAATGTTCAATGAGGGGTTTTTTTTAATTTATTTTTAGTCTCCATAATATTATTGTTATTATTAATAGAATTGCGCTTTGGGGGAGAAAGAAGAAAAAAAAAAAAGACTAATTTGCAGACTGAGTGACTTGCCTTAATGACTGCCATCAGTCTAAAGCTGCCAGTACGCATTTATCTCCATTTCCACCCATATTTAGTCTTTTTTGATAGTCATTTCCTTTTTATTTATGTCCATCATCGATGGATTTAATTCCTCACGCGCTCGCGTACGGGAAGGCTGCGTACGTTCACCGGTTGGTCTCTTTTCCTAAGGAACAACGATGGGATAAGAGGAAATCGCCTCAAGTTGCCCCAGGGGAGGTTTAGGATGGATATCAGGAAAAATTTCTTCATGGAAAGGGTTGTCAGGCCTTGGAATGGGCTGCCCAGGGAGGTGATGGTGTCACCATCCCGGGAGAGATTTAAAAGCCGGGCAGATGTGGTGCTGAGGGACACGGGTCAGTGTTGGGTTGATGGTTGGACTTGATGGTCTGAAAGGTCCCTTCTGACCTGGATGATCCTATGATTCCATGACTCCAGCTCATTGTTGCAAGGAGCTCAAGTGTAGAAATTAAACTCATGTCCATGTTGACGGTGCATCTATGTCCTGGTCCCCTCCTGCACGAGGCACGTGTTTTATCACGTCAAAGCTCTGGTTAGAGACAGAGAAAAGAGTCCTTAGACTCGCCAAAGAACAAAAAGTGGGTTTTGTTGGAAAAAAAAGGAATGATTGCATTGCCATGACTGGTTTGGGATTTGTTTAGCAGATGCATAAGCGTTACTAGATGGGGAAGTCCCAGGTGAGGTTCAGGGAGGACTAAACTTCACCAGAAGATGCGACATGAAGAACCAAATCTTTGTCTTACGTGCAGATCTCTTTTGTAGTAGTGATTCTTTCCTGATGAGTTTGGTATCCGGAGCCTGTTGGCTGGAAGTTACCTAAAACCAGCAAAATTAATGCCTAAAAGATGTTTTCTATTTCTATTAGAATTAAAGGCTGGAAGCAGCGCCGTCTCGCAGCAACCAGTTCAGCCCCCACTGGAAACAGGGGGGGGGTTATTACAGAAGGACTGAGAAATGGAGGCAAGGTGTCTGCTTTCCATGTGGATGCCCCCCAAAAATCGTAGTATTCCTGAAAAAAGCATATTATACTTCAGCTGCCTGTTGGCAAAGAGGCAGCGAGGTTGGGCTGCGTGTTAATCTTTCAGGTCCCGGCGCAGGTTTCGACGTGGATACAATAATTTAAAGCTGTAAGGTTGCTGGGGTAATAAGAAAAATTGACACTGAAAAATATGAGAGCAAATCTTCGATAAGGTCAGCTGTGGATGTCATCAGCTGAATATGCAGAAGGCAGGGACGACGTTCCCACCGGAGGCCATCAATTTGTTGGCTGTGAACTGTCAGTTGTAGGTAGAGCCCTTTTCCGTCACTCGTTAGAGCTGGGAAGTTAACGAAGGAATCCAGGGAGGCAGGAGGAGTTGGTTAGAAAAAGGTGATGGATAGAATTTGTGGAATTCAATTCAAAAGGAGGGGAGTGAATTTGGGAGTCTGTCCTAGGTGACGGTCTTCAAATTGGAAGCCGCTGAAAGAAAGGGAAAGGCAAAAAGCCCCAAAAGTGACATTGTGTTGGAATTTTTTACTTTTTTTAAAGGATTGTGGTACAGAACAGCTTGGGAGCAGTGACAAGAAGTTTGACAAAAGCCAGTGTTGCTTTTTGCTGGGGCTCCAGGGTTTGACACTGAAAGAGGGGGGATGGAGATGACATTTGGGGAAGAACTTATTTGGTGTGAAGGTGGTGAGATCCTGGCCCAGGTTGCCCCGAGAAGCTGTGGCTGCCCCATCCCTGGAGGAGTTCAAGGCCAGGTTGGATGGGGCTTGGA
>JAOQGM010000019.1:1489511-1501084 GCA_027564225.1 Gallinago stenura | reverse complement strand
GGGAGTTGTCCCTGCCCATGGCAGGGGGTTGGAACTGGATGGTCTTGAAGGTCCCTTCCAACCCAAACCATTCTAAGATTCTATAACCACCTGCAGGACCATCGAAGCTTCCAGCTTGGCCATGTACTACCCCAGTTGCCTTTGGAGACACATCCCTTCATCCTACAAGACAGCAGCTTGTCCTCTCATTAAAAAAACCCTACAGAACAGAGCAAACAAAATCCTTTTGAGCTTCTGCGTGCCAGAAAGTGGAGTAGTCACCTCCCACAGGTCTCCTTGTTCCGATGCTCCCGAGGAAATGTGAGAGACTTCAAATTCCTCTCGAGAGGCCTAAACACAAGCCTTTAAAATCTCCGCGTTTCTAGCACCGTCTAGAAAGAAAATTAACTTTCAAACACAAGTATCCATCTAACTTTGGGCTTTTCCAGTTACTTTTTTTTTATTCGCTTTTCCTTTATATTCTCTTTTCGCCGTGTTAATCTTTTTTCGCTTGGAGCTTCTGTGCCGAAGCTCTGACAAGTACAAAAATTCTTGTGTTATTTCTAGACTTGCCAGAACGGAGGAAATCTCTTGATAACCTTGTTTATACAAGAATTTTGGCGAGGCTCTGTAGCTAAATGCCGCGTAACAGGGAGGGATAAGATACATTTCTAAAAGATTTTTGTATTTAGGAGCCGGAGACCCGAGGCTGTTGATGCTGAGTGTAAAAAAAAAATTCCCAAAGCTTGTGGTATTTCGACTGTGTTGATAGCTGGGGATGATTTTTGGAGCCTAATTTTCACTCTGTGAGTTGAACTTGATGAGAACTGGAAACGAGAATCCTGTTAACGGACCTGGACACGGGGTTTCCATGCGTACGTGTGAATTGAACGGGGGGAAAATAAATATTGGCTGGAAAAAATCAAGGGAGCTGTCTAAGGATATCAACCATTTGGAGCTGAGGTCTTGTGTTGCGTGATAGGATGAAGGGAAATGTTTTTACACTGAAAGATGGGAGATGGAGATGAGATGTGGGGAAGAACTTCTTTGGTGGGAGGGTGGTGAGAACCTGGCCCAGGTTGTCCCAAGAAGCTGTGGCTGCCCCATCCCTGGAGGGGTTGAAGGCCACGTTGGATGGGTCTTGGAGCAACCTGCTCTGGTGGGAGGTGTCCCTACCTATGGAACTGGATGGTCTTGAAGTTCCCTTCCAACCCAAACCATTCTATGGTTCTATGTCCTTAGACACAGGAGAAGGGCAGGTGTGGGAATGAGCATCCAGAAAATCCCCATCACACGTGGGAAAACCTACCGGAACCGAGCGAACAGCAAACTGGCCCGAGCTGCCAAGTAACAATTGGTAGAAAATATGAGGAAAATCACATTTTACTCTCTACTGGAAGGAGCAGTTACACAAATGATACGGTGTCTTCAGCAGTTAGAGGTCTGGGCAATATTAAATACAGATTAGAGAGCTCATTTTCAATTTAAGGGAAATTTTGTGCTATGTGATTCTGCAAGACTCTGACCCCAACGTAGCGGATATTAAATCACTCCCTGGTTGTTCTTATTTCACATTAGAGATAAATTTCCAAAGGGATCGTGCTAAAACCTCCTTTGCCTTCAGCAACGCGGGTCTCATCCATCGATGGGCAGAAAGGTGGCTTTTTCCCAGGATCTGAACAGTGCACATCGGTGGGGCCAGCTCCTGGGCTCCCCAGTTCCAGAAGGATGGGGAACTTTTGGAGAGGGGACAGAAAAGGGCTACAAAGGGGCCTGGAGCATCTCTCTGCTGAGGAAAGGCTGAGGGACTTGGGTCTTTTGACTCTGGAGAAGAGAAGGCTGAGGGGGGATCTGATCAAGACCTATAAATCCTTCAAGGGTGGGTGTCAGGAGGATGGGGCCAATCTTCTTTCAGTGGTGCCCAGGGACAGGACAAGAGGAAATGGGCAGAAAGTTGACCATCAGAAGTTCCATCTCAACATGAGGAGGAACTTCTTTGCTGTGAGGGTGTCAGAGCCCTGGCAGAGGCTTCCCAGAGAGGTGGTGGAGTCTCCTTCTCTGGAGACATTCCAACCCCACCTGGACACATTTCTGTGGGACCTGCTCTGGGTGGCCCTGCTTTGGGAGGGGGTTGGACTAGATGATCTCCAGAGGTCCCTCCCAACCCCATATCATCCTGTGATTCTGTGATTCCTGTAATGTTTGCCGAGGTAATGGGTAAATATCCAGCTTTTGGATTTGTTTCCCATTTTTCTGTTGGGATGCCCCAGTGGTGAGCTCTTGGGAGCAGGGCCATCCTTGGGTGCTGCTGCTTCTCCTCCACCTCCCACATCCTCTTGCTGTTGAAACTTGAATTATTTCACTATTTCTCTAACTAGAGGGTGGTCTTCAGGTGGGAAACGTTGGGTCCATCTCCCTCTTTAAACCCTTTCCCAACCAACAGCCTTCATGGCTGGATGTCGCTCACTTTTAATTGCGACCAGATTTGGTATTTCAGTCCAATTTTGGCAGGTTCCAGTTCCTCCTCATGTTGAGGTGGAACTTCTTATGGTCAAGCTGGTGCCTGTTCCCTCTTTTCCTGTCCCTGGGCACCACTAAAAAAAGACTGGCCCCATCCTCCTGACACCCACCCTTGAAGGATTTATGGGTGTTGATCAGATCCCCCCTCAGCCTTCTCTTCTCCAGACTCAAAAGACCCAAGAAGTCCCTCAGCCTTTCCTCATCAGACTCTAGGCCCCTCTTTAATAATTAGAAGCTTCATGGTCCTGATTTTTTTTTAGAACCTCAGAAATTTGCAAAGAAATTTACATTAATCCTTGAAGTGTTGTGATATTTACCTGCCCCATCCCTGGAGAGGGGTTCAAGGCCAGGTTGAGATGAGTCTTGGAGCAACCTGGTCTGGTGGGAGGTGTCTCTTACCTGGGGGCAGGTGGTTGGAACTTGGTGATCTTTAAGGTCCCTTCCCACCCAAACCATTCCATGGTTCTTCTTTCTCTACGGTGCCCTACAAGGTTGGTTGGGTTTTATTCTAGACTCATAGGAATTACACAGACCATACCCAACAGAACTTTTTGGATGAGTGGCCACATTCCTTACCCCGACCTTGAAACTTCTCCTCCTTTAATCTGGTTTTATGACTTAACATTTTTGACTCGTAGAGGTTTTTTCCGGGCGGTTGAACGCGTCGAACGGCCACATCTGCTCCTCGGTGCTGACGTGGCAGTAGCCCCGGCGGCGGCCAGATGGATCCCAGCCATTTGCCACGGGGTCGTTAACAACCTTGCTGAACTCATTAGGGCCTGCCTACCAGGAGGGCAATCAAGTGGGAGTTTTTATTAGCCACCTGATGACCACACAAGCTTCCCCCCCTAAAAAAATCCCAGGAAGTATTTTTTTTGTTGTTATTATGAGACATAGATTATGTCTATGGCAAAATGACAACATTTAGGAAGAAGAAATATTTTGCAACAGGATTTTCTGGCTTGATTCCTGATATGTTAATGAAATAATTGTTGCTGTGAATTACTAAAAAAGTCCATTTTTTTTGTTAACAGCCTCTTTATACTCACTTATTTTGGGGGGTACGGTGATGGAGGGAACCCTTCTTCACCTCTACCCCTTTGTGAAAACTTCACGGGTGATTTCATCCTTCTTGAGTTTTCATGGGATAACCCCATTTTGAACCAATATGGAGATATAATTATGAGTTTTGCATCCATAACCAGTGTTTTTTCCTCTGCAATGGGCTGAGGGGCTTTTTATTTACATTTTATTGCAGTAAAATCAAGACTTTTAACAATTTGAGTGTAGGACAGGGCATCGCGGCGTCTCAGAAGGGTTTTTTGCTTTAGGAAATAAAAACAGGAGAAACATTAAGCTTTGCTTTTCACTGTATTTTCTTGATGTAGCGACGAAGGATCCTTGTAATTATTTATAAAACTGAAATTATTCCTTAAGCGGGTCATCAGTGCCCTCATTAATAGAAGTCTGTTCAGTATCATAGTGGAAATAAAATCTCTTAATTCCATGATTTTAATTTAACTAGTGGAATATGCTGAGGACCGAGGCTATATTTTTAGTTGGCTTCAGGGGGGGGGAGGTTCAAACTGATTAAAATACGTTTTTAGTCCATTTTATCTCGTCGGTGAGAACACGGTGACTCCCAAAGGTCCCACTCATCTCCTCTTTTATCCTCGTGGGATTGCGACCATCATCGCTTGAATTTTCGGGGGCTCGCTTCCATTTCTCTTGGGACCACCAACTTCTGCTGTCGTGCAGTAATGCTGTGAGCTGACCTTCATGCTGAGATCTAAGGAAGCATGAAAATAATGTAAATCATTAAATAAGACAAGCGATACCTTTATTTAGGTGCGGAATGAAGTTTTTCCATAGAAAAACAGCTTCATTTTTCTTTTATTTCTTCAAGGCTGCTCTGAAGGGAAATATATATTGTCTTCCCGCCTGTCAGGCAGAGTTTAGAGGAAGACAAGGATCCAGAGCTGTGCTAAGAGATAAGAAGATATTAATTTTAATCCACTGTTTCTTTGAAGACACGTTGGTGGAGTTTTAATTTTTACGCCTCGTGCTCTTTCCAAAGGGTCGTGCGTGGTAACACCATTTCCATTATTTTTCTTGCCGCAATAATAACACGGATCCTGAATTAACAGGGAAGAGTAGGAAATATAAATGTATTAAAAAAAAAAAATAAATCTGTCTTCCTAGACCTAGAAAAATGTCATTCTCCTGTCCTTTTCAGACCTGGAGGATCTCCATCGTCTTCGAGTTAGATTCTGCTGACTGCCCTTAAGGTAGACACAACCCGGCACGTTCGCTTGACCCAACTTTATTTTGAATTCGGGGGGGTTGTGAGTTAGTTAGCAGTGAAAAAAACACAAGGGAATTCTTATTTTTTATTAAAAAAAAAAAAGGATTTGAATCTCTTGAGAGGACAAAGCCACCCTTTAAGAACACGCAGTTGAAAGTCTTCCCGTTGAGAAGGTTGACGGGGTTGGGCACCTGCTGACAGGACTTCTCTTTCTTGGGTCAGGAGAAACACATTCCTTATTCAGACACTCTTTTAAGGAATGCTGATGTTTCTCCCAGTTCAAATCTTCCCTCTTTTTGTCGTAGGATCAGCTGTCGGCTCACAAAAAGGTAGCTCTAGGAAACGGGGAGGTCATCCCACCACGCAGCTCTCTAAAGTAGCTGGAGGTGTTCCATTAGTCCCCGCGTCTCGGCTACAGGCTCGTTAGAACCAATCTTTTTGACATTTTGGGGTAATAAATGCAGCCTGCTGGGGTTTTAGACCCAGCCCCACATCTGCTTTCCTGGAGAATCCCCACGTGGCCTCTAGAGGAGCTCTTTAACGATGACGAGGAACAAGGATCTGCTTTGGTCCTGCCCTACGAACTGGCCAGATTTCAGAGCACCTTCTTCATCTTGAGGGAACTTCAGGCAAGAAAAGTCGTAGAATTGTAGATTGGTTTGGATTGGAAGGGACCTTAGAGACCATCCAGGTCCAACCTCCCACCAGACCACCTCCAAGCCCCCTCCAACCTGCCCTTGAACCCCTCCAGAGATGGGGCAGCCATAGCTTCTCTGGGCAACCTGGGCTGGTGTTTCCCCAGTGCCAGGTCCATACGCGATGATTTAATTTTCAAAATTGACTTATTTCTTGCGTGATGGAAAACGAAGTGCTGTTCTTCTCCCAGAGATCTGTTGACACATGGATGAGTTCTTTAATTTTGAATCCTGGAGCCTGCAACACCACGTGTTGCTGGGGGACCACCTCGGTAACCCCACCGAGCGCGGTTACTATAGTACAGAGAACTTCAAACTGCTGTGTAAACTTCCAAACCAAACCATTTTACCTGCAAAATGGCTCTTATCTTTTATTTCATTTAAGTTCTACCATTCCCATGAATAAAAAAATCCCGCTGAGTCAATAGGGTTGCACGGAGGCGTCTGTCCTAATCCTTTATCCAAAGATATTTAGTGAAGACTTTGATATTCCTTGCTGATATAAATTCTGTTAAACCCCCAAATCTCATGGGCGTCTGCTTTTATAGATCTTCATTAACCTTTGGGGTTTTTTTCCTCCCTTTTTTTTGGTAAAATATCTAACGTTGAGTATCTTCGGTCTGCGACTGGGGCTTTGTGATAGGGTTGGGTTAACGTGAAATAATGAACATGAGTGTTTGGAAAAAGTGTTTTCATCCCGATACGGAATCAGCTTAATCTTCTGAGATCTTATTTTAAATGATTTTTGTCTGAAGATGGAATTTTAAAGCCAGGGCAAAGTATATTCGACATCCTACAGTGCCAGGCTGTTCTGGAAAAATCTCACTGAACTCCCATTTTTCCAGCAATTCCCAGAAAATGTCTATGAAAAAAATTTTCTATGAAACACGGTAAATTTTTTTGGGGAAAACCACTTTGATATTGCTGTAATGTAATTAGAAATAGGAAAAGAGCATGTTTTTCTATTTCCTTTGCAACCCTCCTCACCAGCCTCCTTCACATCTGTATGCTTTTAAAATATTCAGGACTGAGAAGAAAAAAAAAACATATGGAGAGCAAAGATGGCAGTGCTTGACATTTATTGATGTATAAATTATTTATAGAATGTATATTTATAGTGCGTGACATCCTATATATATATATCTAGGCGTGCGGATTTCCATCCTAAATGTGTTACATCAGCGTGCTTGAGGGTGTTCCATTGTCCTTGTTTGTGGTGTCTTACTTAATTCTGCCTAATTTCCTCTAATTATGCAAATTACTCAGTTTAATGGTGTCCTTAAGGAAAATACAGGGCACACCTACTCAACCGTAGGAAAGGTGGTTGGTAGGGTGTGATAGTTGTTAAATACAGAATCAGAGAGTGATACGGGGTTGGAAGGAACCTCTGGAGATCATCTAGTCCAACCCCCTGCCAAAGCAGGGCCACCCACAGCAGGTCCCACAGGAATGTCTCCAGGTGGGTTTGGAATGTCTCCAGAGAAGGAGACTCCACCACCTCTCTGGGCAGTGGTGGAGCTCTGCCATCCTCACAGCAAAGAAGTTCCTCCTCATGTTGAGGTAGAACTTTTTATGGTCAAGTCTGTGGCCATTTCCTCTTGTCCTGTCCCTGGGCACCACTGAAAAAAGCCTGGCCCCATCCTCCTGACACCCACTCTTGAAGGATTTATAGGCCTTGATAAGGTCCCCCCTCAGTCTTCTCCAGACTCAAAAGACCCAAGAAGTCCCTCAGCCTTTCCTCAGCAGAGAGATGCTCCAGGTCCTTCATCTTTGTAGCCCTCTGCTGTCCCCTCTCCAGCAGTTCCCTCTCCTTCTGGAACTGGGGAGCCCACAACTGGTCCCAACTGGGGCCTCCCCAGGGCAGAGCAGAGAGGGAGGATGACCTTCCTCCACCTGCTGGCCACGCTCTTCTTGATGCCCCCCAGGATGCCCTTGACCTTCTTGTCCACCAGGGCCCATTGCTGGCTCCTGGACATCCTGTTGTCCACCACAACTCCCAGGTCTTTGTCCTCAGAGCTGCTCTCCAGCAGGTCACCCCAAACCTGTCCTGATGCAGGGATTATTTATATTAATATATTAATTTTGGATGAAACTCAACGCACAGGTATAGATATATTGAACACAAAGCATGAAAAAAATCAAGAAAACACTAACATAAAAGCTTCGCAGTCTTACTTTGACCTGCTTGGCTTTATACATGAAATTATTTAATGTAAATTTATTTTATTTCAAAAGTGCCCCCAAGATTTGGAGAGCGCCCAGGATTAATTGGGAGCGTGTGGTTGAGATTGACGACATTTAGGACTCTGCCCTCATCTTTTTCTTACCAAACATGGAAATTCTGTCCATAAAGCAAAGAAAAAAAAGGAGTTTTGTAGTTAAGGTGATGAGAAAACCCTGAAGAAGAGAATTTTATCTGTATATCTGCAATATTATTCTAACCAGACGTAGTTTTGGTCGCTTACACCATATATTGCAACTTTCATCCTTATTTTCTGTATCCCCAATGAGACTTTTATGTCAAAAAAAAAGAAAATCACATAAATATATTGGGTATGTAATTGATTTTATCCTTTTCACCTTCTTTTAATTTATAAGCTTTATTTTTTTTTCTTTAACGTTCTGGCTTTCTAAATATTAGACAGTGGGAAGGATGGCTCAAGAAATACAATGAGAAATTCTCTTGAAATGAGAAGTCATGGATGGTACTTCGAAATTAATCTTTTAATTATTTAATTAATTCTGGCTTCCTGGCAGCGATGGATATTCAAACCATTCCCCCTCAAAATCTCATCGATAAGATGTGGGTTCCCAAGTTCTTGTGTGTGTTTTTCACTATGATGCTGGGGATGAAGGGGGGGGGCTCATTAGAAATACGATGTTATTAAGAGTTTTCCTCCAATTGTTAATTTCCATCATCCTAGTAGTACAATAATGATGAAATGAAATTAAATTAGCATATCATATAGCATACTGAAAAACTCTGAATACATTACGGTAATACAAGGCAACAGATAATTGCTGCCTTAATAAGAATTCATTTTCAGCAAAGATAATTCAAGCTTTTTCTTCTTCCAATCACTCGGGACAGGTTTCTTCCTTATTGATTATCTCCTCATCTTCTCTAAACCCAGTCCAGAAGTTCTTCATGGTTCTGTCCGAGTGTCTCTGCTCTAAATAATTTGAATTTTGTAGCATTTATCAGTGGATTTGTCTTGGACCTGTAGGTGTCATTCCATGCGTTGACTTGTAGGACCTTGATACGTAGGAGGTTGGAATCTAATCCTTTGGAATGACTGAGATTTTTATTACCTCTCCACGTGCTTAGTGAGAATTACATCTATATTTTGTTACACATAAATCTTACACGTCTTCTAAATTGAGGTTTTAATTCTTTCATTTGGGGAAAAAAAACCACATTAACATCAACTGTTTAAGTGTATTTTCTAGGATAAATGTTTTCCCTACTATTTAATCTTTAATAGGCTCTGGGTTAATGAGAATAATTTGAATTACAGATATATTTTCTGTTTATGTCTTAATATTTCCTAGGCTCATTGAAATGATTTACTTGCTATAGCCTGAATTTATTTCTGCTCACTTTCATTTCCCCCCCACCCTTCTCTTTTTTTTTTTTATTTTTTTTTGCAGTTCCGCCGTGGTTTTTAATTCGCCCTTCCAATCTTCATGCCTACGAGAGCATGGACATCGAGTTGGAGTGCGCCGTGGCTGGGAAGCCCATGCCTACGGTGGAGTGGATCAAGAACGGAGAAGTCGTCATCCCTAGCGACTATTTTCAGATAGTGGTAATTATCTGCCTTTTATTTATTAGAATATATGCCATTTTTTAATTTTTTTTTTTTTTACTACGTTGTGAAACGTAGGCTGATATTTCATCCAGTAACTTCATGAAGACAAAATTCCTGCTGCCTCCTCAACGCAGTATTTGTTTAAGAGCGTTGGGTCAAGTGCGTTGACGTTGCATCCAAGTTTTTAGAGCTGAAACTGGTCTTTCCGTGGAGCAGTAACGATGTCCATTCATATTTTGAGCTTATCTTCATAATATTGTTTACCACGTGCTAATGAATTCCCTTCTCGTTACCCTTTGTGAACACAAATAATAGGTTCCTTCTCCAAGGACATTTTTCTCTAACGCAAGGGTTTAAAAATAAGGGTCGTTGGGCGTAATTACGACTTAATTACAATTTTTCAAGGAGAATCCTTGTGTACCTCCCCAAAATAACATCCCCATCCAGGATTCCAACCTCTTTTAGATTAAATATGACTATAATATAGTGTTTTCTGAAAGGCTAGATCTAGGTGGCCTCTCCAGAAAGCAGCATCACTTGTAGGTGACAAAGCCAAGATGTTGGGGACCACATTTGGAAGCTTCAGCCACCGTGAAGATGTCCTTAGGCCACAAGGTGTGGCTTGTTTGGAGACGTGGTTTGGTTCATCACCTTGCAATTTTTCACCTCGTAACAGATAATAGTGATTATCGTCACGTCTTTAATGACAAAAAAAAAAGTGGTTGTTTTTGACGTGGTTTCCAAAAATCCTATCATTTTTTTCTTTTATTCAGCCAGAAGCTGTCCAAGGAGAAGACACTTCTGTTGCTGTGATGGTTGCGTGGTGGAAAATGATTTCACTCAATAATGAATGGAAGGTGTATTTCAGGCAGAGCTTATCCCTCACTTGAGATCTTTTACCCACCTTAATTGGCTGTCGTTTTTGCTTAGAGAAGTTTCAAGTTGAAATCTCTTTCGGATGAAGTAGGCGTAGAGTGACCTTTTCTGAAGGATCTCCAGGCCTCCAGCCATGAGGAGGGTTTGACCTTCACCACAGCCTTTTTGTTCAAAGATCCGGAGTTGAAAGTTCTTTTCAATCTTTCCCTCCAGCAAAGGGCCAAGATAAAATTAAAAAAAAAAACCAAAACTCTGCTCCGGTGATTGCTGGAATTTGGAGCTTAAATCTCCAGGAGGAGGATGTGGGATGGGATTCACCCTGGGTCGGGGGGCACCTTCAAACAAAACTCAAAGACCACAAAGCGTCAAGAGATTCCTGATGAAAGGATTTAGGGTTACAGCCCTCCGAGGACCGGGAGCTGAGATTACATCCGTAGTACTTTGCTTCTCAGGTTTTTCTAATCCACATTTGCTTTGGATGGTGTTTTTTTTTCTAATTAATTCTCTCCATTTCCTTTTTTTTTTTCCCTTTTCACTCTCCAGGGTGGCAGCAACTTACGGATTCTGGGCTTGGTAAAGTCAGATGAAGGTTTTTATCAATGCGTAGCTGAAAACGAAGCTGGAAACGCACAGGCCAGCGCTCAGCTAATCATCCCAGAGCCTGGTAAGATGCAAAGGACACGGCGAATTGTAGATGTAATTAATGCTATTAACATAAAAATCCCAAACGAGCAGCTACTCTTCTTTACTCCCTCTTACTTAGCCAGCTGGCTGCAGTTAAAAGCTTGTCCAGGCTCTCAGATAATTTGAGGAATTCTCTTCCCTGGGGCTGGCCTTGTCCTAGAAAGGACTCGAGGCCAACGGGAGAAGCCAGCGGCAACGTCTTGCCATCTTTTGGTGGACTTTATCCTGCTGACGTGAGAATTCCATAGTAATAAGAGAATTATATTGTACTTAGATCTGCTTTAAGCTGTCGTAGAACGTGTCTCGGGGAAAGGGAAAGAAAAGAAAAAGGAAATAAAAGGAAGAAGAGTTTGTCGGTGGGATATCGAGTGCCAGCGGCCATTGAGATCAGAAGGTTTGTGTCTCTGTGCAGGAAGGATGAATATTTGTATTTTATTGCTCTGAAATTAATACAAGAAAGCTGGGGAGGGACATTCTTGGCCCCATCGAGCTTTCAAAGCTGACATATTTTTAATTTAGGGAAGGCAGTAGCTCTTTATTGGCCTTGGATGGGTGCAGGATGGAGAACTTCAACGTGATCTCAACTAAGAGAGTTGGTTGTGTTCAGCCTGGAGAAGAGAAGGCTCCGGGGAGACCTTAGAGCCCCTTCCAGTCCCTCCAGGGGCTCCAGGAGAGATGGGGAGGGACTCTGGGTCAGGGAGGGGA
>JAOQGM010000019.1:1443313-1453957 GCA_027564225.1 Gallinago stenura | reverse complement strand
AACCCCCCCACTTCATTTTTCTCAGTGACTAATTGGTGATGACAGATGTCACCTGCGCGGCGGCACCGAAGGGGAAAGAAATAGGTTTTCTCTGAAAAAAACGCCAGAACTCATCGGCGGTGGGTTTGCTCGTTGTCTTTTTTTTTATTATTTATTTTACACTTAATTAATAACATCACTCCATTAATAGAAGCAGCCAGCAAAGCCATATTTACCATTGATTTTTTTTATGTATATATATATATATTTTTTTTTTTTCTCATTGCAAAAGAGCAATTTTCTCTGCTGTAAGGGGAAAGAAATGGAATTAGAATATGCAGACAGATGTGTCCGTCCCTCACGTGCGCGCACGTTCCTGCCTGTCTTCTCCCAGTCTCCCCTTGGAGATCTCCTGCCCAAACCGTGTCCAAAAACCAGCTCAGGTAGGAAAAAGAGAAATAGTTCAGATTCACCGCGGTTAAAGAGATGATACAAAAATAGTTTGTAGCATTTCTAAGTGAATTGGAAAAAGAAAATATGGATTTCATCCAGTTCTGGGGTCACCAACATCAAAAGGATGTGGACCTGTTGGAACGAGTCTAGAGGAGGCCATGGAGATGTTCCGAGGGCTGGAGTCCCTCTGCTGTGAGGAGCTAAATGAGGTTTAGAATTGTAGAACCCCAGGTTGGAAGGGACCTCAAGGATCTTTCGGATCCTTAAGGAAGAACATGGACCTGTTGGAGTGGGGCCAGAAGAGGCCATGGATATGATCCATGGATGGAGCCCATCCGCTATGAGGACAAGCTGAGAGAGCTGGGGGGGTTCATCCTGGAGAAGAGAAGGCTCTGGGGAGACCTTTGAGCCCCTCAAGAGGCTTCAGGAGAGATGGAGAAGGACTCTGGGTCAGGGAGGGGAGCCATAGGATGAGGGGGAAGGGTTTGAGATGTGGGGAAGAACTTTGGTGTGAGGGTGGTGAGATCCTGGCCCAGGTTTTCCAGAGAAGCTGTGGCTGCCCCATCCCTGGAGGGGTTCAAGGCCAGGTTGGAGGTGGCTTGGAGCAACGTGGGCTGGTGGGAGGTGTCCCTGCCTAGGGCAGGGCGGTGGAACTAGATGGTCAAAATCCAGTCCCAGAGTCTCCCAGTCTCCAGGATATTTTGTGTTTTGGGTAGGTAGGTGATGGTCTGGAAGATCCGTTGGCCTAATCCTGCAGGGGGCTGAGTCAGGAGTGAATTTCTGGAAGGGTGTCACCCAACGTTGTTGAGTCGCGTGAACTTCAGGGATTTATAGCGAGGTTCTGAACGTCATAAAAAGAGGCATCATAAAAATTAGTCCTGCATGACTCGTTTCGAAGAATGTCATTACGGCACCGAGAACTAACGAATTACGGGGCGTGAAAGCCAGAAGGGAAGGAAGTACGTATGGCCAGGAGGAGAAATCTTTTATTTGGTGAATTAGTAGCGCTTCAGCTGGGCTGAAAAGCTCCAAACAATAGGTTGATGGATCCTGACAACCCCGTCGGAAAACCGGTCGGGAAAACCCAACGTGTGGGAACGCATCCAATGTAGACACCTACGTGCTGTGCCACCGCCGTCTCCGGCGGCGTTGGGAGGATGGATTGGAGCACCCAACGCCTGGAGATACGCGTTGGGAATGTCACGCTCTCAAACGGGATATAAATGGGAAATGGTTTGAAACGGGCCCCCGGAAAAATAATCAAGAGTTTCTTTGGTGGAAAAGAGCATTTTGTTTGATTGTAAGGAAGGAGGTACCAGTAACTTGTCCAATCTGAGCCATTTTGGGGACAGGGAATTACAACCTGGTTCATATCACCCTTCTGATGGAACATCTGCTTCTCTCCCAGCTGTTGGAAACAAGACCAAAATTTAATTATTTAATGATGGGACCAAAACACTCCAATTCATTTGGTTCTCGTGTCTCCATTTCATCTATTGAATCGCTTAATGTGGGACGACGAGAGCTCCTGGGTCTGTGTCCCAGGGTTTTCCAGGGAACATCTTCTCGCTGCAGGTTAGCGTTGGGTTTGAGAAGTGGGATGGAGGATGGACGTTGAAATCTATCATTTTGTCCTGAAATTCCAGATTTTGCTTGAGTTCCCCTCCCAAGGAATGGTCTTGGTGGCTTCGCATCGGCGGTGCCTCCAGATAGATGGGCTTCAGGATCCATCCCTACATCAAAGGCTGTTCCTCGTAGTGAAACCAGGTTCTTTAGTGGCACAAGCCCTCTGTCCTTGGCTGTTTTCCTCCATCTGGAGGAAAAACGCTCCCAGCAACTCCCAGTTACTCCCACCACCTCCTCCATGGATGTATGTGGACGTTGGAAGTCATGGGTTGCTTTGATATTTTCAGCTTCATCACAAATGTCCCCTCCGGCGTTGAAGTAGCGCCCTGGGAAACCACAGCTCCTCTCATCTGCTGATCTGTTAAATTAGAAACAATTAACGGCGCGTTAAAAATTTCATAAAATTGCAAATTCCTATTTACGCGATGGCCAACTTTGGCCAAATTGGGCAACTCACCCTCTATTCCCCCAAATTTCTATTTAATTTGGAGTTGTTCTCTTTCTTTCCGTAACGTACGTGAATATTGATATTTATTTTTAAAGAACATTAAGAAAATTTTCTAATTTTTGAGGATGGATGTCTATTACAGGTCGTTTTTAAGGATATTTTAGGGGAAGAATAGTGGAAATCCTCCCTATTTCAGGTGGTGGGTCTTGTGAATGACAGAGATTCCTCCACCCAGGGTTTTTTCTCACTTCTACCTTTCCCACTTTCCTCTCTAGAAGATGTAAGACGGGTCAAAAAGATACTAGAAGAAAAAATAATTAAAAAAAAAAAAGTCTAAATTCTCCAAATGCAGGAGCGTTTGGCTGTAATTGAGCCAAAAAAAGGCTGGATTGACCGAGCTGGGGTTGTACTAAGCACCACCAGAGAATAAGGATGGATTTGATGTTATTCCTGGAATTAAAATGCCATATAAATTGCTTTTGCTTTTAGGGCTGAGGATTTGGAGATGAGAATCGTGTTCTTATGTCATCCTTGAAATTCATGCTCTCCGATAACCGATTTCAAGTTGCTAAAGCCAAGGAAAATATTGCAAGGGGGGAGGGAGGGAGAGATAGGAATTAATCCACGAGGTTTATATTTTAACTTGAATAAAACATCTTGTCTTTTTTCTTTTTTTTTTTCTTTTTTTTTGGGGGGAAATGAAATGCTTAACTTAAAGCCCGAACCTTCCTTTTATGTTTGAATGCATTTAGTGAAATTTTTCAAAACTGAAAGAAAAATTCATCTCTACGTATTACCCCCCAAAAAAAAAAAAAGGAAAACAAATCAAGGAATTGAAATAATTGTTAGAAGGGATAAAAAAATATTTTAAAGTAGCATCTTGGCTGAAAAATCTTCGTTTGATGTCTTAAAATGTTATTTTGGCCTCAGGGGGTGTGGGATATTTAGGGAAGGTGTGATTCCCAGGAGGTTGAAAATTCAAAGTGTGATGGTTTTCTCCTTTTTTTTGCTGAAATAGTATCAAGTTTCCAATCTGTAATTAGAATTTTAAAATCACAGGTAGCCCATAGTAGATCTTATTTTAACAGGCTTTAAGTGTAAAACAGTGGGAATTGGTTGCTCTTCCTTCAAAGTGAGGTTATAATATAAAAAAAAAAAAAAAATACTAAATTGATAGTGTCGTGAAGATTAACCACTTTCTCTGAGATCCAGGCAGCTCCTACATATAGTCCAATCTCCTTTTGTATTAATTTATCCCCCTGAAAAATGAGTATATTTTTTTCATTTAGGCATGTGGCAGGTGGTACGTGCAGAAGAGGTTGAAACGTTCGCCGCGAATTCAACGCAAGTAGAAAACGGGGAATTTTTCCTTCCTTTAAATGCAGAAAAGTTAAATTCATCTTGATCCTTTCGGGACTCAACGCTGAATTCCAGGAGAGCTTTTAGGTCTAAAAGCGACGTTTTCTGTATGCACAGTGACCTCTCAACTTATTTTTCATCTTAAATGTATAACTTCTTTCCTTAAAGGTTCTTCAATTATTTTTTTTCTAAGTTCTATCAGCTGGTAAATATGTAAAAAAAAAAAAAGGAAAAAAAAGGAAAATGAATTATTTTTTGGACGGAGGTGCTGAGGTCAGGGTGTGTGGACATATGTGTGTATATATATATGTAAGTTTATATATATATATATTTATTTTTTTTTTCCTTCTGAGCAGTCAAATAAGAACATGAGATGCTTTATAACTTGAATTTTAGAGGATGTGCATCCTTGTTTTTTACCAGGAGAGGCTCCTAAATAAACCCATGCCACCTCTGCAATGAGAATATTCTATTTTCTCGATACCAAATCCCTTATGGGATATAATCCCAAGGGTTGGATGGTTGGGATTTTTTTCATTCATTCATTATCTCTTCTTGGATATCGCACCGAAGCTTTTCCCGGTCTCTAAAAATACCCTTTAAAGGGTAGAAAGATGGAGCTAATAGGTTCTCCTCCCTACCTGCCTGCAGAAATGAATATAAATATTTAAAAAGAACCAAAAAACCCCACCCCACAACCAAACCAACCCATGAAAAATATTTAAAAAGCCCATTTTTGAGCTAGGGCTCATATTCCTATTATTTCTAATTACGAACAACCCTTGATTGTTGTGTATGGGAAGTGGTGGTGAACTGGGATGTCAATCATGATGTTTTGGTTTAAAATCCCCAAAATAGTTGACCTTGTCCTTGGTTTAGAACTGGTCTTTCCATTACAAACACAAGCAAGGAACAAGTAGGTCTGAACACACCTCCATCAAGCCTATATCCTATATTTTTTGAAGAAAATGAGCTTTAGGAGTTGGAGGAGGGCAAATTTAACGACGGGGTCCCAAAATTTGCGGCTGATTCTGGATTTAAAACTTAAGGGGGAGAGGGGGTTGGGTTCTGAGGTCGACGGGATCCGAAAACGATCCCGACGGTCCCGTTTTCACGGGGGCTTTGTCGGGAAGGAGACGTCGATTCCCATCGGCGCGAGAGCGAGTTGAGTTTGACGCGAAAATCGGCGCCTGTCAGAGCCCCACGGTTTAAGCGGCGGTGGATTGATCCTGGGTAGTCGTCTGGAAGATTGAAGGATTTCAACCACGGCTTGCTGGGATAATTTCAGGTTATATATCTCTCTATATTGTCCTATTGTACCCTATACGGTTGCTATTCACCGCCGGCAACAATGACAACGAAATTGCTTTTTGTCAGCAAGAGCTCTACGGAGTTTACTGGAAACCAGAGGAAAAAAACCACCACTCTTGGTGGACTACAGCTCCAGTCCCAATCTTGCTGGTTTTCACCTCCGTTTTTCGCGATTGTTTTTCAGAAGTTGACTCCTAAGGGGTCAACCGCCATGTGTCCACGGGGATGAGGTCACCAAGAGCATGGTTTCACCCCAAGGTTTTAGATGTTTTAAAGGCAGGTGCCACTGTTGGGTGGTTTGAGTAGATCTTTGGGTTCCGTTGTCTTTATTGGGTGGATCTGGATTGGGGAAGAAATTCTTGGCTGTGAGGGTGGTGAGAGCTTGGCTCAGGTTGCCCAGGGACATTGTGGCTGTCCCATCCCTGGAGGGGTTCAAGAGCAGGTTGGATGGGACTTGGGTGGTCTAGTGGAAGGTGTGTTGGAACTAGATGGGGCTTTGAGCAACCTGCTCTAGTGGGATGTGTCCCTGCCCAGGGTAGGGGGGTTGGATCTTGATGATCTTCAAGGTCCCTTCCAACTGGAACCATTCTATGTTCTCGTACTCTGCTGGGGGGGGGGACCTTAGACACCCATATATATGTAGTCACCCAAATGTATGAGTCTGCACCTGGGGTTCATCATCACACCAGTTTCTGAACACCCAAGGGGTTTTGATGGCAGAGAGGTGGTGGGTTGGTCTTCACCACCAGGAAGATGGATATTTGGTGGAGGAACCAGATGGTTTTGTGGTGGAACTGGAAGTCTCTACAGACCCTCAAGTGCCAAAATAGTTAATAACAGGGAATGTTCTGAATTGTTGTGTTAGATTTAAATATCAAAACACAGAATTAAGACTTGAGCCTGGTGTTTTGCACGTTATTGAGCTCGGTGGCCCGTGACTAAGGACGCTGAGCGTGCAAATAACGGAGCACGACTCGGCAACCGAAAGCGCCGAGACTTGGGCTTCGATATTATTCTTTCAACCCATCATTCCTCCGGGAACGCCGCTGGGAAATTCCTTGGTTCCCTCTGGCTTGGGATTGATGGCAATAAGCGAGAGGTGATACTATTTGTGATTAATAATAGATATTAATGGCTTTTAATAGTAATTTAGGGCTAATATAGGAAGATGTTAAGCCAGCGTTCGGTCAACGTCGTGCTTTGTACGTAAAGCTGTTCTTCATAGACTCTTTAGATAATACAATGAGCCTAACGAGCTCCCGGTAAATTAACGCTACTAATACAGTCTCCAGGATGCGCGCGGGGACCGAGCAAAAAGATTTGCAGTAATTAAAAACATTAATTGCTTTTCAGTTCAATGCCAGCGGTGGAAACCTCCTTTTCAGGGCTGGTGTCGCCCTGGTGACAACCAAACCCTTGAGGTTTGCGAAGAGATGCTCTTCTAAAATAAATCTTATTGCTTGAAACCGCGTTTTAACCATTTCTGGATTTTCCACATGGACCAAACACTTTTCTGTGGTGTAAATATTCGGTCTCGCTGTCTTTGTTTTCTTTGTGTCCCACTTGGATGCAATGATCTACCAAGTTGTGTGCTGGAGCACCTTCCTTGGTTTCTGCTCTTCCCAGACCGGTGGGTTTGTGCTAATTATTGCTTGTTTATGAGGTTAAATACTTGAAGTTTGGGGCAGAAGAGGCAAAACTAGGGAAATAAGAGTCAACGAAGGAACATATCGCACTGAGACAAGACCTAATTCCTCATTATCCCAAGGAAGTTGTCTACTGGAGCTTTGAGTGTTGGTCTTCATTTTAGAGGATGGTTCAGGATGGTGTATTTTAAGTTGTGATTTTATTTTTAGGTTTTTTTTTTCTCTCTCTCTTTCATCCCTTTTCGCTTTCTTCACGCTTCTTCCGTGCCACCTTGGCCCTTTGTTCCGTAACACCTCAGCCGTGGCCACCACGGCACCTCCCGTCCACCCTTCCACCCCCGTGCCACCGGCCTCTCTGACTGATTCCTCTCCTTCCCCTCCAGCTGTCCCAAGTTCCAGTGTCCTCCCCTCTGCCCCCCGAGATGTGGTCCCTGTTTTGGTCTCCAGCCGATTTGTCCGTCTCAGCTGGCGTCCACCCGCGGAACCCAGAGGCAGCGTCCAGACGTACACGGTCTTCTTCTCCAGGGATGGCGTCAACAGGTAAGGTGTCAACAAACCATGGGGCTTCTCTGGATGGGGAATGGTCCTAAGAGGGCCTGAGATCTTCACGAGTGTCTTGCAGATGGTTCTCAACCTTGCGTTCTTCTCCCCATCGTAAGTGTGAAGCTAAAATGCCTTTTGTTGGGTGTTACTTTTGTCGACATCACATCAACGTTTCCATAACAGCGCTCATTGTCTCGGTGGTGAAGGACCATTTTGTGTTGATAGCGATGTCTACGGATCTTATCTCCTCCAGCTATTACCCAGCCATCTAAAATAAAGTATTGTTAGCTCCGTATTTTCCCTTTTATCTTCTTCTGAAGACACAAGCTCGAGTGTTCTTCATGTCTCTGGCGGAGGTTGATATGTTGAGCCTTAATCAACTGGAGAGAAGGAAGGCTTTTAGAGCACCACGAATGGTGTGAGACCTTCAAAACAGCCAGGGAATGGGGGGGGGTTGTGGAGATCTTCCGTGATTGGAAATAGAATGGTCTGGCCTGGGCTTTGCCGGCCACGTGGATTAGAGCCGCGCGGCAGATCGATCGTTTGTGATAATGGCACTATAGATTGATCGATGTTTGCACCATTTCTCATCACGTACGGTCATTTCACACTCCAGAAGGTACTGCCTATTTACTTGGGGATTGTTTTGTCTTCCTAACTTCATAAATGGTTTTATGCCTGAGAAAAACCTGGTTTTTTCTCTCTTCTTGGTCATGAAAAACTCACTTGAAGTGGCCTGGCCTGTTTTTCATTGCGTTCTGCTGGTGGCAGTTTCTGAGGTGACTTGAGTAGGAACCTGTAGGCAATTGAGAAATGAGCAGACTTGTGTTGGGTTCATGAGGGCTAAAGAAGGTGGAACCCCATAATTACCAGGAGGGGAGATTGAGTTGAGATCTCAGGATGAATTCTTTGCCGTGAGGGTGGTGAGACCCTGGCCTGGGTTGCTCCATCCCTGGAGGGGTTCAAGGCCAGGTTGGAGGGGGTTTGGAGCAACCTGGTGTGGTGGGAGGTGTCCCTGCCCAGGGCAGGGGGTTGGAACTTGATCATCTTGAAGGTCTCTTCCAACCCAAACCATTCTGTGACTATGAAATTGAGCTCCCTTTCGCCACAGCGTGGGCTTATCCTTCTTTTGAAAAGGCTTGGTCTTTCAGGCAACATCTCCTGCCCAGACATTCACAAGCTTCTGATCTTCATCTCCAACAATGTCCAGCTTTCTTTTATAGCCATAGGTCCATTTCTTCACCAAAAGAGTTGTCAAGCCTTGGAAGAGGCTGTCCAGGGAAGTGGTGAAGTCTCCATCCGTGGAGGGATTTAAAAGCTGGGCAGATGTGGTGCTGAGGGACATGGGATAGTGGTGGTTTGGTTGATGGTTGGACTCGATGATCTGAAAGGTCCCTTCCAACCTAGACCATTCTATGATGGGAGTGGGGTGAGGAAGACAGGACAATGGTCCAGAGTTGGGATCATCATCCTGTGTCAGATCATCTCTGGTTGTGACTGGGGGGTATGAAATGAGAATGACACCTCGCTGGAGCATCAGGAACATCAGGAGACACATTGAAGGTTCCAGGGCACTCAGGAAAGTTATTAATTGACCCTAGTGAAGTAGTTGGTGTGAAAAGAGGGATGAATGGGTTTGATGGGAGGCAAGGATGCTCAGCAGCTCCCGTTTCACTCCCAGTTTGGGTACCAAGTTGGGTTTCACGTGGATGAATTAGATGGTTTTGCCCATCTGAGTCCTGACATCACCACCAGTGATGATGGAAGAAGATCCTTTGCTGTCCAGGGAGGTTCTTATCTCCTTATGTTTATAGATACAACTGGGGAGGACTCACATTCTAACTCAGCCTTTTTATTTTCAGGAGAAAATACTCATATTTTTATTATGAGGCTTTTAAATAGTGGAGTTTCTGAGATTATAATTCCCTTCCACTTGAAAATCATTTTTCTTCCAGAATTTCCAAGATGCTTCTCAAAGTCCTGGGTCCCAGGAGGATGCTTTAGGTCCATTCCCAACTCACCTTCTTAAAGAGTCTCCTGCAGAAAACCATGGGTTCTCTTTTAAAATAACAAAACTATAAAATAGATAAGATAAAATCCCACTCTGCTCCTTCCAGCAAAAGACTCAAAATGCCACCTGGGGTTTAAAACTTTGAAGTTTGTAAACTTTCCGACAAAGTGAGAGATAACATTAATGGAGGGAAAAAATGGAAAAAGCATCCATGGAATTTTGGGAGGTGTTTGTTGTTGACGCGTTATTTTTTACGAAAAAGCTTTTTTTCTGTTTAGAAAAAGAACTAATAAATATTGGGTTCAACATCGACCTCAAGGGATGTAGAGGAATTGTCAGAGAAATTAGTTTTAAGTCCGGAGGAAGGCGATTTTCCCGGCGAACTGGGAAGAGGATTTGTGTCACGGCGTCACCGAGGCCAACAGGACCACAGAGGACACGCGGCCACTTCGGGGACCATCCGGAAAAATATCCTCTTGTGTTTTGAACCCTCTCACAAGGGTATGTTTTTTCAGCTCAAGCTTTTCAAAGAAAGCCCTTTCGGAAGGGATGGGGCTATTCGTCGTGGCGTAATGACCCGGAGTCCTTCCGATGGGATGCTCTTTCATCTCGGTGCTCAGCTCCGCATCCCGGCGTGGGATCAAACGGCCTCGCTCCCCGGTGAGAGCACTTAAAGGTAAAAGGCAACTTGCTCAGAAAAAAAAAAAAAAAAGATAAAACAAAGCTTCAATCTAGCAGGAAATAAAGAAAACAGCCGACCGATGCGCCCTGCGCTCGGGGAGAAGATCGTGGTGGAGAGAAAAGTTTGGATTTTGAAGTGAGTCGGGAAAATTTGCGGGTAATAGCGAATTGGTGAGAAAAATGAGCAGAAATAGAGAATTTCCTCTCTAGGACCTGTTAGGAAAGCCATAACTCTCAGGATTGTCCATCTTTTGGCTTAAAATACAGTGGAATATAATAGTAGAACGTAATGTAGATGTTTCGGTGGATATCACTCTTGAAGGTATGGACAGATGCACGCACACAAAGACCAGAGAAGTCCATCCTGCCTTGCACAAGTCTTCCAGAAGGTTCCATTTAGGTTTTATTTGATGTTATAACCTCACTGAAAAAAACCAAGCCTATTTTTAAGGTGATCCCAAAGATTCAGGACAAGAGGAAACGGGCACCAACTTGACCATAAGAAGTTCCATCTCAACATGAGGAGGATCTTCTTTCCTGTGAGGGTGGCAGAGCCCTGGCAGAGGCTGCCCAGAGAGGTGGTGGAG
>JAOQGM010000019.1:1410735-1424769 GCA_027564225.1 Gallinago stenura | reverse complement strand
CCCCAGGGCAGAGCAGAGGGGCAGGATGACCTCCCTCCACCTGCTGGTCCCACTCTTCCTGATGCCCCCAGGATGCCCTTGGCCTTCTTGGCCACCAGGACCCATTGCTGGCTCATGGCCATCCTGTTGTCCACCAGGACTCCGGTTCAACCGCAACGATGGCCTTGGTTGATGCCTTGTGTCACTCCTGCCTTAACTTTCCCGTGGGTGGAGAAGTGGTTTGGGAGGACGAGGTGGTCCTGGCTCCTCAGTGACACGGGGACATGCCTCAAGTTCTTCTCCTGCTGGGCTGTGAGGTCCACACCAAGTAGGGTTATGCCTCCACCTCCCCTCTCCAGTCACACCACCATTAATTCCATATTGATTTTGCATTCCAGAGAAGAACAGTAATTACGGAGAGCTTCTACGTGAGGTACGGGCTCTTGTGTCCACTCCTAGAAGCCCCATTTTCCATGTTTTATGTCCCTCTGCCAGGTTCTGTGCCCGTGATTAGAAGTTATAGCTTTGTTCCGCCGGTGCAGCAGAAACCACCGAGGAAAAATACTCCCTCGGTCACCCTTGGCTGCTCGTGTAACTGGGATGAATGGAGCGTCATCCCAGCTCAGGGTTGGGGTCACTGGTGGCCTGACTCAGCTCCCACTCTTCATTTAAAAGTGATGGTGATGACCACGCTCTTGGGGTGAAGGAGGCACCTTCTTCCCTTTCTCCCCTTGGTAATAAAGTAATTGTCGTTGCGGCTCTGTCTATAAACGCCATAATTTTATTAGTTTTTCAGCAAGGACCAGAAGGGCAGGAATGAAACGACCACAATATGTGCCTGGGACAGTTAAGGAAATAGGAACATTTCTCAAACGATGGGAAAAGACGAGGCAGTGTCGGTAAAAACGTGGCCGTGGTGGTTTATTGTCTTCACCTCTGTTGGTTACGATGTCCTACCTTCACCTGTCTTGACTCAAGAGTTGGGCTTTTGCTGTTTGGGATGTTCAGTCAAAGCAAGGTGAGGCCCATCTTCTCATTCTTTCCTAGCTCCATCCCTTCTCCGACCCTTCTCTGACGTGCTTCCATGGGTGCCCATGTTGGGTGGAAACCAGGGTCCCTCACTCCCTCCACCCCAGGAGATGCTGCTGGCGCCTCCTTTGAGTGGTAGGATCTTCTGGGCTCATCACACTTGGTTTGGTTCAGCAGAGAGATGACATTTAATGAAATGAAGGAAAGTTAGGAAATCTTAGGAAAATTATGAGATCAAGGCCTGGATCTTGAGCAGTCAAGAGCTCCAGGGCAGACTTTTTGAGATGATTTGGGGCATTTTGAGGAACGTGGAATACATCCCTCTGGGTGGGATGAAGAGCATCCCGGCACCTCCTGTATCACGGAGCCTCCTCGCGTGAGGAGGGGGGGGTGTCTTATTTTTCCCCAAAATTGGGAAAATAAGTTTCCAGTCAATTTATTCTCGAGTTTCTATTTATGAAGCTGCCCCTTACGCCATTCTGGGAGGATGAAGGCACCTCAAGGTCTTTTCACGCAGCCAGAAGGGTTGGAAGATTTCTTGGTCTAAATGAAAATCAGGACCTGAGGTTCTTTTCTTGTTTTTTTTTTTTCCATTTAATGACTTTGACAACTTTTAATTATATATAACCTAAGGGTTGTTTTTTTTTTTTTTGCTTGTTGGTTTTTTCATCCCTCGTTGATAACGCGTACGTAGTGGTGGGAATAATTTGTCTTGTTAATTTATGGGGCAGAACCGATGAAAAGGGAAGCCATAAAAGATTGGGTTTCTAAAAATAGCATTTCCTGACGGGATTGGGGTCTAAGGGATGGTGGGGTGGTGGGAAAAACCAAACCCCAAGACCAAAATTGGCTCCCGTAGCTCTATGGAAGCCAAAAGGAGACGAGACGTGCTCCCATCGTTAAAACCCGCAGAACGGTCTCTAGAGAATAAAATAATTAGAAACCAGCCTATTTCTGGGCTTCGATGAAGTGATATTTATGGAATCGGTCATGCCAGAATTTCCCATTTTTTGGGGCTGAAGTTGTGGTATCCAAGGTATTTGAGAAGCATTCCTCGGAGGAGGCGCCGCTAAATTTAGCTAATAAAACTTGGAAGGGAGAGATTTGCCACCTCCCTTCTCGGTCATCTCTGAGATGTTGATGTTTAGGAGAAATTTAGCAGGAAAAGGGTTTTTAAGCTTTGGAACGTGCTGCCCAGGAAAGTGGTTGAGGCACCATCCCTGGAGGGATTTAAAAGTTGGGTTGACTTAGTGCGTAGAGACATGATTTAGTGATGGGTTTTATGGTTGGATGGTTGATGCTTGGACTTAGATCTTAAAGGTCCTTTCCAACCTGGGCAATTCCATGGTTCTATGATCCATCTGTTGAATCTAAAAGAGAAAAAAATTATTCTTGGCTTTGGAGGACTTTGGTTTTGGAGGCATGAAGCAAGGTGCTGCGTTGGGTTCATTAACTGTGGGGTTTCTTCAAACGGGGAAGGTAGATGTGGAACGTAAAATCAGATCCTTTTTTCAAAGCTGTAGAACTTTGCAGGAGTCCTAGAATTTCCGAAATTCAGCGATCAATTATTGTTTGAATAGTGATGGCAAATGGTGCTGGGTGTCTCCTGCCTCACCTGGAGGAAGGAGGAGACTCCATCATCATCTCCAGCAACAGCTGGAAGCGCTTCGATTCGCCAAGTCCCTTCTGAACCGTGCATTCAACATCTGGGTAATTAAATAATCTCCAAATCTCCTCACATCTTTTCTATTGATTTATTAAACTCTTTCTTATATTTCTGTGAACACTCTAATATATTTATTTCGGATCTTGGCTGGGGATGCTCGGTCTCCCGCGTTCTTTCTCCGCCGCCCTTTTTATTTTCTCCTCGATAAGGATTTCATTTCCAAGCAGCAATCCTCTTCCATTTGGCTTCTTTTGGCCGAGTTATTTATTGAAATCGAGTTCCTGGAACGTTCACCAAGAGGTTGAGCGTTTCCGTGGACCGGGACAGATGCTACACGTCCTCCTGTAGATCCTCAGCGGTTCCACCTCAAGCGTTGACGTCTTTGGGCACGTCAGGGGCACAAAAATAAGGAGTGTGGGGATCAGATGAGCACCACTGATGGGTCACAGGAGTATTTTAAAAGAAAAACTCATGCAGTATCTGAAAAGGCATTTATCCTACCCAAAGACTACTCCTCGGGAGCTGTTATTAGGGAGCTGGTGTTAATTGGGTTTAATTTTCAGCAGTGTTTTTCTGGGTGCACGTGCATTCATTATATTAAATGCCTCCTAATTTCACAACCTTTCCTTCATCAGGAAATAAATGCATGCTAATTTAATATTTTTATTTATATAAATATATATATACGCACACACATACTGGTCTAATGGGAGGTATCCCAGCAGGGCGTTGGAACTGGATGACCTTTAAGGTCCCTTCCAACCCAAACCATTTCATGATTCTCGATGTGGATTTAGCACTGTTTGGTTCTCCACGCTGTTCTTTGGCTAAAATAGGAGGTAAAGCCATTTAACCAGAATTCCCAACCTTTGGCAAAGCTTTATCATTCTGGTCCGTAGTCTGCATTAGATGGTGCCGTCATCTAAGTGAAGTTGAGGTTTGATCTTGACCCAAACATCGGTCAACACCAAAATCCAGCTGAGTAATTTGCCTTTTCACAGAATCACAGAATGCTATGGGGTTGGAAGGGATCTCTGGAGATCATCTAGTCCAACCCCTCGGCCAAAGCAGGTCCTCCTAGAGTAGGTTGCACAGGAACGTGTCCAGGTGGGTTTTGAACGTCTCCAGAGAAGGAGACTCCAATTTGGACCTCTTTGTGCTTGAGGATGGTTTTGCTCATTGATGAGGCTGAAATCTGGGTTTGGAAGGTCCTCTGTTGAGCCCAACTGCTCTTGTGGCACCTCTTTTGGTTCCTCTCCGTGGTGTGAATGGCTTCTCCTACGTGGCAAGAGTGAGCTGTCCTCTTGAATGAGATCTGCAGGATTTTTTTTGGACAACATTTGATTTTGACTGTTTATCCCCGCTCTGTAGCTTGCGTTCCCATCTGATAAAAACAGGACCAAAATACTCATTTCTGACACAGTAATGATAGCCTGGAATTTCTACGAGTTGACATCTGGTGTAATTTACTCAAGCTGGAAAAAAAAAAAAATCTCTGAAATGATTTTTCCCCGAGCAGCGCGCGACAAAAGGTTTCTAATTTTTTAATGGTTGCTTTCTCCTTCCTGTAAAGTTAAGACAAATTAGCGACGCGACACGGTATCACAAAGGGAAAATTTCCTTCTTTATCTGCTGGGTGGTACCTGAGCAGATCATGAGAAGAAGAGAAGGTAGAATGAGGTGAAGAGAAGATAGAATGAGGTGAAGAGAAGGTAGGATGAGGTGAAGAGAAGAAGAGAAACATCCTGATCACTCAAAAGATGCCGTTAACATCAAACGAGATCTTGATTTATGGGGCTGGGAGGTGCTTGATCCTTTACTCCAGTCAAACTCCAGGGAAGGATGTCCCAGTCCCACCACCGCGGTGGCTGGGACTAAGCCCCGAGCTCTTTTGTGCCCATGGTAATGAGGGTGGGCAGGACTCAAACGGATCGCTCGTTTTGGGAAACATCACCTAACCATCCATGGTGGGACACCAAGTCAACCGGGTCCCCACAAAACACGGGGGAGATGCCAGTCATTCAGGTTGACCACGATGGTCATGACCATGATGGTCATGAGATGTTGACCACGGTGGGTTCTCTCTGCGTTAAATAAATCCTTGAGGGTTGGGTAGATGACACCCAAAGGTCCCTTCCAACCTGTAGGGTCCCTTCCAACCTACACCGTTCCGTACTTCAGTGATGTTTCTGGTGTTTTGCGGTTTCGTTTTGGTACTGACTTCTCCTCCAACGTGGCTGAGATGCAATCCAGGTTAACGGAGTGCCTGATGGTGATTGTTCACCCAAATTTAGGCACTTAATTTAGTCAAATGAAGCATCCTAAGTCCTGATAGTGATAAGGCACAGGGAACTCCTGAAGGTCAACGATATGTCCTTCTTTGGCCAAATACAAGGATGCTTCAGTTCCATAGATAATCCCACTGGGGGCAAATCCCATTGAAATTTGCAAATTCAGGCTGATTTTTGGAAGAGAGAAGTATCCCAACAGCAGCTCCAATGCTGATGGAAAACGTGTAGCCATAGGTGATGAAGGCAAAAGTGATGGAAGAACTAGGAAAAAAAAGACATTTTTATGCCTGAGTTGATGTTTTCTGGAGCCCCCCCCCCTCACTTCTTAACGTTATTGAACGTCCGTAGGGAATGAAAAGTCTTTAATTAACCAGATGCCAACGGGTGCAAAATTTAAAACCCTATCCTGAGTGACCCTTGTCCATTAATCCTAAAAATCAATATAATGCTGTTGTCAGTGACTTCCAGCCGTTTACCTTTCCCAGATGGATTTGGCATCTGGGCCCCCTGATAATTCCAGGGACCACCGGCGCTTCGAATTTGGAAGAAAAACATAATTAAACGTAAAAAAACCATCGAGATAAACCCAGAAATTTCTACCGAAGACTGTGTGGTTTAGATGATTATTTTATTTTTTTATTATTATTATATTATTTATGGACGTGGTCGCAGCCGGCGAGAGGTGAGGGCGGAGGATCACAAATTAGTCGACGATGAGTTGGCAAGTCAACTTGAGGGTCTTCACGCTCCGGTTTCGTTTTTAATTAAACCAAGACCCGGCCACTTGTTTGATAAGTTGAACTTAAGAACGGGGTCAAGAACCTTCCCTTCTCCTTTCATTTGGACTTCTCCCGGGGGCCTTAATTGGACGTAAGGTCAGGGCCCGTTCGTATTTCAGGTCTTCTCATCGTCGTCAACTTTGCCACTGTGAGATCATTAAAACAGACTTTTACCAAAAAAAAACCATTTTATTAGCGTTCAGCCCCAAACTTAGTGATGGGAGGTAGATTCATAGAATCAAAAGGCAAAGCAAAAAGCTTCTCTGAATAAATGGATGTATCAAACCTTAGAAGTTCTTCCAAGGGGCAATTTTCAGCTGGGCACGGAAAACGCGTACAATTGGGGGATGTTTGTCAAGGAAATTTTAAGAAATGAACTTTTGCCGGTAGAACTTAGGGAAGAATTTCACAGAGTTTGCTTTTTCTTCCAGAAGGAAAAGAAATGGCAGTAACTTGGCGTGACACGGACACAAAGCGATGTCCCACCTCGCTCTTGGTACCGGTATTTTTTGAGGGGATGGAAGGGTTTTTTCCTTCCCCTGGATGCTTCTCTGGGATGCTCTGTGGTCCTGAGAAGTGGGATGGGACACGTGTCCTACCCTCACCTGAAAATTTACAGGGGCAGAAGTTCTTCATCTTGAAAATCCATAGCCTGGTTAATTGTCCCAGCATCTTCTCGTGTCTCGTGAGGGTCGGGAACACAGCATCGTTGTTTGCTCCCTATAAAGTGGGGTCAGTCCACCCAAAAAAGCTCATTGGTCCCAGTAATGGGGAAAGGAGTAGTGGTTCTGGCACTGGTGGGCAGGTGGTCTCTCTCTAGAAAGGAACATCTCCAGATGTTTCTACCAAAAGAGGATATTGTTTCTGATTTGCGAGAGGGCCAGGACGTGGAGACCGATGGAGACTACTAGCCAAGGTCAACAGGGAGCCAGGTCGATGGGGCCATTGAGGGGTTGCTGCACATGGGGGGACACAGCTGGAGCTTGGCAGACCCTGCTCAGGGAGCCAGGACACCGGTGTTTTTCTGAGAGTCATGGAATCCCAGAATCCCAGGTTGGAAGGGAGCTCAAGGATCTTCTGCTCCAACCTTTCTTGGCACAAGCCTGGTCTAGACAAGGTGGCCCAGCTGAATCTTGAAAGCATCTAATGATGGGGAATCCACCACTTCCTTGGGAAGATTATTCCAATGGTTGATTGTTCTCACTGTGAATAATTTTCCAATTGGAATCTTCCATGGAATAACGCGTACCCAAGAGTGGACCTCTTACATTTTCTGGAAACCCCACTGTAAAAGAAGGGAGATGTTTGCCGTGAAGGTGAGCAAAGTCTGGTGGACGGTGGGTTGGTGGGTTTGTTGAGGAGCTCCCCAAATTTCACATCCCTTTTTCTTTGTCCAGATGGTGTAGTTTTGCTTGGACATCCAGGCATGGGCCAGAAGCTCCAAACTATCAGGTGTCAGTAGCTCTCAGAGGTGACATGAGGCTGTACCGTAGATGACCTTGTTGCGTTCAGACCACTCTGGAAGTCTTAACACAACCTTAGTTTGGCATAAACCAGTTTGGACCTTGGTTGTAAAAATGAGCAATCCAAGATATTCCTCTTGGGACATAAAAATTTGCCATCTCCAGCAACATCTGGCAGGTTTTCCTTTCCTTCCACAGATGTTTCAATACCGCCTTGTTCCCCTTTTTAATAGGATCGTTCGCCATCATCTCTTCCATCTTTGAGCAGTTCAACAAAAGCTTGATAACCATTTGTAGATTCTGCCCCTTTTTTAGCTATTTTAGCTCAGGATTCTGGCCAAATCCTTTCCCAACCCTTTCTCAATGACCACAGTTGGGCTCCGGGAGCCGTTCCAGAACACGATGGACACTGAATAGCACCAGATGGTTCCTTTCTCTTCAGAAACTCCATAAATAACCTCTGTACCCAAAATAAGATCTTTTCTGCTGCCGAATTACGCTTTTTAAATCTGAGTCTTTCTGCTGGGGAGCTACCTTTGTGCTTTCTACACAAGGCCCAAAGAGGTCCTCTCCACGTTCCTCAGGAGAAGCAGGTAGGCTTCATGCTCCTGTGTTATCCCCATAACTTTCACGACTCACAAACCTCTTTTGCAGTTAGTATTTTGGTAGTATTGTTATGAAAATGTATAATTTGCCAAAAAAAACCCCAAAACATTGTCTTATAAAACTCATACAGAGAATTAGCACCAAAGCTAAGACAGGTTCCAGCACTCGGATCATGGACACAGGAGCTCCATCGGTCTCCACCGCGTACGTTCTACTGGGAATAACCTCTTTTACTGTGGCAGGAGCATAAATATTTAATGAAGAGGTTTGAGGATGTGTTTTTTGGGTTATTTCCTCGGGTTTTTTGGATTTCTGTCTTTTGTTGTTTGGGTGGTGATGGCGTCGGGTCGTTTGCGCCAACGGGCAACTAAGACCTTCCTCCAAAAAAAAAAAAAGGAGGGATCTCTGGGCAGCTCCTGGTACCAGGATGCAAACATTAACATATTTCAAATGGAATATTGTTGGGTTTTTTGGGGTTTTTTTTGAAATATTCTCGAGATTTTGATTTTAATCTGAATCTTAATAGCCTAATTATTTTCAAATTATTGTGCCCTTTGCTTTCTAAACTCCTAATCACGAGGCTCTCAGGCAGGTATCGTGGAAGTAATCAGCATCAGTATAATCAGTAATTAACGTGGTAGCCAACTACAGGTGCTGCTAAGTGCTAATCAATTAAGTGCATTTATAATTGAAAACTTGATTGGGGTATCGATGGTTGCTTTGATCCTTGGACCCATAAAGAACATCCTCAGAGGAGGGAGCTGAGCGTTCCTTGTGAGTAATTGCGCCGTTGACACAAGAATGAGTCAAAAGGAAACGAAATCTATCGCTGACGGCTATGGAAATATATCATAGATGGGGTTTTCTATTATGGGATGGTTTTTCTTAATGCAAACTTTTTCGCCCGACTCCGAATGAGAAGTTGGAGCTTTGAAGAAGTTTGTGAATCTGATGCTCTTTAAAAAGGAAGAGCATTTCAAGTTAACGTCGTCTCGTAGTTCCTTCAGAAGGTTTTGTTTTCAATTATAATTATTAATAAATAGTTTTATGAAACAATCATGGTTGGGGACGTTAAAATTGCTCGTAGGAACAGGCGGTGGGAGAAGAGGAAACAGCCTCATGTTGCCCCAGGGGAGGTTTAGGATGGAGATTGGGAAAAATGTCTTCACCAAAAGGGTTGTGAAGCCTTGGAAGAGGCTGCCCAGGGCAGTGGTGGAGTCACCATCCCTGGAGGGATTTAAAGGATGGGTAGATGTGGTGCTGAGGGATGTGGGTTAACGGTGGGGCTTTGGTAGGTTGGTTGGTTGGTTTGGTTAGGTTGATGGTTGGACTAGATGGTCTGAAAGGTCCCACAGGTGTTGGGATCAAAGTCACATTTCTGAAAAGTGATTCAGTAAGGGTCATAAAAGAGCAGAATTGACTGGAAAAAATGGATCCAAACCTCATCCCTTCTGCTCCTCAACCTGCCAATCAGCACGTGATAATCCCTGTCATCTTTACCTCCAGTGCTTTAAGATGTTTCTAGCAGGACATGGCCAGGTTAGATGGGGCTTTGAGACCCTGGGAGGTGTCCCTGCCCAGGGCAGAAGGGTTGGAACTGGATGATCTTTAAAATCCCTTCCAACCCAAACCATTCTACGATTTTAAATAACGATGAAAATGGGAGAATGAAAATACACAATAATAATACGATAACTTTCCCACGTTGCGTTCCAACCAGGACCAGCAGGTTCCTAAAATCCTCTTGAAGTTCTCTCCCTTTTATGGTCTCCGTAGGAATCCTGGTATAAGAAAAAATATTTTCTTTCTGTTGGCTGCTCTCTCTTGAGCAGAAGAAAGGACAAGAAGCCCGTCAGAACCGTAGTCATTGATTTTCCCGGAGCAAAGGGTCACGTGTTAAATACCATCGATAAAAAGCATCGTTGCGGTGTCCATGGAGACCATGTTGAGGTGAAAGTGAACTGTTACCGTTACGGTGACAGCTTTCGGTGGATCTGTAAGGAACCTGAGGTTTCCTCTAATCATAAGGAAGATCTTATTTATTCTGCCTCGGGCGTTAGATCAAACCCATTGCTTCTGTGGGACCTGCTGCGCGGGAAGACATGTAGTCACTGTTGACTTCAAGGCAGAGGAGAGGATATTTGAGGTCTTCCAGGAACTGCTCAGCCCTTGCAGGTGTCACAGTTCCAAGTGCTTGGATATTTCTGGTGGAACTCTTGGGTTTTCTTTTTTTTTAACCAAATTAGTATCGAGGTCAGGCTTAGAAATAGGATGGCTGCAATGGTTCCTTGTAGAACTGGAGAACCCTTCCTCTGAAGGAACATAACCAACACTATGGCTAGCTCTCCCAGAGGACAAGAAGTTGTGTTGGGGCCTCCACACCCAGCTCAACCATCTTTTTTGTTTGAAATAAATGGACATGTTGTCCCCTGGGGTTTGGAAGTGATGGTGGACCACTCAAAGGTCTGGGTCATCGGAAGCTCTTCCAAATGATGGGATTCCTTTCAAAATCTACTTGTGGTTTCTATCAGCTGATTCAGTTCTGAACTTCTGCACCTTTTGGCAGAAGTTGGTGTTACTTCATTTTCTGAGCTGAGACCAGTGTGACTTGTCCCTTCTGGTGGGATCTTTCAACCCACAGATGATTCCTGGTTACCTACGTGGGTGGTTACCTACTTCCATGAGCTGTGCAACAGGTCCCTGAAAACGTTCCTGTCCTTCCACTTCCATATTGTGGGGTTTTTTTCCATATTTTTTTTTTCCTGGATGAGGGCAGCTGGGATTTCAGAAGAGCTTTTCTTGTTGCTCTTGGAAGGGGCAGGGGAAAGACGGAGTTGGTTTTCCTTCCCCTTCTCTGAGAAAATAGCCAGATGCTCCGCTTTCTTCTCCACCTGGGAAATGGCGCGGTCCAAGTGTCTTCTCCTCGTAGCTGGGCTGGAATATACACAGATGCTGAGATCCTCATGGTGTTGTGCAGATGCTGGAAGAACTGGGAGTGCACCAGTATCAAACAATGAGTTACCTGTGGACGCCCTCAGAGCTATCACAGAATGGTATGGGGTTGGAAGGGGACCTCTGGAGAACATCTCCTCCAACCCCCTGCCAAAGCAAGGCCACCCAGAGCAGGTCCCCCAGGAGACCATCCAGGGTGGGAGTTGGAATGTCTCCAGAGAAGGAGACTCCACCACCTCTCTGGGCAGCCTCTGCCAGGGCTCTGCCACCCTCAAAGGAGAGAAGTTCCTCCTCATGTTGAGGTGGAAGTTCTTATGGTCAAGGTTGTGCCCAATGAAAAGCTGAAGTATCGATTTTGAAATGGATAATTGATTGTAACAATAAATCACTGGAATTATTTTTTTTCTATAATTAATTTGATGTTATAACATATTTACGCGGGGACTAAGCAACTTACTAATCAAAGTAAGGATCAATTCAGCTTTTTGGAGGAAAGTCTGGTTTCACGTGTCTATTAAAGTCCTTTGAAGGAACCGTTGAGTGCGTGGGTGAGGAGATCCAGTTGGTGTTGGTGGCTCAGTGTCCTAAAGCCTTTTGATAAGATCCTTCCCAAAAAGCTCTTGAGGAAATGCTTCCATGTAAGGAAAAAGATCCCTTTGTCCTAAGAAACCGATGGAGAACAAAGGAAGGAGAGAGATGTTGGTGCTCATCTCAGCTGAGGAGCACCGACGGTGGGGGCACCCCGGTGATGCCTGGTGGGTCCACCCTGGCCAGTTTGAGGTTCTCCATGAACATCCATGGAATTAAACCAGGCCAAGATAGTTAGAGCTGCTCAGGTTGGTATTTGTATCCAAAAGAGACAACGGCTTGGGTTGAAAAACAAGATGAGTTGCATCAACTCAACCCCAGAGCTGATGTTTTTTGTACCCCGGGTATTCTCCTGGCCTGTTGACATGAAAAATTCCAGAAAAAGGGAGAAAATTTACTATATAAATCTATATAGCCAGCCACTGCCACGGAAGGTATAGGGTTTTTTATGCCCATTTGAGTCTTTTTAGGTTGGATTTGGGTTTTCTCCTCCAAATTGAATACATGGTATTAGAAAAACGTAGCCTTTTTCTTTTTCCCTTTTTTTTTTTTCCCTTCATTTTAAATGCTTTATTTCTGTCATTTCTTTCCAAAAAAACCATAAATCAACAATAACACCTCTTTTTTTTTTATTTTCTTTTCCAGAGCATCAAAGTTAGCTGGTTGCCTCCACCGCCGGGTACTCAAAATGGATTTATTACGGGCTATAAAATCCGACACAGAAAAACTACCCGCAGGGGTGAGATTGAAACCCTGGAGCCAAACAACCTCTGGTACTTGTTCACAGGTCAGTGTTCTCCTGGTACAAGCCTTGCAAGGAGGTTTTTGGGGGATTTTTTTGGATGAATTAAATGCTTTGGGAATAAAATATGCTTTCACTTCAAGGGAACATTGATTTCTTCGCCGGCAGGTAGTATTTATTGCGTCGTGCAAAGACTCTTTTTAAATAAGCTTTTTTTTTTTTTCATCATATTTGTCTCCTGGATTTTATCATGAACAAATTTGCAGTTGAATTTCTTGTTTCCGATACCTTGAGCCTCAGGTGGGTTTTTAGAGCGCTCCGTCAACGTCTCTTTATTTCCTCCGGGGTGCCAAAATATCGATTCCCCCCTCGTTTCTTGTCCCGAGTTTTTTTCCATGGAAAAATCACTCTTCCCAGAAGAAGTTAGAGGGAAAGCATCCAGAGGAGTATCGTGAAGGTTAAGGGTGGATGCTGGTAGGTGGAAAAAGATGTCACCTGGGTGACATTATGCTCAGGACATAACCCAGAGAGCAGGAGAGCATCAAAGAAGAAAATGAAAACTTTGTCGAAGCGAATGTCTGAATATCAATCGAATCAGGATTTCACCTCGTGTGACCTGTAGTGAGTTCCCTTCCACGGGAGAAGAAGCGTAAACCCGTGAGAGCTGGAAGTAATTTGGAACTCTAGGTCTCAGAATGAACATCACCGTTCACCGTTTTGGAAAGAAAAGCGGTGTTTTGTCGCAAAATTAAATGAAGAGTGGCACATTTTTAGGAGGAAGACCTTAAATATTGAAATCTCAGCTTGGGCATCTAACCCAAGCTCTTGACCAAAGTCCCCATGGGACCTCTTGTGAAGGCTACGTAACGGAGAGCTGCAAAATTGTAGTTTTTTGGTGAAGAGGGCACATTAAGATGGGAAGGGTTTCTTTTTTTGGCAGATAAAGTAGAAACCAAGATGAAAACCGCTCCCATCTTGGAGTTGCTCTTCTCTGATGGCTTAGAGAAGAGAACGTTGTACGTAAATGTTCTTTCCTTGGGATTTTTATTGGCTTCTTTTTCTTTTCGACCAGGGCTCGAGAAAGGAAGCCAGTACAGTTTCCAGGTGGCTGCCATGACGGTGAATGGGACGGGTCCCCCCTCGGACTGGTACACGGCGGAAACGCCCGAGAACGATCTGGACGGTAAATTAATCTCTTTTAAAAGCTGTTATTTCCAAAAGCCACCTAGCTCAGGGGTGTCACCACCAATTGTCACCCAGGCCGAGGTTAGGGTGAGATCCTAAGGGTCCAAATATCCACCAACAGATGTTTTGTTGGTTTTTTTTTACATTCTTGGATCCCTCCGGGTTGGGTTTCTCTGTCATCACCAGGAGCCAAAACTCATTGTATTTGTTAAAATAACTCGCTGGCAGAATTTAGCTCCTGAGCATCGTGGCCATCCAGAAAGACCTGGAGAGGTGGACCCATGCAATTCAAATGAAGTTCTACCAAGCCAGGTGGAGGGTCCTGCACCTGGGACGTGGCAATCCCAGGCACAAATACAGGTTGGGTGGAGGAATGGCTGGAGAGCAGCCTTGAGGAGAACACCTTGAGGGTGTTGGTGGATGAGAAGCTCAACATGAGCCAGCAGTGCGTGCTGGTCCAGAAAACTAACTGCATCCTGGGCTGCATCAAGAGAAGCGTGGCCAGCAGGTCATGGGAGGTGATTCCACCCTTGTATTCTGCTCTGGTGAGATCCCACCTGGAGCACTGTGTCCAGCTTTGGAGTCCTCAACACAGGAAGGACATGGAGCTGTTGGAACGGGTCCAGCAGAGGGCCACGAAGACGATCAGAGGGCTGGAGCACCTTTCCTGGGAAGATGGGTTGTTCAGCCTGGAGAAGAGAAGGCTCCAGGGAGACCTTAGAGCCCCTTCCAGTCCCTAAAGGGGCTCCAGGAG
>JAOQGM010000019.1:1390359-1402994 GCA_027564225.1 Gallinago stenura | reverse complement strand
CCAGGGATGGGGCAGCCACAGCTTCTCTGGGCAACCTGGGCCAGGGTCTCACCACCCTCACACCAAAGAAGTTCTTCGCCAGATCTCATCTCATTCTTCCCTCTTTTGGTGATCCCCCTTTCTCTGATGGTTCCTGCTGAAGGTGTGAAAACATATCCCACGCTTTAAGCTCAGGACCGTTCATCTTCTCGGTGGCCAGGCTGTAGAGAAAGATGGTGTCTTCACTTGTGATGGTGGTGGGTCAATGTTGGGTGGTGAAACCTTTATGATAAGCCAGATAAAGTCTCAGACCTTAACTCTACACTGTTTATTTATTTTATCCAACTCACCTGAGCTTGAACCATATCAGCCCATGTTCCTCCTTCTGGTCCATCAAGCAGATCAGCCCATCCAAGAGCTCCATCATCTGATTTTTCTTCTCCCTGTTGCCCACGATGTCCATAGCTGTCTTAACGACGGTGTGGATTCATCGTTCTAGAGGTGATTATGAAATTCCAAACATCTTCCCACCTTCAAAGTCCTGCCAGTGATGGACCAGAAGTTATTTCTTTGTAGTGCTTACTGGTTTTGGATGGAAGTCAGATACCAAAGCCTCTTTAGAAATCCTATTAGATGCTTCCTCACCCCTTTGTAATCCTGAATACTTTTTAAACTCAATTTGGAAGCTATGGACAATCTCTTTGAGTAGATCCTTCCTTGGGGAAGGGTGGAAACCTACATGCTCACAGGACACCCTGCTTTTTGAATTCCTTTCCTCTCCATACCATCCTACGGCAGCTTTGCATCACATTCCGGGTTCTTCATTGATTACTTCCTTCAAGGAAAACTTTTTTTTAACGATTGAACGGGCCTCTCCCTGAGCTTTTACCAGCACTTGGCTGAGGAGTGCACTTCAGCTCCTGAATAAATCACTTCAACCCACGGAGGAGAAAGTACTCAGCCTTTCATAATAGTGATGGAGAACTTGATTCTCCGTGATGATCATCTCGACTACAGCTCTATAGAGGTAACACTTGCGCTCTAGAAGGAATTAAATGGAGTGATTTTTCTCACGCCTGAGCGGTCATATTGCCGTGGAGACGCTCTCCGCGGGTGCCGAGGAATATAAGAATATCCTGAGACTTGAGCTTTGTCAGTGAAAAATTTGTTGTATTTCCTTTCGGCGGCGGATGAAAAGGTATTTGATGGCGCTCTCATAAATATCAGGAGCAAGCATCCCCTGCTCTCATTCAACCTTCTTTTTGGCGGAGAAATCACTGCTTGACTGATTCTCCGCTGAATAATTCCAACAGGGAGACCCCATTCTAGTGGAAAAATTCTTTTTCTTTTCTTTTTAAAGCTTTTTTTTTTTAATTCCCCTGATTGCAAATGGCGTGGTAATGACCTGGCCAGTCTCATCTCCGCAGAGCTCTGGCCGAAAGCTTGCTCCTGAAATAAAAGTTGAAAGGGAAGGGTGGCAAGGAGATCTCCCATTTACCAATTCTGCGGGCATTAACCCCAAAATATCTGCCGCGTCACGCTGGCTGTAGCAATTTGCAGAAACCTTCTGGTAGATCGTAAAGCTGCCTTTTTAATTAACGGCTCGGGAAAATGAAGCGTGGTGACTTTATCATAGCGTGGTCCAGTAGGTCAAAAAGATGATTTTATCGTGCCGGGATGTCGCGATAACTCATTCTGGGGTGTTTTAATAATATAATAATGGGAAAAGGTAGGAGGGTGGGAGGAGAAGGGTGATAGGACACCCAGAGGGTGACCATGAGCTCCACACTACGGTTGGCGCTCGACGTTGGTGACATCCCAACAGCAAAAATGCTTCTTTTTAAAAAAGAAAAGACCAGCTTAAAACTCTATGACCCTTGGGATCGTTGAGTCCAACCATCAGCCCTACTCTACAAAGTTCTCACCTACACCATATTCCGGCATCCGTAATGATGCTTCCATCTCTAACGTGTCCTAAGTCTTCCCGGCAGAAAATGGGTGTAAAAATGACTTTTTACAGATAGTCAAACCTTTTAAAAAACTCTATAGAGGATGGGAAAGCTGTGCCAAATTACAGAGTCGTAGAGAAAGGCGGACGTTCTTCTTCCCCATTTATGTGTGTGAGAACAGAAGAGCAAGGCATCATTTTAGAAAGAGTTTCTAAGTGCAGGTGCCTTGATGTGACCTAAGAAAAAAGCTACGTTCAGCTCCAGGAACGTGTAGGAATTCGTATCCCCCCCATCTTCAAAGAGTTGGATGGGGAAACTGGAGCACACGTCTGGAAATCTTGAGTTTCATGTCTCTTTTTAACGTGCACCTTCGATCCTCTTGGCCCCAGCAACGAAAGCAAAGTGCGTAACGCGCCACGAAACCCAGCAAAGACTTTTCAAAGTCGATCCTTCTCCCCCCTGTGGAGCCTGAGGTTCCCCACAGCTGAAAATTCTACCTCCAAAGAGGTAAAATCTACTGGATGGGAACGATTTCTGCTTAATTAGTAGTTTGGAGAATTAGAGCTGCCATATAAATTATAAGAAGGTATCGCAAACTCGCAGTGGTAGGTTGTTTTATAATGATATTGATATTATATCGATTATATCAATCATAGAATCATTGTGGTTGGAGAAGACCCTTGGGATCATTGAGTCCAACCATCAACCCTACTCTACAACGTTCTCCCCTACACCATATCCCCCAACACCCCATCTAAACGACTCTTCAACAAGTCGAGGGATGGTGACTCAACCACCTCCCTGGGCAGCCTATTCCAATGCCCCACCACTCTTTCTTTTTTCCTATTTTTTCCTATTTTCCTAATGTCCAGATATATATCACATACTTTATGGGGCTCTATATGGTCCCCATGGTGGTTTTCTCTTGCTGCATCTTGATGCAAGAGTTGCTGTTGAGGTGACGCACAAGAGTTTTGGATGGCAAAAATGTTAATTTTTTACACATCCCTGCATATTCAAGGCATCAAACTTAAAAAAAATAAAATTAAATTAAAAAAAACCAACAATTACAAATGGCAAGAAATGAAGCTGGAGCTTTTTACATCTGAATTTACCAAATGTAGCAGCAGGAATACAAAGGGTTCCATCAAGTTCACCTTCATCTTAACTGCGGATCAGATTAAATATGACCCTTAAGCGTAGAGGAGGCAAATAAAATAAAAAAAAAAAAAGCATTTATTTTTATTGCGAAGGGAGAGATTGAAGGTTCTTCGTTTTCTTTAATCTTTGCAGATGGCGGTCGTGGTTTATAACAAAGACATGAAAGGGAACAAAAAAAGCTTTTTAATGTAGTTTCGGGTTGTTTTCTTCCCTTTGCCTTTTTCGTACGAAATGGAGCAGGGAAAAATCAAACCAAAATATGTTAAATTTTCCGCGTCTCGCCGTCTCCCTCACATGAAAGCACAACACTAACAAGAAAAGGCACTTCCAGACTCCGGGGAACTGTTCATTTTCTTTCTTGTCTTTGAAAGTTTGACTCTTCGTTGAAAGAACATCGATGCTATTTCCGCAAATGCTTCGTGCAACAATTGGCTTTCGTCTCGCCCCGATTTGGCTCTGGGTCCAGAATATGGAGGGATTGCTCCCAAGCCAAGGGTTGGTTGGAGATGCTCCGTGCTCTTTACTTCAGGAACAGATCTTAGGTGACTTCCCCCCAAAAAAAAACCCAGATATTATGGGGAATTTAAGAGCGTCATCATTTTAGAGTGAATTTTAGCCCGGTGTATTCCTACGTGTGGCATTGCGCTCGTACGCGTCCCTCCACCTGATTCTTTGAGTTTGTTGACGCCTCGCTTCTCCTCGTCAAAAAAAAAAAATAGCTCAAGAGGCTTCCCTGACAAAATATTTAGGATCTACCATCAACAGATGGAACAGAAGAGCTGAGGGTTGCTCTTCTTCGGCGGTAAAGAACAGAACGCCTAAGAATAGCTCTTAATCCCAAATTATAATAGAAGTCATAGCCAAGAATTTTGTTTGTGGTTGTTTTTTTTTCTTTATATTCGTTCATCAAAACTCAAAAAGGGAGTGTTGTTGCAAGGCTTAGTTTTCAGGGAAAAGGATGGATACGACGCTGTGCTTGGCCTTCTTGAATCTTTCGGATATCTCCATCGCGGATGCCGAGGACCAGCTGAGTGACCCAGGTTTACAGATGCACAATTCCTTGGCTGAAAGCCTTATTTTTGGCGAAGGAAAACACAATCTCTCCTTACACTGCAACTTTCAGTGCTATTTTTCACATATAAGAGCCTGAAGAAACCTTGCCCACGCACGGGTTGACCCTCCTCCTCCATTAATGGCCTTTCCTCGGATGGAGAAAGCATCTCCGGTCCCGGCTCTTCATTTTTAATTCATTTGCCCGTATGTCTTACATTTAATTTTCCACCACGCTACTTTTGCTTTTCCCAGAGCTTTGTAACATCAATAACAAACGGCGGCGATGCGCGTAGGGATTTTTTTTGGGGTGGGGGGTGGGAAGAGGGGGGTTGCTTCCCATCCCTACCGCCGCGACGTGCACTGAGCTTGCAACGCACCGCGGGACTCGTAAAGGTTCACGTCTCCACAGGAGGTGAGACCTCTTCCCAAGCACGCTCAAATGCCGGTCCTTGCTTAAAATAACAACACGCGGAACGTGGCTCAGGAGACCAATCAGCCAGCGGGCGTGATATCTGATGAGATGCCATCTTAAAAACAACTGTAAGTACGGCTTCACCGTTCGGCTCCTGAAGTACATTAAAATAAAAGCACTTAAGGGATTCTCATTATAAATTCTCTTTGCTCTGTTAAACACTTTCCCTCGAGCTTTAGAAGTTCAATGTGTCCGGAATCAGCCTGAGTACCTATAAATATGTAGGCACCACCAGAAAAGGGAAAGACATCATCATCATCCAGCTGAAGCAACCTGTTTTGATGCCATGGCCTTCAGCAGTTCACCACAGGGTTACGTTCTCCGTGGTGAGCCCACCCAGAGGCCCAGTGGCTCCAAGGGTAGGTCTGTGTTGACTTCTCGGGATGGTTCGCAGAGAGATGTCTTGCCAAGGACACAGCCTGTGAGAAGGACCTGGACCTGTTGGAGTGGGTCCAGCGGAGGGCCACGAAAATGATCCCGAGGGCTGGAGCACCTTTGCTGTGAAGACATGATGAGGGAGTTGGGATTGTTCAGCGTGGAGAGGAGAAGGCTTCAAGGAGACCTTAGAGCCCCTTCCAGCCCCTAAAGGGGCTCCAGGAGAGATGGGGAGGGACTCTGGATCATGGAGGGGAGCCATAGGAGGAAGGGGAAGGGTTTGACACTGAAAAGAGGGGAGATGGAGATGAGATGTGGGGAAGAACTTCTTTGGTGTGAAGGTGGTGAGAGCCTGGCCCAGGTTGACCAAAGAAGTTGTGGCTGCCCCAACCCTGGAGGGGTTGAAGGCCATGTTGGAGGTGGCTTGGAGCAACCAGGTCTGGCAGGAGGTGTCCCTGCTCATGGAAAGGGGTTGGAACTAGATCCTGAGCACAAGGAATTGATTTTCAGGAGATACCAGTACCAAAATGCTTTCTTGGATTTTAGAGCATTTGGTGAGTTAAAAACCAAAGTAATCGGATGAAGTTCTTCTCTGTTATTATGGATTGTTCAGTTTACCAGAAAATGGAAATATATGCTAATTCTGTTGTGTTGGAGAAAGGATAATTCACTGGTAGGTCTCTTATTTTATTGAAAGCAATACGTGAGCCTTTTATTACCCATTTTAGCCTTTCTGATAATGACTCTTTCCCAAATTACCCGATACGTTCTATGGAATAACATCACGGAAATGATCTCACCAAGTGCCTGGAAAGAATCAAATGGAACTGATTTTTTCTTGCTGGCAACATAGGAGAAAGTCACTTGGAGAATTTCACCATGGTAGTCTATTCCAGTGGGATATTTATAGTTAAATTTGCTAATACAATTAAAAGATGACTGTGCTAAAATGAACATCTAAGCTTTGCTCTCCAGGGCAAGTGTATGTTGTCCAAGGGGTGGAATAAATACATCAATAATTGTTTCTTTTAATGGAGTTCAGTCTGCTGGCCATTTGGTGCCCAGAGGATATTTCTAAATTCATCGGATTCCCTCGGAGGTGCCTCACACCGTGGGATCTCCAGCAGGAATTCGACCTCCGTTGGGCTTGTTTGTCGTGGCTCCATGGGCCAGAGTTGAAGATTTCTCAGGATTTAGTAACCCTTGTCTGCAGAGTTTCTGCTTCAATTTGACATTTGTCCTATGGATAGATGACCTTTTCCTGGCAATAAACTAATGTTAGGAGGTCTAAGAACTGATACTGCTACTATCGATTCCAAGTGTGATGTCTTCACCCTTCTTTTCTCTTTGCAAAGGGTTATCCTGCAGGAACTCTGGTTTTTGTTCCTCTGCTTACATCAAAATCTGGGATTTCTCTTGCTGCGGTGTCCATCCCTGATGTCCATCCATGATGGAGACTTTACTGCTGTCTCTGCTATCCCAAGGGTAGTCTACAGTTGAAAACAGCTTAGTTACAGGTGGGAAAAAGTGCAAAAGATGGGAGCTTTCCTCCTCAGATAGCAGCTTGAGGCTATTTTTATGGATAGATGCTAGTGCTCAAGTAGAGCAAAAGGGATCTATCTTCAACAAGTTGCTATCTAACGTCTGGTCAGGATCAGGAAAGGTTTTGGGAGAAGGTTATTGAAGTTATAACCCATCTTGATTGCAATTTTAGGAGAACTTCAGATTTTTTTCAGTGGAAGACAGTAGCTCTGAGTGGTGTGATGGGATGAGCTATGTTGTCGTGATGACCAGGAGATCCCGTCCCATCGTGTCATGATCACCAGGAGGTCCCGTCCCATCTTGTCGTGATCACCAGGAGGTCCCATCCCATCTTGTGATGATCAGGAGGTCCCATCCCATCTTCAGATCTCCCAGGGTGCTGACCTGTAGAGCGCTCTGCAGGTCCCTTGTGTCAGGCAATTGCTAAATTGGGAAATGAGAAGAGGACTTGAGAATGAGATTTAATTTGAGAGGGAGAAAGGAGCTGATCTGGAAAATCGGCTGAGCGCGCAACGCTCTTCCCAGTGCTGTAGTTTTAAGGCGAGGAGCTTTCCTTGGATTGTAATTCACGTCTAGTCGTCAAGTGTTTATTTGATATTTAGAGCTTAAAGATGCAATTAAATTATACATGAAAAATTTGTCAACAGACCCCACGTAATGCCTGTAGAGATGTCAGACTTTCACCCTCTTAAAGAAAATAACTGTGGTATCTAGAATAAGTTGCTCTTATTTTCTTTCCAGTAACAACATCTGTCAGTCGAAGGAATTGATTTTGTTCCTACTTAGGTTGAACTTCATGTACTTTCACTTTTTTTTTTTTTAAAGTTGAGCTGCAGAACACAACTTTATTTCCGGAGCGTGTTCCACATCACCACTGACACAGGGATTCTTGGCTGATGCTCTAATTAGAGCTGAATTCTTTGCTCGGCTTCTTCAAAGGCAAGATGAGATCTCTTCTGCCAGGAAAGTAAAAAAAACCAGATAATTCTCTTCTCCTGATGTTCCAGAATAGCAAATACTAGTGGTAACATCATTGTTAAGGAGCTGTGCTCCTCACTGTGATGAATAAGAATCAGTGGAGAAGAAAAATCAGGATTTACCTCTGAATTCACAGAATCTGAAAATGCTATGGGGTTGGAAGGGACCTCTGGAGATCATCTAGTCCAACCTTCTGCCAAAGCAGGGCCATCCAGAGCAGGTTCCCCAGGATGTGTCCAGGTGGGGTTGGAATGTCTCCAGAGATGGAGACTCCACCACCTCTTTCCTCTTCCAGGGCTCTGCCACTCTCAAAGGAGAGAAGTTCCTCCTCATGTTGAGATGGAACTTCTGATGGTCAAGTTTGTGCCCGTTGCCTCTTGTCCTGTCCCTGAGCACCACTGAAAAAAGTCTGGCCCCATCCTCCTGACACCCACCATTGAAGCATTTATAGGCCTTGATCAGATCCCCCCTCAGCCTTCTCCAGACTCAAAAGACCCAAGTCCCTCAGACTTTCCTCAGCAGAGAGATGCTCCAGGCCCCTCATCACCTTTGTAGCCCTCTGCTGTGCCCTCTCCAGCAGTTCCCTGTCCTGCTGGAACTGGGGAGCCCACAACTGGTCCCAGTGCTCCAGATGGGTCCTCCCCAGGGCAGAACAGAGGGGGAGGATGACCTCCCTCCATCTGCTGGTCCCACTCTTCCTGATGTCCCCCAGGTTGGATTCTTGCAACTGCGCTGTTGACGGTCATCCTTAAAGCCCCATTTCTGTGGTTTTTTGCCTTGTTTCTGGCAGGAGCGCTAACGACCCTTCTCTTCATTACCTCCTGCATTTATTAATAGGTTTCCACTAAAAAAACCAAACCGTCCGTCGGTCCGCTCCGTGGCTGTAAATCGTTGACGTTGGTTTTTTCATCGTTGGAGATTCGCAACGGGGTTTTTTTTGAGTAGACCCAATGTTTCTGTGGGGGTTTGGATAGTAATTTCTATAATTGGGTTTCTCAAGTGATCGTTCCCATTTAAAAAAAAAATAAAATCCTTGTTCAGGGTGATTTTTTGGGACTAATTTACAGAAAGCTGCAAAGGAACAGGCTGAAAATGTTGTCCCATCTCTAGGTGTCTTCTTCAGTGCGGTCACCAAGTTCACTACTGGTGCCACCTGGTACATCTCAAAGTTCTAAAAGGTCATCTTTTGCTATTCTTTTCCATGTTAAACTATGGCTACGCAGAAGGGTCCGTATTAACCCCTTTCAAAACTCCTAAATTAGGCACAAGAGGTGGGACCCGGGTAGAAGGAAGCGATGGACTCGGTCTGGGCTCTCCATTGGGTTTTCCGTTGAACGCACCGTTATTAAACCCTCAGCCAAATAAATGACTGTGTGTCTCAAAAAGGAAATCTTCAGGTGGAATCTGGAGAGTTCCAAGAATCAAATTAGAAATGAAAAGTGGTTTCTTAATAATACGGTGGAAATTGTATGAAAATACATTCTGTGTCTCCGTGAGGAGGAAATCATTTCCTTATGACTAACGACGTTACGGTGGCTACCAAGTGAATTAATCACCGTCGGATGCTCAGCGCAGGGAGTTATTAATGCCCCCCGTCGTTCATTTGGCAGGTTTTAAAGTTTGGCTCTTATTTTGCAGCAGAATCACCGAACTCACCTGAATATTAAAAGAAACACGTCGCCAAGTTTCTTCTGGACGTGGACTTTAGTCCCGAGGATATTAAGAACAAGATGCAAATAAGCCCTTAAAGATTATTTACTCATTTCAGAGGCCCTGTAATGGCGTTAATCAGGTCGAGGTGATTTGGGGGGAAGGTAGATGAAAGATGTAATTCTACAGCAGGTCTTTGGCAACGTGACCTCAAAAAACGCCTCTTCGCAGGAGAACGTTCCGTTATTTTTCCTCCAAGCAACGAACTTGGAGGAGGCCGTTCCCGTTTTTGGCAGGATTTTGAGCGCCCGGTGTTTTCAGCTGCAATTTTTCCCCTGTGCAAATAGAATTAAGGGCTAAAAAAAATCAAAAAAAGCGACCCGCTTGTTTGGCTTTGCTTATATTTTGGGATATATTTAGAGGAATGTTTTTAGAGCCCCGTGGGAAACCAGGACGCGCACCCAGAAGTGAATTCCCGTGTGTTACTTGTTGTTTGCCGCGTCCTTCTTGTTTAAACGGAGCGTGAGGAGTTCTCTAGGGAGCTAAAAAAGTGGTGAAATGGCTATTAATGGATGAAATTCAGAAATGAGGAAATTAAGAGAGGGAGGCTTCTTGCTCAGCATCCAGAAGGCAATTTATGGGGGTGCATGAGGGTTGAGTTTGGGAACAGGACAGCTGGGCACCTGTGGCTCATCGCTATGGATTTTGGGGATGGTGACCCTCAAGCATCTCTTCTCCCATCATTCCGAGATGGAAACGTATCCTTGGGAGATGCTCTATGGGGTTGGATGCTTCTCTTCCCCGGCCCCGGCTCCATCCATCGGGGAGGCGGTGGTACCCCACAGCATCCCTCGCTGCCCTGCAGCTGGTTTCAAGACCTTCATCTCACTGTTGATGAAGGTAGGGCCAAGAGACCGAGATAAATAAAAAATTTGAAAGGAAACAACTCCGGTGAGCACCAGTTGTGCTCATCCCTTACGTTGCGCGGACGTTTGCTTCACTATATTTTATTTTTCCTTGTTTTTCAGGGAATCGCTCGTCCGTTCTGCACCCCAGCTCCACATTTTAACAGACTCTACTTTGTTTCGCCTTATTTTATTTTTTTTCCCCTCCTGCAGAGCCGAGTTCCCACTACGTGATTTCCTTAAAGGCCTTCAACAACGCCGGCGAAGGGGTGCCGCTCTACGAAAGCGCGACCACCAGGTCCATGACAGGTGAGTCAATGGTTCGTGATCCTTCGCCCTACGAAAGGTCACCCTTCGCCCCACGAAGGCACCTCGGGCAAAAAAATGTGGGTCGAGGCAATGGAAGAGCTCGGCCACCTCTTAAGCTTAGAATAAATCTTCTTCATGTTAAAGAAGAGAGAAGGAATTATTTACTCTTTCTGGGAATCGGCTGTAGACATTTCATGGGATGCTCCCATCTCTTTGGAGGCTCCCAACTCTTGGGAGAAGCACGACTCCCAAATAATCTAAATACGTAAAGCTCAGGGCAGGTTGGTGGCAAATAATTTCCCTGAATTAAGCCCAGATTAATCTTTACTTTTTTTCACTCTTCGTTTTTAAAGCTGTTTAAATTAAATTAGTTAAAAACCACACCATCGTCACACACATTCACGGAAGCGCATGGAAAGGTTGCAAAGGGTCGAAGGAATGCGCTGGGAAGATTTTCCTGGCAGGATATAAGGCTGGCAGAAGGGATTACCCAGTGGTAACGGAGAAGGATGCTTTTAGACAGGTGGTTTTTTCACCAGGTTCATTGTCAAAGTTAGAAAAATAAGAATTATTCTTACATATTAATCATCCGGACCACCTCGTGGTTTTCCCGCGACTGCCGGTGCGTGATCGGGACCGACGAGGGGTTAAAAGAACAGACTTGAGAAAGAAAAAAAAATAATAAAACCAAAATAAACCAACTGTGTTTTTCCTCGGAGTGACACCATCCTTTGGTGAAGGTTTTTTATCCCTCGAGTTTCACCCATGGTGTTCGGAGCTGCCTGGAAAAGGGGAGCTGTGTCACTGAGAGCAAAGCCCATATCGCTGACGCTGGCTTGGGTGGACCACGAGGAATAAAACCAACCCAAGGGCACTTTGGTGGCTCTCCGAGGAAAAAACAGCTTTTATCCCTGCGGTTTTGTGAAGTATTCCCATGAGAAATCTTGGAAAGTCAATAGGAGAAAGGGAAAAAAAAAGAAAAAGATTAATTACACAATTAAGGGCAACCGTAAGAAGCTACGTTAGATATAATAAGTGTCAGGGAACTTCTGGCTTAAAATTGTTAATCTTTCTTCTTGTCTGGAGTCTACAGAGGTCATTTGGGCTAAGTGTGTCTTGTAAAATCTTTTTCCAGTGAGTTTGCTTCAAAATATAGAACATACTTTTATTTTTAAGGGGTGGTTTTTTTGTTCCCTATCAATTCTATTTAAAAATAACCTGGTTGACCTGTGGGATTTGATTTTATATCCGTGTAAACAAAACAATATTTGGGTGTGAAAAAGGTAATTCAGGCTTGGGCTGTGTTTTGGGGAACGGATGATTCTCTGGAAGAGGTCCACCTGTGAGACGTCCGCGCCCGGAGCTTCTCACCACCCATGGGATGTAACCGGTGGCTTGGGCCGTTCCTGGAGGAACATCTCAAAGAAGACTTTTAGCAAAGCACAGGAACTGGGGTTTCCAATCAGCAGCAGAGGTGACGTACCCTGGGCACCAAAAAAAAAGAAAAAAAACCTAAAAATCTGGGGTTTGTGTCAGTTTGGTCTATAAATAGACGTACTTTGGCATCTGCTGGTGTGGATACGGTGCGCAAACTGGCGTTACGCAACGTGCAATATTCACAGACCAATTCCAAAGAGACCGAGAAACTCTTTTCTGTCCAAAAATTGCAATTTCCGAGTGACAGATGTCCACACGGATATCACGGCAAATGAAAGCGCGGTGGGAAACGGAGGAGGTATTTAGGACCCTATTTTCACTGGATTATAGATGTTTCCCTCTTCCTCGGGTCAGTGGTGACGTGGTTGAGAAACTAAATTATCTTGATTGATGGCCTCTGACCATTTGTTTTGCTAAACCCAGCCTTTTTCCATCATCTCCTCTCCAGCAGGACTTGGGTTTTCGGTGTGGGAAAGAAAGGAGAAAGGAAGCGCGGTATTTGTTAAGACCATGATGAGCCACCATCACTTTGTAAAATAAATAAAACCCAACAGAAACGGGCTCGCTTTCCCAAGTTTGCAGCCAATTCTTTTGGAAAACTTCAGTTCGGGAGAAGAAACCGTTAACTTTCCACTTGCAGAAGTTGGATTCATCAGGATGGGGCAAAAATAATAAAAATAGAGATTTAACTGCCCGTCCTTGCCCATGTGGATGGTGCTTTAGGGTTTTGGATCCCTACAGAATCACGTGGGGTTGGAAGGGACCTCTGGAGATCATCTAGTCCAACCCCCTGCCAAAGCAGGTCCACCTGGAGCAGGTTGCACA
>JAOQGM010000019.1:1344203-1368957 GCA_027564225.1 Gallinago stenura | reverse complement strand
TCAAGGAACCTGGTCTGCTGGGAGGTGTCCTTGTCCAGGCTGGAGGAGTTGGTACTGGATGGTCTTTAAGGTCCCTTGGAACCAAAACCATTCTATGATTCTCTGAGATGGAGCTTTGAAGATTCCAAATGTGGGGACATCTAGAAGGGGACAGTATGACTGCTGCCATCCTTCAGTGCAAGAGGAGAGTTTGGGGGGAACCTCAAAGGTTTCTTGGTCAGGGCAGATGTGCTGCCTGTTGGATCAACTCCTTGGGAGAGCAGAGAACAGCTACTGCAAGAAGGGGCCAAGGCAGAGAAGAAGAAGGAAGCAGGAGATACCTCATCTCCATTACTTTATTCTTGCCCATGAGCGATGGACGGAGTAGAGCTCATCCCATCTCATCCCAGGTTTGGTCAACAACTCTCTGCCAGAGAATGAGGATCATGGATTTCCTAAGGAAAGCCTTGAACTTCAAGTGTTGTCCAAGCCCCTCAACGTATCCCCTTCCTTTCACGTTTATATTTTGCATATATGCAACTGGTAGAGCAGGGCATATGCAAAGGCAGTAAAAATGGTAAAATAAAAGCAAGAATAATCACAGTTTTGGATGCTCAACAGAGAATTTTTGTCACAAAGCTGATGTCCATGGGACAAGGCCAGCTGGTTTTGGATGAGCTCTTTTAGAGGCTTCCTGGAGTCTAAAAAAAAAACCTCTGTTTATGATTTTCATCCAAAATACACGGAGGCAAATTGGGCAAAGAAGAGATTAATTCTTCGTGGTTTATCTCGCCCCGGTTTCCATTTGACAGAACAAATTCTTTAGTCTCCTTATTTTGACAATATAGGAGTTGTCAACAGTTCCGTGTTGCCATCGGAATTAAATCTCTGCAGGAGCAAAAAAAAAAGCCAGTTTCTGCCTCCGAACTCCAAATGTTCTTTAACATCCCCTGTAAATGTTGATAAAAGGAAACATAACACAATTTTGAACACGTTTTTCCTTATCTTAGGAAATTTCAATGCATTTTGTTGTTCAGTTGTTTTCTGAAAACGTACCGCCCGTGAAATGGGTCATATAATCAAGATAAATTCATCCAGCACTGTGTAGGATTTTTTAATATATGAAATTTTTTTAATGTATGAAGTTACTGTTTTTAAACCATAAACTGGATATTTCTAAGTTCAGATTTAATGTTTACTGCTACGGTGAGGACAGTTTGAGGTCTTCTCTTCCCCATGCCCAGAACAGGGCTGGTGAGCACACCCATCCTCTGCAAAAAAAAAACCCATGGAGAAGACCATCTAAGACATCCAACAGACATCAAGGGAGGTGATTCTGCCCCTCTACTCCACTCTCTGAGACTCCACCTGGAGCACTGTGTCCAGCTTTGGAGTCCTCAGGACAAGAAGGAACTGTTGGTACAAGTTCAGAGGAGGCCACTCAAATGCTTCGAGGGCTGGAGCCCCTCTGCTGGGAGGAGAGGCTGAGAGAGTTGGGGGGGTTCAGCCTGGAGAAGAAAAGGCTCCGGGGAGACCTTAGAGCCCCTTCCAGTCCCTCAAGGGGCTCCAGAAAAGCTGGGGAGGGATCTTGATCAGGGAGGAAGGGGAAGGATTTGACAATGAAAGAGGAGAGATGGAGCTGAGATGTGGGGAAGAACTTCTTGGGTGTGAGGGTGGTGAGTCCCTGGCCCAGGTTGGCCAGAGAAGTTGTGGCTGCCCCATCCATCCCTGGAGGGGTTCAAGGCCAAGTTGGAGGTGGCTTTGAGCAACCAGGTCTGGAGGGAGGTGACCCTACCCAGGGCAGGGGGTTGGGACTGAATGATCTTTAAGTTCCCTTTCAACCCAAACCAAATTCTATGATTTCCAAATCCCGAGAAAAACCGTGGTCTCCGTTGCTTTGCGTCCAATCCAGCGGCACGTGGAAGCTCTTCAAGTGCTCCAGGGGAACTTTGTGTCTCCTGAAGAGAAGATGAACCGATGCTTGACCAGTCTGGCCATGCCTGGAGTTTGGCTTTCAGCCATTCGACCTTCGCCGTGTTGAGTTATCGCAGGCGCGTTGCCGTTTCCTCCTTTTTCTGAATATTCCTTCATGGTTGAAAACGGCTCCCAGAACATCCAGAGCCTGATATCAACCCCAAAACACTCACATCCTCACATACTGTGACTATAGAAGGCATCAAGTTTGCCTTTTTTTTTTTTTCTCTCTTTTAAAGCTTTTTGATGGCTCCAGGCTTTGGGTTCTGAAGCTATTTTGCAAACTCTGAACGTAGCAGGAGCGAAGGGATGAGCAGTTCGAGATGGTTTTTCAAAGAGCTGCTTCCTAAACAAATAACGCCCTGCGCTGGAGAAAAGAAAGAAGAAATAGTCCATTTTATCAGAATAACCCCTTCTGGGGGAAAAAAAAAAAAAAGCTTTTTAAACTCTTTGTCATCTGGCTGTGTTTACCAAGCAGGTGTAGGAAGTCTTTCTTAAGGTCCAGAAGATGGAAAACATCTCAGAAGGCAAGGCATGTTTGAAATTTCAAGAAGATATCGAAAGCAGATTTCAAAGAAGATGATTTGAAGAAGAAATCTAAAGATTCCTGCACCTTGGTTGTGTTTCACCCGACGCTGAGACGTAATTGAGACAACCACCCCCAGGTGGACCCCAGCCAAGACTAGAAAGTCAACAGGGGATGTGGTATCTGTTCACCTCCTCTTGAATTTCTGCAGCATTTTTTTTTCCACAATCTTGAGTTTGCAAACCCTAAAGATAGTGAAGATGAGGATTTAGTGGAAGGATGCGGGTTCTCTTACTTTTAATTAGATGATTCTAAAGAGAATTGGAACCCGGAGCATTGAAACCGAATGAAGCCTCGAATTAGCAATGCTCTTGCCCATCATTTGAGTTTTTTTAAGGGAAATAAAACCTAAACTTAGAAATTCTAGACGTTATTGATGGAGGAGTGTTGGCTTAGAGCATGGATAATCCTTAGGGATTTAAGCCCTAACTTCTCTTGAACATACAAAACCTTACAATGGATTAGAGATCTCCCATCTCCAAAATGCTTAGATTTCCACATTTATCCAAATTTTGAAAAATGTTTGGATGTCTCAATAGCAGAACAGAGCCAAATCACCATCAACTCGATCTTGGTTGTCCCTTACAAACGGAAATAGTGGTTTTTAAGAGTTATTTGAGTTCTTGCCTCTTAGCAGTGAAAATGCCATCTCCAGGTGCCAGTCACCGTAGCGGAGCCAGAAATGAAATGGGCAGCTCTTCACACAAAGATTTTTCTAGTGAAAATGTCTTGTATAATGCCTTGAAAAGTGCTGTCACATTAATTAAAAAAGCACTAAACTTCAGAGTCAGGCACGAAGGGTTAGTTTTTTTTGAAATCTCTGCTAGTCTGACGAATTTTTCCGCTGTGTTGGGCTCCCACAAAGAGGTTTCAGCGTGGGATAAACATAAAAATTCCTTTTTCTTTTATTTTTGACATTAGGCTTAGGGAAAAAAAAAAAAAAAAGGCCATATTGGGCTGATTTTCCCCGTCACAACGTGCCCTGATGCCTTTTTTTCCTGCCAACAGGTCGTCACGGGGATGGTTCCTACTGGCCAGTGGACACCAACATGATAGACCGGAGCAGCCTCAATGGTAAATACAGGCTCCCTTCAGTTTTTCTCCATAATTAAGTGCACTTTTGGTGATAACCTCCTGCTTTTTCTTCTCTTTTATTGTTCTCTGTCTTCTCTCTCATGACTTGGAGGCCACCCAACGTGCCTCCCAACAACCCAACAGGTCGCACGTTCTCCCGAAAGTATTTTCCATCACAAGGGACGTCGGAGATCCTATCTCAGGCCATGGGAGGGCCTCTAAAAACTTCTGAAAAAAAGAGTTTTAAAATGCACTTTATGTTGTTATATTTCAATTTAAGCTTTCTGGAGAAAATACGATTTCTTAAAATTAATCGATCGTGCCCTAAAATAGGAAGAAAAGAGAGGAAACCCCATGGATTAATGAGAATTAACCTAATCAGTGCCAGCTGTGACTTCAGTAAAGGGTAGGGAGTGAAAAAACTTACTGGTTTTTCTTAATAGCTGCTGCAATTTTGGTGGTATGTTCCTTCAAGGAAACGAAGAAGAAATCAAACCCCCAAATCTTTGGGATTTCTGGACTAGACCATCGTCACGCGGAAAGGATGGCACTCGCAGCAGCTATGAGGAAAGGGCAAATTATTTAAATAGCAGAATTAGTTAAGTAAAGAAAGGATATTAGGGCAGAAAATCAAGGCAGAGTATCACAATTAAATTACACCTATTGCTATTTGGAAAGATTTCTCCTTTTTTTTCCTTTTCCATTCCAAAATGAGATGGCAGACAAATATCATTCGATGTGAAAACCCTCGATTTCCTTTTCTTACGGAATCTCGGAGATGCTATAGCCCAGCTCTTCCTTTTGCATCCCATTGCACCGAATATTTAGGATTGTTTTCTTTCCAAGCTTGAGTGGAAAGATAATTTTTGGGATTCTCTAAGATTGCCCTGAGCAGGCAGAGCAAAAATACTCCTGACTGTTTCGTTCCCGGTGTCTGTAACGTATGACCCAACGCTGCGTTGGGCATTATCCAACGAGATAATAAAAATATATAACGTGCTATTTCCCATGCAATTGGGGAAAAAAAAAATTGTCAAAAAGCAAGGGATTGGTACTTGAAGCGGGTTTGACTGGGACTTGATGGTCGAAATGATGCTATTTTCAGTCTCCGTCTCGCTGCTGCTCTGAAACTGAGGAAAGTCATCGCTTTAGAAGATTGAGCCCTCAAACCTGCTGGAGTTCTAGCAATAAATGAAATATAATGTGATGGGAGACTGACCCGGGGGGGTGAATGCACTCCCTGACAAATGAATCGGGCGTTCAGGTTGGCTGATAACACAAGATCCGTATTTCCCTGTAAATACCAAGAAATAGGAGCCATAAAGCAAAAAAAAAAAAAATCCATAGTCCCTCTATTTCCATTTTCAGCTGATAATAGCAAAAAAACCGAGCTGAGAGTTATTGACTCCCAACGTCGGGTTATTAACACCCAGAAAGTGCAAAGTGCTTAAATATTTGCCTGGTTGGTGTGTCCCTGAAATGCCACGAGCCATAAATTTCAGCTCTTTATGGCGACCTCCGTCGGCTTTTTCGGAGCAATTTGTGTCACCTCGATGTCTTCTACTTGGTGGGTGACTCCTAAGGAGGGAGAGGAGCGAATCCAGCCCTAATGATTGTCTTGTCTCCTTTCTCCTCGTTGCCTTGTCTCCTTTTAGAGCCTCCCATCGGGCAGATGCACCCTCCCCACGGCAGCGTGACGCCCCAGAAGAACAGCAACCTCCTGGTCATCATCGTCGTCACCGTCGGCGTCATCACGGTGGTGGTGGTGGCGGTGGTGGCCGTCATCTGCACCAGGCGTTCTTCGGCACAGCAGAGGAAGTAGGTTCTGGAATCACGGGGTGGGAGGGAAAAGCTGGGATGGTCACCTTCAAAAATAGAACGGGTTGGGTTGGAAGGGACCTCCAGGATCATCCAGTTCCAACCCACCTGGTTGGAAGGGACATCTCCACCAGATTAGGTTTCTCAAAGCTCCATCCAACCTGGCCTTGAACCCCTCCAGGGATGTGGCATCCATAACTTCACTGGGCAACTTGTCCCAGTGCTTTCCCAAGCAATGACATTCCTAGAGACATAGGGCTCCATCTTTTGGTTTTGGAGGTGACCCTCGTGAGCGGTGAACGTCCCCTGTCCCCCAGGCTGCGGGGCAAACCATGGAGAATAAATAAACCTGGCGTGGTGAGCCTCAAAAAAATAAGCCTGCCATGCTCAGCTCTCTGCTGTTTTTATTGCCAAGTATAATTCAGACACAGGAAAGAATCAATTCTATTGATTTAAAGGGGGTAAAAAAAAAAAAGAAGTCTTCTCTGTCCTTGGTGATGCTGAAATCAGCTGTTGGGAGTGTTTCACGCTTTCTCTAAGGATGGATATTTGAGTGTAGATGATTTTTTTTTTAAATATGGGATTTAAATAAAGGATTCTGCCTCACATTTAGGCAGAAAAGTAACGTCCCGTCCTTTCAGGAGCCCTGGGGTGGTTGAATGATGAACTGATTTGGAAAAAATCTGCTTCCATTGTGAGGCTGAGCACCTGAAAATCAGGCCGTCCCTGCGAAGGCAACGGGAATTCTTCTGTCGGATGGAGTTTAGTGAATCGAGGCTGAATCTCTCTTGAGCTTCTGGCAGGGAAAAGGGAGATACAAGAGAGAGAAACTGATTCCTAATTCCAGAATTCGGGGTCGAAAACTGAAATAGCCAAGTTCAACTCAATCAAGCTTGACCTTCTCTGTAGCTTCTAGGGGGGAGCAAGGATATTCCAAGAATCGTTCATCTTCTCCTAAGACATTGGAAGATTTGCCACCTGAAGATGTTCATTGTTGTCCAGTGATTTTAAAAAAAAAAGGTGAAGCTAGGTTTGGATTTGCTGGTTTCACTTCCAAATGTCTATATTATATCTATAACAAGTTGCCCCAATTAAATGAGGAGTCTTAAATTCAGCCCAACAGGAAAAAATCCTGAATTTCCTCGAATCGGAGGGGTTTGGTGGGATTGGCTTTTTTTCTGACCTGCCTGGGGAGCTGTGGCAGAAAGATTTAGGCTTTTCTTGGCAGTTCTTAGTTTAAAATCAGCGCGGAACCGCCGAGCAGAAGGAGCGCGCTGAGGATAAAGGTTGAGTCTTGTTGGATAATGCAGGTGTCCTTCCCCGGAGCTAAAAATTGGAACGGGATAATCTCCTGTAAGCCTTCGGTGGTGGAAAGTCATATTTCTTCAGTTAATTAAAATTTGGCTGAGCAAAGCACAATAAAGCATATTAGACAGGACAAGCTGGGACAGACCTAGGTGGCTTTGGAGGTATTTGCTGTCTCAACCATCTAGGGAAGAGTGAAATAGCAGCCACTCAAATCCTGGGACAATTGGACGCCGGTAAAAAATAAGGCAGAAAAATGGGAGTGAAAGATCTGGGTGCAATAACTCTACCCCAGCGTAAGGGGATAATTGGGATTCATACCCTCCCCGTAATTACGCGAGCCACCCTGGTGGTGTCTCCTGGTGTGGTGGCACCCAGGATGGGCGATGGGGCCACCCATCAGCTCCATCCTTCAGCGCAGGTCAGTTCGGAGCTTAAGCTTGGAGAAGATGGATCCCAGTTGGATCTTAAAAGAAGGGAAAGTGCAACTTTTTGCATATTTAAGCCATTAAAAATGGATCAGAGAATCGTAGAATGGTTTGGCTTGGAAGGGATCTTGAAGATCATCCAATTCCAACCCCTAGGCCCTGGGCAGGGACACGTCCCACCAGACCAGGTTGCTCAAAGCATGGTCTTGAACAAGTACCCAACCAGTTAATGTACTGGGCAGGAGAGTGGCGTGAAAAGAGACTACAAATAATTAACTAAGACTAGTTTAAGTCCTCTTAGAAGTAATAAGGATGTGACAGTGCACGTTTCAGGAGCCTTGGGGGTGCCAAAATCATGGAATCATAAAACAGTTTGGGTTGGAGGGGACCTTAAAGACCATCTAGTTCCAACCCCCTGCCTCAGGCAGGGACGCCTCTCTCTAGACCAGGTATCAATTAATCTCAAACTAACGAGGAATGAGTTGGTAGCCACTAAAGAGCCTCGGTATTTCACCGCTGTGTTCCCTGGAGATGCTCCTGGGGTCCTCCACACTGACGTAGCTCATTTGTGGTGGCCTCAGCCCCATCTCTTGCACGGTGGCATGAGGACAAAGAAGACCACGAGGCCAAGTGGTGGGAGAGGCAACTACTGGTTTCAGCTTTTTGGGATGGGTAGCAGGGAATAGAGAGACCCTAGGGAGGCCAACCAAAGTCATTTTTGATCTGTAAACACTGAGGAAGTTTTCTGGAGACAAAAAATAGATTTGTATCCTTCTTTTTTAGTTTTTCTTTTTGTACAGGAGCTCTGGACCACTTGAATTTCCTTGAATTTCCTTGATTTCCTTGAATTTCCTTCGCCCAAAAGGCGAAGTGCAAATTTTTGCCAGGTGAAAGAGTGAAGAGCGAAAAATATAAAATATTAACTCCTGCATCAGAAGGTTAATTAAGGTGAAGCCAAGGTGGCATTTATTGTTGAGTATCTTCAAAACTGCCCCTGGAATGGGTCTGGATGGTTTCCCCATGGGTTTTTTTACAAGAAAAAACCTCCTTTTTCCCAGGAGGGCATTTATTTCTGAGCTCTTCCGATAGAGACATCTTCCAAGCGTTGTTGGAAAAATAATTGAGCGAAACAATACGCCAGAAACGTTCTTCTTTCCGAGTTATTTAAATCAATAGGTTTCTGATAAGACTTTCCCTCTGGTTGTAAATCAGCCGTCGTGCTCCGTGTCTAAGGAGCCTGTCTTTTCTTTAGGGAAAAAAAAAAAAAATATAAAAATACCACTTTAGTGGATATTTAAAGAAAGACACTTTCTTTACGGAAGGGATGGGATGCGTGTAGCTCGGCTCAGCGGTTCTCCGTCGCTGTTTGTAGATGGAGACGTTCCATGAGTGCCGCTCTTCCCGACGTGAAACCGGTCTCTTCTCCTCCAGGAAAAGTGGTTTTCCCCAATTTCTACATGAATTAGTGCAAAAAAATGAGGCACTGTGCTGAACCCATCCCCTGGAGCAAGCTCCGGGATGCGTAGGACCACACCAAGAAGACCACACTGTGCCTTGATGGACACAACCAGAGGGGTTCCTTAGAGAGACACCAATGAGGAGACATCCTTTTTGGGGGTCTCCCCCTCTTTTGGGGGAGAATCCTTCTTAAGTGACACTTTTGATCTTTTTTTTTGCTGTAGGAAACGTGCGACTCACAGCGCCGGTAAAAGGAAGGGCAGCCAGAAGGACCTGAGACCCCCAGATCTGTGGATACACCACGAGGAGATGGAAATGAAGAACATCGAGAAGCCAGCGGGCTCGGACACGGCGGGAAGGGACTCCCCGATGCAGAGCTGCCAGGACATCACCCCCGTCAGCCACAGCCAGTCGGAAACGCAGCTGGGCAGCAAGAGCACCCCACAACCCGGTGAGGGGCTCCTCTAAGGGCAGGAGAGACACAGAATGGATGGGTTTCACTTGTAGACTTGGAGAAATTGGAGTCATAGAATCATGGAATTGTCGAGGTTGGAAGGGACCTTTAAGATCATCTAGTCCAACCCTCAACCTAACTCAACCCTCAACCTCTGGTCAACCCTCAACCTAACTAATGATAAAAACCATCACCAAACCATGTCACTAAGCAGTGACATCATATCACTATCATAGGATGGTTTTGGTTGGAAGAGACCTTCAGAGGTCATCTGATCCAACCCCATTCCATCTACGTACTCTCCATCACCAGCCTATACATTTTCTTTAAATTAATTTTAATATTGGTGGTTAGTGACCTCAGCCCATCACGAGGAGTCACTTGACTAAGACCAGATTCCAGAGGAGACTGGAAAAGTTGATAGCTCTGCTCTGGGTGCTGGGAGAGATGTTCCCAGATGATTTTTGGAGTGGTTTCAGACTGAGAGAAAACCCATCATATTTGCTTTTCCCACCATTCTAATTTTTGAAGTTGAGGAATTCAACTGGAGGTCAGATGTTACTAGGTTTGTGTACTGTGGTAAGAGAGGAAAAAGTGGGGGTGGGAAATTAAAAAAAAAGGAAAAATGGAGGAGAGAGAGAACACGATGGAGGAAGAAGGTCAGCAGCATCACCAGGAGCAGAATTGTGGCCAGAGAGGCTGAGAAAACTTACTGGATCTAATTTTCTTTTTTTTTCTTGGAGGGGGGGCTGAGAGTTTGCTGTTTATGAAGGTAATTGTGAGAATGTTTTTTATTGGTTTTAATACAAAAATCCTGCTGACATTAGACATTAGGAGGAGGTAACCAGAAGGTTCCTTCTGCCCATCAGAAGAGCTGAGAAGAGCTCTATTGATGCGAGAGCTCTATTGATTGCAGGGGGTTGGAAATCGAGCGCCTGGTAGGAAGCCATCACAGGAGATGAGCAAGTTAATGACAAAGGCCGGGTCTTTTATGGGTAAAACTCCTTGGACCATAAATAAATGCCTTGGTGGTTCTTCCCATTCTGTCGTGCGCGGTTCAGTAATACCGGCGTTGGCTTTTCACCAGCAATTAGGTCTTTGAATGGCCATCGACAGAAGATTTGGCGTTTTAGTCCTGCAATTCAGACAGTCAGAGGGCTTTGAAAAAAACAAAATGTAGTCTTTTTGACTCAAATCTCAAATCTCCTACACTAATGTGACTAAATCAGAGCATCCGTATCCGCGGAGAGTGTGATGTCTATAGGTGTTGGGACATTTTTTGGGGTTGGGTTGGACACCAGGCAGCGTATCTCAGCTCTCTGATCTAGGGAGATGGTGGTCCAGGAGCAAATAATGGGAAGATCCAGGCACATCTTGCATTTTCCCATGGATGCTGGAGAAAAAAAAACAAGCTGCCATGAATTTCCAGACAATCAGGACATAGGACTTTGTGGCATCTTACAAGGAAGTTGGTTTTCATCCTTCAGATCCATCTCAAAGACCCAATTCTTGGCTGCCAGGTTTTGTAGGCACCTGAATTTGTGCAGCTTTTTTCTGGTTCTTGGTATTTGAATTGTGAACGAAGTTCATAACAGCAAAGTTAGAAGACAAATGTCACGATTTTTTGAAGTGAATGGAGTTTTCAGGATAATTTCCGAGACAAAAGAAAAAAGGGACGCGTTATCTTAATTCTCTTACCAAAGAAAAAAAAAGGCAGCCAAAATAATCTGTGCAGCTCTTTTAGAATAATCAAATCCTAAAAAAAATTAATTTACAGCATTTCCAACTAAGCCATCTTGTCGTTTTCCTCTAGGTCCCGAGGCAGAAGATGTTGGAAGCAGCATGTCCACCTTGGAGCGCTCGCTTGCTGCCCGTAGAGCCACCCGGGCCAAGCTCATGATCCCCATGGATTCGCAACCCAACAACCCTCGTGAGTACCACCACCTTCCCCCAGGTCCCCCCCAAAAAGCTCAACCATCTGAAGGTCTCATAATGATGTCTCACGTTTGTCATCTGGTTGTGCCTTGGGGTGTTAAGCGACGCCGTCTTCGTCTTAAAAATATTTTCTATATATTTTCTATTTTCTTTTTTTATATTTTCTTTTGTCCCTAGTGGTTGGCCACGCCACCATCTGCTTTTTTTAACAGGGAGCAGCCAAATAAATGAGGAAAGATATTTTTAGGAGGTGTTAAACGTTAGTAACTACAGAACCTTTAGCAGTGAGCAAATTTCATAGATGAAGTGAATATGAGAAAGACACGGGAGGCTGGAGAGCATTAAAGAGGTTCTTCCATCCTGCAGAACTGATTAAAATTCCTGAAATGACCTTTTTTTTTTTGACATCTGAGCAAAGGAAAGAGAGATGTGAGAGCCCGGAGGCACCGGAGAAGAGGGTGGGACTGGTCAAGTTCAAGGTCAAGGATGAGGCTTTGGGTCTTCACCTTTCTTCCCAGCAGCTTTGGGATCAATCTCTTGGTAGCTTTTGGGTTTTAGTTAGGAATCATAGAATTGTCTAGGTTGGAAGGGACCTTCAAGATCATCTAGTCCAACCATCAACCTGACCATGACAAAAATCCCTAAACCATATTCCTAAGGGCTACATCAACTCATCTTTTGAACACCTCTAGGGATGGTGTTCTACCTTTAGCCTCCCAAAATAGATGCGAACAGAAATCCACAGGAATTGGTAGATCCGTGTAAATGGCCCAAGATAAAAATGGACATAGACTGACAGAAATCCATTTCATCCCAAAATTTCTTTTCTAGCTCTGCTGTTTAAAACATAAGTGCCTATTTGTGGAAAGGCACATCGCAAGTGATGCATTAAAAATGCAATAAACCAGAAGGAACTGAAGGAAGGAGAGGAGAGGGAATAACCTACCAGGTTTGTTGAGGAGATGACCTGGGAGGAGCTGAGGGAGAAGATGAATTCCAGTTCTCCACCACATTCCAGCCTCTACCCCTGGAAGAAAGACCAGTGGGATGAGTTGGAGAAAGCTCTGACTCCACCTGAGGAATACTCCCCAAAATACTAATCTCAAAAGTGGGCAATTTGTCCTATTTTTGGGGGGGTGAGATTCCTCCTGGCTTGAAGGACATCACTAAGTCCAAGAAACGGATAGACTTGGAAGGACGGAAGCGAAATCAGAACCAAATCAATTGTCATTACGGTGGGTCAATAGTAGGGTTAGTTAATTAAAAACCAAGGTAACGTTGTTACACAGCTTATAAATTAAAGTGCTCTCAAACAGATTTATTTATTTTTTTCCATTCAAACGCTGCATTTTGACAAATTATGTCTAAATGGATTTATTTCTATTTTCAACGGCGTAAACCTCATCTGCGGCGACAACACAAATTAAACTCAGATTTAAGCGAGACTCATTTGTGCAGGCTGAGTTCTCCCCCCCCTAAGAAAATAAAAACTGCAGCTTTGTCAGATCCAATGCTTTAATTAATCAATTAATTTCGGGAAGAAACCGTCAGCAGCGAGCGATTGAGTAGATGGGAGAAGCGACGTCATCGTTTGGCAGGAAAACCCACAGGACTGTTAATTTTTAAATACCAGATTTGGAAATATTGGTGCTCATCTCAATGATCAGTACTATATATATATATTTATACTATATATATATATAAATATATATATATATATACACTCTATACTGCACCTTTGCTTACCCAAGTGGAAGGAGCATAAAGCAGATGAATTTGATACAGTTTCAGTCTTGATTTTTTTAAGCTTTTAGGCTTTGATGGGGGGAATCTGGGAAGTCCCAAAGAACCCCAGCTCTTCCAGAGAGAAATAATGGAATAAAGTGCTTTGGAGGGTATCCCATCGGAGTATCCTACCTCTAATTTTCCTGCTTTGTATTTGAAATCCTCGCTTTCTGGAAGAGGGAAAATAAAATACGGAGGAAAAGCGGTGCAGAGAGAGATATCTGCTGTGATTTTTTTATTTTTTTTTAGGGGGTGTTTTTTTTTCTCTTCATCCCCCCTCCCTCAAATTGCAGAAAAAAATCACAGCAGCTCTTTGCCTTTTTTTTTTTATTTTTTTTTCAGGGAAATAAGAACGCGGCGACTCGGTGGCTTCGGCAGCCTCTGGGGGGCTCAAATATGAATCAAAACACCCCATTTGATGATTTCTTGGGGTGATGGTTGTTGGGGTTTTTTTTTGGGTATATTTTTTAAAGAAGAGTGTTGAGGGAGCTCCCTGATTTGCTCAGGGAATTTCTGTTTTTCAGTGTCTTAGCGTATCAGTATTAAGTGCAAATCCAATTGCTGACGGGCTGTGACAGAACCCATTTGTTGTCATATCTGCTTGAAATTGCCCAGATTTATTGGAAAAAGGTGGCTATTCCCTTTTCTCCAGCTTTCTCCACGCTCGAGCGCCGCGATGAATAGTAATCCTGTCGTTTTTTTAAAAATGAAAGCTCTAGGTGCCTCTGCCCTAAAAAAAAAATAAATAAAAGAAACGAAGGAACGGACTCGGAAAAACAAGTTGCTCTTTAATAGGATTCAATAAAGAGGGATATTTGTCACTCTTGCAGCGACGGTCTAAATATTGTCAATAAAAATGTCTTGCACAGACACAATGGAATGGCTGAAGGGTAGAAATTCTCTTCTAAGGGCAGGTGGATTGAACCCAGACGACTCCGAAGCTCAAATCCACCTGGGTTTCATGTTCTTCGGGAAGTTTTTTCTTCATGGAGCAGTTCTTCATGAGTTTTCTATATCCTCACATTTTGACAGCCGTGTGCTTAAGAAAAAAAAAAACACAAAAAAACCACAAAAAACCCACAAAAGCCTTGGCACCATCGTAGCTCTTTGTGTGACCTTGGGCAGGTAGCCCAGTTTGCCACTCTTGGGTAATGGATGTAATGGGAGCGAGAAGGAACAGTCTTAAAAGTCTACAACGTTGCTTGTAGCTCCACTAGATAAGCCAAACCTTATCATCAAGGAGCCAAAAATCTCTGCTTCTTGTTCAGCTGGGCAAAAGCATAATGAGAGTTTCCAAGTTTTTTTTTTTTCCTAGAGGCTACAAAGGTTGATTTTCACCCGCTCTTCAAGCACGGGCTCGGAATTTAGCACGCCCTGGTCCTGGTTTTGAAATCAAAGGGTCACTTGAATTCAACTCAAGAACTCAACGTCAACTTTGCTGCTGGTTTGGTGGCACGTCTCACTCCTGTTCCTTAAAGGTTTGGACTTTTTAAGGTGGGATGTGATGCCCAGACACCCTCAACCCCCGTATCGGTCCCCCATTGGGGCCATCCGAGGCTGACAGGGCCGTTGGTGTGAAGCTGGTAGACCTGATGGAAGAGTTGCAGGAGCCCAACAACTTAAAAAAAATCCTTCAATTGCCCGATCCGTTCCTTCTCGCTGACTTGTCGAGGGGTTCAGAGCACCCCCCAAAAATGGGGCTAATATTTCAATATTATTTCTCTATCTTTGAGCATTTGGGTCCTTCACTTTGGAACCGTGGTCGTCAACGCCGTCCTTTCTGCTTCCCTATTGACCCTCTAAGGATGATTCTTTTTTTTTAATCATTTTTCCTAAAAACCACTCCTTTAACCTCTCTCTCCTCTTTTCCTTCCAGCCGTGGTCAGCGCCATCCCGGTGCCAACGCTAGAGAGTGCCCAGTATCCCGGGATCCTGCCGTCTCCCACCTGTGGGTACCCCCACCCGCAGTTCACCCTTCGGCCAGTGCCCTTCCCGACCCTCTCCGTGGACAGGACCTTCGGAGCAGCAAGAAGTCAGTGCCTTTTTTTTTTTTATTGCTATTTGCCATTAAAATGCTCAGAAATAGGGTTTTTTATGTCGTATAAATAATGCCGTCGTGATTTTGGGGGAGCCAGGATGAGTCCAGTCTGGTACCAGCAACTAACTGGCCACGGGCTGTCTCTTCCCCAGTTAAAATTTCCAATCTGCACTGAACACCTTAAAAATTAAAAAAAAGTCACTGCATCTCTAATCCCATCTGCTCTTTTCTGCAGTTCTGTCGGTCATTTCGCTGTATTTTAATTTCCTTTGCTTTATTCATGAGGATATGCCCAGGAAAAAAAAAAAAAAAAAAAACAAAATGCTGGCTTCGGAAGTTCTCCTTCATCCCCAGGAGGCATCTTGCATCATCGCTCGTTAAAATCATCCCTGATGGCACTTCCATGATCTGGGATGCAGTGTCTTCCAAGGTTTAGTTGCCCTCCCTGCCCAGAAGCCTTTTCTTTAATATCCAACTTGCTGAAATTTCAAGAAATTGTTCCTCGATCGGAAAATAAAGAAAATAGAGAAGGTTTCTTCCCTTTGCAGATCCTTTTAGACACCTGGATACCCTTGTCCTGTCTTGAATCACTCATCTCTTCTCTCCAGTGAGCTCTCCATTCCTGTTTTCTCCTCTCCAGTAATAGGTTGGCGGGTGGTGTGTTCCCATAACGTCCCTTGGGGACCAGGGATTGGAATCCAGTGGTGGGATTTGGGGTTAAAAGAGGGTTCAGGTGACCCAGTTATCACCTTGATGTTCAGTCATCACCCCGATGTCTTCAGTGTGGTTGCTGAGGTGCTTTTGAGGTGGCCATGATCTTTAAGGTCCCTTCCAACCTGGACAATTCTATGATTCTTCAGCTTTTGATCTGCTGCTGAAACTAATACCAAACCCATCGTTTCAGCTTGCTCATAAAGGTTGATTTAATTAATTTTCATTCCAAGGAAGGATGAAGGCCTTTAGACCTAGTCCCACCCCCTGCCCTGGGCAGGGACACCTCCCCACCACACCAGGTTGCTCCAAGCCCCATCCAACGTGGCCATCAACCCCTCCAGGGATGGGGCAGCCATAGCTTCTCTGGGCAACCTGGGCCAGGTTCTCACCACCCTCACACCAACGTTCTTCCCCAGATCTCATCTCAATCTCTCCTCTTTTAATGTCCAACCCTTCCCTCTCGTCCTGTGGCTCCCCTCACTGATCAGAGTCCCTCCCCAGCTTCCCTGGATTGGTTTTTCCAGGCAGAAGACATCTCTGAGCCATGAATAAAGTGAGTTTTGTCTGGTCAGCAATCCTTCCCATGGCTTGCCTTCTCCTCCAGGCTCCTCCAGAGCTCCATCTCCTTACAATGTTTTCAAGACAAGGAGGAGAAGACGGTGACATTTCTAGTTGGCCATATATTATAGAAGGAATCTGTTCTTTTTTCTCCTCTGCCCCAACCGTTGGAGATGCTTGAGCCATGACGGTCTCCAGGAGCGAAAGAAGAGAGCTGGAGGAAACCACCTCCCACTTGGGAGGTCCTGGGGTTGTCCCATCCCATATCCCACCCCATCCCCATCCACACACTGCTCAGCAGAAGCAGGCTGTGTCCTGGTCCCATCCCTATCACCCTTTTCCAGGAGTCTAACCCTAAAAACTGGCCAACTGGGGAGCCATTCATCAATGTTTTGCCCTATAACTTGTACAAGCTCAAAAAAGCACGGAAAGTCATCGGCAGGTATGGAATAAAGTCCCATTTTAGGTCCTCACCTCCCATCACACCCTTGGAATTGTTACTCCCTTTGGTTCTCAGCCTAATTTTTCGTTACCCCAGGCTGCGGCAGAGCCAACGGCCACGAATCCATGCGGAAATATCTCCAAGTGGTGCTTGTTAATAGAAGAAACATCGTGTAAACATACCCTCAAGAGTCCTAAATTCACAAAACTGGTAAACAGCATCCTACAGACCGACAATTAATGCAAAAGCAAAGGGAAGATCAAAAGGCTTTGTAGCTCCTGTATTTTCCTCTGCTTGGTGAACGGTGTCCATGGCTACTGAAGTTCAAAGCCAGCTCCTTCTCAGCGTTCCTCACCCATAAAAGGGAGGAACATAAAAGTAGAGCTTTATCCAAGGCTTCTCCAAAGCAATCAGAGACTCTATAACTGGTTTTACTGGGTTTTAGAAGAGATCTTCACATATAGCATGATATTTTCTTTACTTTACAAAATACTACGCTAAATTCAAGGGCCAAAGATGCCAACTGGAAGGCGGCACGGTGTTGTCAATGAGGAGTAAGGTCAATTGGGAGTTTACTTTCTGTACCAAAAAAAAAAGATTAAAATTGGATGGGTAGAAATAATCAGAATTTTTGGGCCCTGCTCTTGAGGTGTAAATATCTGGCCGCTGGGCAGGGGGACGACGGAGGCGAGGTCGGCAGCGGTAGCGATGGGCTCCTCTTCATCCATCCTTCAAATAAAATATCCATCCCTTCTTCCTGTGGGGACTTGAGTGAATTGCAAATTGATGGGTCTCATTATGTTTGCGCTTCTGATTTTTGGGAAAACAGCCTTCCCAAGCATGAAGCACCTTCATTAGCCCACTTACCTTCAGTATTTAAATCCCAACACTTCTGGCTTCTGATTTTAATGGACTCATCAGACCTTCCTCTTCAGTAATAGCTGAAGGGTAACCCGAAATCTTTTCCGTAGGAACGGTCTTCAGATTTTACAACTAAATCCATAAGATAAAACATACCCATCGAGTAAAGCAGTAATTGAACAGCTTTTTCATGCAGAGACCATTCTGCTGGCTGGGAAAGTTGATAAAGCTTTGTGATCTGAGACCACCAGCGGCAAAAAATACCGAGAAGGTTTCCTTGTTTCTCCGAGCAGGTGAAGAGCATCCCAAAAGATACAAGTATCCTTAAGGACAGAGTGAATCCGATGATGCAAAGAGCCTTGAAGGTGAAAACAAGGGAAACAAGCCACAGTTGAGCAAACTTTTACAAACTCTAGAAGGTTCTGACCTTGCTCGGATCCTCTAGTTGGGTTTTTCTCCGCAGCCTTCAACATGGCCGGGGCCGTCTGCGGCATTGCCATAGGAACAAGCAGAAGGGCTGATTTCTCCTCATTTCCATCTTTCAAAATTGTTTTGCCACTTAATAGGTTGCAATTACTTCTATACTTTGACATTAATTATTATCAAATGCCTTGAGATTTGCCTGGGCTGTGTAATTGCCTGTTATTTGCGCAGCGAGTCGGGGTTGTTGGAACGAGCTTTGAGAGAAAACCAGGTCCTCTGGAGCATTTTGGGTCCTGGTCTAATAACTAATTCTCATCTCTTATGTGTCAGGAAGGCTGTTTTCTTCCATGAAAGGTTGAGTTTCTCCAAAGTTTCTCTTTCCTGCCAGGAGCTGCTTGACCAACCATGGTGCTGTGAGCCATCCTGGTTGGTGTAGATACCGTGGAGACGCCGGACAACCCCAACCCGCTCGAATTCAAGAAGTTCTTGTCATGATCAGGCTCTTCACAAACCATTCTTCTTCCTTCTGCTCTTGGGCTTGTGGGTGCTGCTCTCAGGCTTTGTGGGTGCTGTCACCGAAGGGAGAACGTTCTCCAGTGCTGCTCCTCAGGGCGGTGGGGCAGGAGGTGGGAGAGGAGACAGGAGAGGCCACCAGCCTGAGCTCCGAAGAAGAATTCAGGATTTGGAAGATGTGGAAAATTGGGGTTTTCCATCCAATTCTCTTCTTCTCATACTGCAATAGGAGAGAAATGGAAGCAGTAGGCTCTTTTTGGGGGGGACATGAGGAAAACTTAACTTCTTGCTGCCATCCAGAAAGCACAACGGCAGGCTCACACTTATCAGTCCTCCTCTTAATTAGTTCTTAACTAATTCAGCTCATCACAGTAGGCATAGTGGCCTGGAAGAGATTGTAAAGATCTCTTTATTCCAATTAAAGTTCCCTTTCAGGAACAAGAATAATCTGTTTTCGTCACAATTCTTTTGTTTCTGTCTTCATTTGTTTTCTTAAACTTCTAAAAGTGTTCACGGTCCAGAAGAAACTCTGATTTTAGACTACAGGGTTAGAAGGTTCTCCATCCGATAAGTTTCTGAAGAACCTTTATCTGCATTCTTCTGGTGACGTTAGGCCACGCTGTGGACCATACCCTGAAAATTCCAGTAAAATTATCATAATATTGTCATTTATGTAGAAATAAAGGCCCTTGTTTCATCCTTTCATTTCCCTTAATGCTACATTTGCTTCTCTTTTCTGCCATGGAAGGTCCACGACAGAGGTTGATACTGGAAGCTCCTTTGAAGACCCACCTCAGAACATAGGGAAGCCATCTTGTATGTTAGAAGGGTGCTGTGGCACGTAAAAATCTCTGAAAAAATTAAATTTAGGCTAATAAACCAGCAACCTACTGCTTTGGAACACTAAATGTTACAGCTGTCTCCCGGAAAAACAATATTGGTGATTGGTTACGTGGAAATTAATTAAGTTTGTTAATTAATTTCTTTGTCTCTGGCTTTTCTCCACTACGAGTGGAACAGTATCATCATGCTGAATGCTCTTAGAGCTTCTTTCAACCTTCACGTGATGTATTTAGTGATGTTTAATATTTAAAAGCCATAGAGAGGGAAGGTAGAGAGGGGATAAAAATATCATGCTTCTTTTCTTAGGTGGCTTTTTTTTTTAAAGGAAGATGTTTTGAGCCTCAGATAGTACACGGCCGCTCTGAGGAACATCTGGATGTTAATTCTTCTGCCGATAACTTTTGATGGAACTGTTTATCCCTTTCCTGCATCTTCTTGGAGGTTGGAGGTTATTGCTGTCCCTTCTTCTGAGAATGGGACATAAAAAAATGCATCAATAAGAGGGGTTTTTTATGGGGTTTGGGTTTATTTTGGCTTATTTTTCTTGCAGCTGTGACCGAAGGAGCGGCCCCGCAGCAGCCCTCCTTGCTCCCGCAGACGCAGCCCGAGCACTCGGCCACCGAGGATGCCCCCAGCAGGACCATCCCCACCGCCTGCGTCCGCCCCACGCACCCGCTCCGCAGCTTCGCCAACCCCTTGCTACCTCCTCCCATGAGTGCAATAGAACCCAAAGTCCCTTACACGCCACTTCTGTCCCAAACAGGTAAGAGCGACGGGGAGGGAAAATCCTAAAATTCTCCAGTGAGCGTCCCCTGCCTTGAAGGAACATCTATAAGCTCTCAAAGAACAGGAGATGAATGCCCGATGGGCAGGTTCTCCTTGACCAACCTGATCTATGACAAAGGGACCCGCTTGGTGGACGAGGGAAAGGCTGTGGATGTTGTTTTCCTGGACTTTAGTAAGGCTTTTGATAGAGTGTCTCATAGTATCCTCCTGGAGAAACTGCCTGGCCATGGCTTGGATGGGAGTACCTTCTACTGGGTTAAAAACTGGCTGGAGGCCAAGCCCAGAGAGTGGTGGGGAATGGAGTGAAATCCAGTTGGCATCTGGTCACGAGTGGTGTCCCCCAGGGCTGGGTACTGGGGACTGTTCTCTTCAACATCTTTATCAATGATCTGGACGAGGGGATGGAGTGCACCCTCAGTAAGTTCACAGAGGACACCAAGTTGGGTGCTCTGAGAGGTGCTCCAGGCCCCTCAGCATCTTTGTAGCCCTCTGCTGTCCCCTCTCCAGCAGTTCCCCATCTTTCTTGAACTGGGGAACTCGGAACTGGTCCCAGTCCTCCAGATGGGGCCTCCCTAGGGCAGAGCAGAGGGGCAGGATGACCTCCCTCCACCTGCTGGCCACGCTCTTCTTGATGCCCCCCAGGATGCCCTTGGCCTTCTTGGCCACAAGGGCCCATTGCTGGCTCATGGCCATCCTGTTGTCCACCAGTTCAACCCCAGCGATGGCCTTGGTTGACTCCTTGTGTGACTCCTGCCTTAGCTTTCCCTTGGATGGAGAAGTGGTTTGGGAGGACGAGGTAGGGGCATAGGGGCACCTATAGGCTTTCTCCTTCCTTCTCCTTCCTTGTCCCATTCCCAAAAGGAGAGCACCTTAAGCAGACTCCTGCTTTCTGGAATAGCCTCCCGAGAACCTTCTCGTTAGCAGTGATTTCTGTTCCCAGACAGGTGAAGCGTTTCGAACCCCTCGCCGCCGCTAATTTTCCGACTCATGAATAACAATCTTCCCCTCTCCCACTTACGGTGACATTTGAAAACCAAAGTGGGATACGGGGGCCTCGGTTCTACCCTTCAGAGCCTGAATTAAATCTACATACATTATGCAAAATATTCATTTTCACTTGTTTTCCTTTTGTTTTTATAATTATAAGCGCCGAGTAATTTATTCTGCCGAGATCCAGCCTGTATTAAAAAGGGAAAAACTGAATTTCCTGGGTAGATTGAAGTAGCACTTGAAAAAATATTGCAAAAGTAAAAATCTCAGCGTCAGCCCAGCCCCGGCTCTTGTGGATGAAACCATCCATGAAGATGCAGCCCAGAATAGTCCAGATGGAGATGAGGTTCACCAGATCCTCCATTTGGGGTTCCCCAGACCCTCCAGCCCCTTCCACGGGGTCTGGTTTAGAGGATGTCGATAGCCCTCGTATCCCAGATTGGTTTGGGTTGGAAGGGACCTTGAAGAACATCCAGTTCCACCAAGTTTCCATAATTTTGACCGCAATGAAGTTATTTTCGCGGTATGGGACACAACTAAGCCCTTCCCAAGGCAAAAATCAAATCCAATTTATCGCTCGTGAGCCACCGGAGCGGGACACGGAGGAAGGAGGACGGTGCAAAGATGGAAGCCCTGGTTCATCAGGTGGTTGGCTCTTCAAATAATAATAATAAAGCTGCAGTTGAATAGTTGAAAGGCTACACCAGGTATGAAATTAAATTCAAAATCAAGAGAAAAGTAGACTAGCCTTATTACTAAACATCGGAATAACGAGCTGACCCCATTATCCTTGGAGATAATGGTACCACTCTATGGGAACCTTGGGTTCAAGGAGCTCCTCGCTTCATCTCAAGGAGGTTACTCCATCTAAACTTCATCCAATTCCTCCTCTGAAAGATGTTGGTGGAAGAAAAAAGCCTCACAATTGCACCCGACAAGCCCAACCTGCCCATCCCAGAGCTCCTCCATCCCAACTCACCATCCGAGAGGGTGGTGACCGTCACATCCTCGGTGGAGACGCCGGGGCCGTAGCGGTTGTAGGCGAGGAAGCGCAGGTTGTACTCGGTGAACTTCTTCAGCCCCTCCAGGCGGTAGGAGAGCCCGTCCACCTCCACGTTCTGAGCACACGGGGGAGAGAAACCGAGGGGAGAGGTGAGAACCAGCGCTGGGAGTTGAGGGGATTAAACCCAATTTCTTTCCCTATCAATTATTACCACGAGCATCCATCAGTTGGATCAGGCATCGTTTCTGGATTTAGATTATTTTACCCTCCCTGCTTGAAAAAAGTTCTGAGAAGCAACTAGAAATCCACCTTCTGCAAATATCACACTATAAACTTGCACTCAACGGGATTTTGCGCCAAAAAAAAAGAGCCCAAAGGCTCTTTAAATGCTCCTTGGCATTATTTCTAAATTTCAACGTAAAGCTGAGAATGGTTAAAATCTAACAGGTTGCTTCTCTTGACCTCTTGAACCTCTTTTCTACTTGTGAAAATTTATTTCTCTCCATTTTCTCTCTTCTCACCGCTCTGTGCGACGTTTAGTTATAACCTGGAGGATTCATCCCTAAAATCTCTCACTTTGAGCACTCTGAAGACCTGCAGATGCCTTCACCAAACATCTCCTTATCGCAGATGGAGAAGAACCGCTCCGGCCACCTCTTACCTGCTCCCTCCCCGTCGCCGTCTCCGTGAGGAAGAGCCTGTAGCCTTGAACGGGGCCGTTTGCGTAGGCAGGTGGATCCCAAGAGACCAGAATGGAGGTGGGTGAGGTAGACACAGCCCGGAGGTTCTCCACCGGCCCGGGGACTTGCACTGTATGGAAAGGAAAGGAGAAGATGAGGTGACAATCCCGTTCCTCCATGGTGTGGCACGACCCAGCCCAGCGCACACCTCCGAGGGACACAATTCCCTAAATTGGAAGGAACCTTTCAGATCATCTACTGCCTGCACCGGCACCACCTCAGCACTGAACGCCTCAAAAAATCCAGAAAAGATAAAAAAAGGGATGATAAACCCATGGGAAATACACCACGGAAAGATTCCTGCAGATTTAGCACCACGAAAAGAAGAAACAGTGAAAAATGTTGTTCCATCTGACTTTGCCTCAAGGGATGAAGTTCCTCTTCAAGGTTGGACCAGATGATCCTTGAGGTCCCTTCCAACCTGGTAGTCTCTGACTCTATGATTCTTAAAATTAAATTGCTGGGAAATAATTAGACCAAATATCTAACGCAAGCAATAGATGGGGTAGTAGGACATCTAGGAGACATGCAAATCTGATCATCCAAGACCAGTTCAAGCTCAGGATTCCCATTAGAGGAACCACCAGAAAAACCAACAGGCAAACACCAACACTCCAAAGTAGATAAGCTTATCCAGTAGATAAGCTCCAAACAAAGAATTTTAGAATGGTTTGGGTTGGAAGGGACCTTAAAGACCATGGTGGTCCAGAGGTAGGGACACCTCCCACCAGACCCGGTTGCTGAAAACCACCTCCAACCTGGTCTTCAACCCATCAAGGGATGGGGCAACCTGGGCCAGGCTCTCCCACCACCCTCACACCAAAGAAGTTCTTCCCCACATCTCATCTCCATCTCATTTATCCTACATCACGTCATTTGGGATGTCCTCCTGAACTCAAGGCAACATCGCAAGGGAAAAATTAAGAATAAATTAAAAATTAGAATTACCACCAACAATTTGGCAGTCCCTGATCACCATTTCAGGTGGAGACTCACCTGAATTTTTTAAATAATTAATATAAATAATAATAAATAATATTAAATAATTAAATAATTAAAATTATTTCCTTCGCCCCACTTTCCGTTTCGCTCTACGTCAATATTTCCGACGGGCGCTCTAATGTCCTTAAGGTCTCCGTGTTTTCAGCACACGCAAAGCATTTTATAAATCCCTCCCGATCCCTTCTGTCAAATAATAATCTGGCGAAAATTGGCATTAAGTTTTAAATCTTTTTCCTATTTTTTTTTTCCTAAAAGGCAGAGAGGCCTTAGAAAAGCTTTACGTTCCATTAAAACAAGACCCGAAATCGCGTTTCTTCTCAAGTCAGCTTTTTGCAACGACCAGTATCCTTTCTTGAAGGAAAAAAAAAACCACAAAAAAAAAGGATAAAAAGAGCAAAAAGAGGATTGATGAGGGGTTTTTTATACCATTATGCTTCAATATATTCTGAAAGTCGTTGTCCTTCTCAAAATGCCCTTCTGTTCCTGCAAAAGATGGGTTGAGAGTTTGGGGCTGCTCTCAACACTGACGGTTTTGGGGTTTTTTTTTGGTGGAATTACTCCCAATCATCATCAGAAATCAGCCCCACAACCCAAAACAGGTTTTTTTCCCCAAACTGATTTTAGAAATATGCATTAACTGTCTTTCTGTTATTACGGGAGTGAGTAACAGATGGGGTTGGAAGTGACCTCTGGAGATCATCTAGTCCAACCCCCTGACAAAGCAGGGCCACCCACAGCAGGTCCCACTGGAACGTGTCCAGGTGGGGTTGGAATGTCTCCAGAGAAGGAGACTCCACCACCTCTCTGGGCAGCATCTGCCAGGGCTCTCACACCCTCACAGGAAAAGAAGTTCCTCCTCATGTTTAGGTGGAACTTCTTATGGCCAAGTTTGTTCCCATTTCCTCTTGTCCTGTTCCTGGGCACCACTGAAAAAGGACTGGCCACATTCTCCTTGAAGAAGCTCCAGCTGGGGCCTGCCCAGGGCAGAGCAGAGGGGCAGGATGACCTCCCTCCACCTGCTGGTCACACTCTTCCTGATGCCCCC
>JAOQGM010000019.1:1328303-1338336 GCA_027564225.1 Gallinago stenura | reverse complement strand
GAGTACAGGGGGATGATCACTTCTCGGGCCCTACTCACCACACTGTTCCTGATACAGGCCAGGATGCTGTTGGCCTTTTTGGCCACCTGGGCACACTGCTGGCTTGTGTTCAGCCGACAGTCGACCAAAACCCCGTTGTGAACCCACATCCTGGGTGTGTTCTAACTCTGCTGGTGTTTCACCTCCTGCTGCTCATGTTTGCTGTGGCTTTTAGTTAACTGGTTGAGGAATGCACATGCTGACCCATGGGCTGCTGCTGAAGGCAAACAGACCAAATGACTCTAAGGTAATGGTGCACAGTAAAATGTCAGTCCAACAGGCTAAGGGGCAGTAATGTGTGGAAGGAGGAAACAGAGAGATGGAATCAAGACAAGAACTCTCATCTAAAATACTCAGCATTCCGACATCGTTGGTTATCGTAACTCTGACAGGTAGATTATAAGTCAAGATTTCAAGCAACCTTCAAACTTAGCTCCAAATTTTGTGCTTCAAGAGAATGATATAAAGGCAGTTGAAGACAGCCACCAAGTCTACCACTGATTTGTGTGACTCTGGATCCAGTTGCCAAAATTTTAGGGATGTGCAATATACAAAAAATTAACATGATGAGCAGTTCACCGTGCTCCAGAACTTCTCAAAACTTTGTCCTCTCAAAACAATTCTCCTGTAGAAAATACTCTACAGGCTGTTTGTTTAATACAGAAATAACTCTCACCTGCAAAGGAAGTGCAGTTGGCCCAGAGGACCTCCACCCTTTGTGTGCTGCTGGTCATTACCATTGGTTTGGTGTGACTCTGCTGGCTCTGTCAGGATCCATGATTCATTTTCCAAAGAGGGAGAGGAAAAGGAGAAAAAAGGGATGTGGAAGGAGGAGAGAGGATGTCAGTTAGCCAGAAGGCCCTAGTCCAGTCCCCCTGCCAGAGGAGGCTCACCTAGAGCAGGTATAACTGCAAGAGCCAAGAGGTTGGTCCATGGGCCCTGGGTGCATGGTAGAAAGGGGTACAGCCTCCTACCCATCTTAATTAAAACCACAGATAGCCCACTCTTCAGCAAGGAGCAAAACTGCTGTAGTGAAAAATTAAAAGAGGATGATCTGTGACTTGTGTGTATACACAAGCATTGGATCAAGACAACCACACTTAATTTTGCAATCCTTCATCAACTTGTGTGACCTAATTGGATTATTTTTTTCTTTCTGCCTGCTTCAGAATGACTGGCCAGTTATAATACACAAATGTCCTCCTGAAACTGCAAAAATAAGGGGTAGAGTACTTTCCTTTTACTCTAAATGTACAAAGTTTTTCTTTTTATTTCTCACATTCAAGCTTAGCCATACAAGAATGAGGAATTACATTGGAGTATATATTAATAAAAATAAATCTCTAGCTGCTAGGCTTGATTTTAGTGGTCAATTTCTCCAAATTAAAACCTCTCAAGCTGGAGCTGTTAGCCTGATTTTTTATTTATTGGAGAAATAAGCTTGTTGAGGCTTATCCCAGCACTCTAGCAGCTTGTCAGACCTTTCCTCCTATAAAGGACTGAGATATTATTTCTAGTGGCATCAGAGAATTGGAAGTCATTTGTGTGGAACTTTCTATTCCCCTGAAAAGGTTGTCGTAGAAAGCTTTGGAGAGAAGCAATTTTTTTTTATTGTAAAATCCACTGGAAGGTCACTCTGCTCATTGCAGGTAGTTCAGGCACGCACGTGTGGTTTCGTGTTTTGCTTCTTAGCGCTCCTTTAAAATTAATAGCCAGAGGCTGAGTCATTTCAAATTACGTGCAAGGCAGCAGTTTAGAAAGGAATAGGAATTCTGTCCTCCCTCTTCCCAGAAGTTACGTTTTCTTTCTTAATACACGTGTCTTTCATAAAGTGTGGCTGAAAGGAGACAGTGCTTTATGCCTCACCTCACAGAAATGTGTCCATTTGCAGTCATCTGGCGTACGAAATGAGTGCTGGAGATATAGGAGGCTCAGAAGATTGGAGCACCCCAATGACATGGGATCTTGCACCAGATAGAAATGAGGGTGAGAATTTGTCATGCAGGAAATTAATCCACGCAAACTTCAGAGAGCTGATCTATATGCTAATGTATTTTAAGAACGCCGTGCAAGCAACTGGAAGAGGGTGAAATACAGGGGGTGGAGGGGGAGCGGTACAGGGGTGCATTTCCAACACTGCTTTTTGCATCTGAGAACCACACCAGCTGTGGCTTTGGCTTCTACTGATAGAAGCCCCACGGGAGAGGAGAAGAGAGAGAATTATTAAAAAGAGATGTTAAAAAAATCGTGACACACAGGAAGACATTGTGCTGTATTAGGCAGCATCTTTCATTTGGAAGAATCTTGACACAGAAAACTGATTTGTAGTAAAACAGCAATAAAAGAGTAGCAGAGGGTGTGCAGAACAGTGCTGTGGAACAGAGCCTGCAACCTGATTTTCTGAGGACAGAGTCACAGAATCACAGAATGCTATGGGGTTGGAAGGGACCTCTGGAGATCATCTAGTCCAACTCCCTGCCAGAGCAGGTCCACCCAGAGCAGGTCCCACAGGAACGTGCCCAGGTGGGGTTTGAATGTCTACGGAGACTCCACCACCTCTCTGGGCAGCATCTTCCAGGGCTCTGCCACCCTCACAGCAAAGAAGTTCCTCCTCATGTTGAGATGGAACTTCTTATGGTCAAGTTTGTGCCCGTTGCCCCTTGTCCTGTCACCGGGCACCACTGAGAAGAGTCTGGCCACATCCTCTTGCCACCTTTAGATGTGCTATCAATGCTCAGAATTGATGAGGTCCCCTCTCAGTCTTGTCTTCTCTAGGCTGAAGGTCTGGAGCCCAGGTCTTCCAACCTTTCCTCAGCAGACAGACACTGAGTTCTTCTCACCTGGCTGAGTACATCACCTCATGTCCCATTTCCAAATAAAATAACACCGAGTAGCACTCCCCAAGTACTGCTGTCACCAGGATGGATGCTCTACAGGTTTGTCTTGGTGTCCATCACGATGAGGTACGGCCTAATATGCAAAAAGTTAGAAAATGGCTTCTTTTGGGTTTGATGATGGATCGCACTGCTCTGCGGTGCTCCTTGAAGGACCAGGGATGGTCCTGCAGTGAGCTCGGTTGGCGTAGGCCTTGGAGAGGCCATGGTAGTTGGGATTTGCACCCGGTAGCCATGTGTTACTTAATTAATGAGGTGGGGAAGTGCTTAATAACCCTACGGAGAAAAGTGAATCCATGCTGGGACTGCTCAGTCACACCTGAGCAGTATTGTCATCTTCTGCCTCTTGCCACCTCAGAGCCAAGGTTTCCTCTTCTTCACTGGTGAGACTCCTTCTGAGATGGCCAATATTAGAAAACCAAAGCGGTTTTAATTTAATTAGCTGCTCATTTGCATAAATTAGTTAACTTAGCACGTCAGCCTGCTGCGTCCAGGATCCTCCTCGCTCTTTTTAATGTCCTTTGAGGGAAGAGGACTCACAATCTCGTACTAATTACGTGTTAATGGGCGATGCCTCGGCCAACGGCCAACGTGGAAGTTGCAGAAGAACTTGAAATACTCAGCTTCGTTTTAGTCCTCGGCGTTAACGAGTCGCTCGTCGTTCCCAGGAGCTAAAGGGCAAAAAAGATGCACAAACCAAACTCAACGTCGTTGAGCAAGAAGCTCAACGGCTTCTCATTAACAATATCCAGGAGGCAACATCTGTCTTTGTGCAGAAAAAGGTTGGGGGGGGCCTTATGTCACAATTATCACAATTAACGAATTACAGATGAGAAACATGATTTTATGTTTTTTTTACCGTGGGATTTGGAGGATTACAAGAGCATCTTAATGCGGCGTGTCACGCGAGCTCCTCGCCACCGCAGCAAATATGAAGCACCAAAGTCACTCACTGGGATGAGTTTGGGTCGTAGGGATGCTTAAGGAGCAGCTTCAGGGGGAGCAGGATTCTGGTGGCAGCAAACAAGCTCGAGGTGTTCCCATTTTTGGCTTCACTGAATTTCACTGAATTATTTTTAGAGTTGGAAGGGACCATAGAGGTTCTCAAGGTGTTCTTTATTTCTCCTTCCAGGGCCCAGCCTCCCCAAGGCTCAGGTGAAAACGGCGTCCCTTGGCTTGGCTGGGAAAGCCAGGTCACCTCTACTGCCCGTCTCGGTCCCCACGGCCCCGGAGGTGGCGGATGAAGGCCACAAGCAGACGGAGGACACCACCAACGTAAGAACCTTCTTTCAAAAAAGCTCCTAAAAAATTCCAGCAGCCGGTAAAACTCTTGTTGGTGACTTGAATGGATTTCGGCGTCGGAAGTGGGGAGAAGCGAGGGCTTCGATTCTCCGGAAATATTATCCAAGGGACAATTCTCACGGCCTCTCCTGAGATAGCAGGAGAGGAGAAGGAAGGGGTGAGAGGGAGCGATAAGGGCAGAAAATAATTTCAGCAGGAAAAATGAGTATATAGTAATACCAGATAATGGGGAGAAAAAGAACATTGAAGCAGCAGATAAGGGAAGAGGCGGAGAAATTAGAATAATCTTTTCCCTTGTATTAAGGCTCTCTAAGAGAAGGATCTTGCCTGAGCCAGAAGATGCAAAAGAAAAGGAATAAGGAAAAAGAGAAATATTTTAAATACGTGTTGTGTATCCCCTCTTCCCATCTGCTTGCCCAAGAGAATTTTTCGCTCGGCAAAAATAGCAGCCTCAACATCTTGTTAGTGAATCCTTTTCTGTCCTCAGCTTGGCTGAAGGGAGATAAAAAAGCATAAAAATATCTAGTGGCAGAAGGATTGTCCTATTTTGTTGGAAAAAGGGGATCCAGGATGATGTAAGAGACTTGGAAATCTCCTCCTGGAATGGGAACGGGAAGGAAAACGCCCTCGGTGGTAAAATTATTGGCATTAGGAGTAATTTCACATGGGATGTGTGATAACACAAAGTGTGATTTTAGCTCTCAGTACCATATTTTATCGGAGTAGCAGGATGTAGGTCCCAGGAGAGACTTGTGGATCAAGTAGGAGAGGCAGCAAGCTCTTCAGGTGGTCAGAATTTGGAGAGAATTGGTTAAAATTTGGGGAAGTTTTTTCCAGCTCGGCTCTGGAGGTGCTCTTTGAAGGTGCCTCTTCCATCCCACCTTGGGGACTGCAGGGCTCACACAGCACTTTCAGAACTTGTAGAAGGGAAGCCGGGCAGATGTGGTGCTGAGGGACATGGGTTAGTGGTGGACTTGGCAGTGTTGGGTTGATGGTTGGACTCAATGATCTGAAAGGTCCTTTCCAACCTGGAGAATTTCGTAATTCTGTAAGTAAATAATGTTTGAGCTCCCTCTCATTGTCTCAAAGTGGGGGATCCCTCCTCTTGCTCTTGCTTTGGTAATTTTTGAGGTTATGGTTCTCATCAATAAGCGCAATGCTGATGGTTTTAGGTTTTGCTGCAGATTCTTGGTTGACCTTACCCCAAAGGGTTCAGTTCTTCCAGCATGGTTAGGTGCTTCTGAAAACTGTTCCCAGTCATAAAATCATGAAATAATAGCATAGCTGAAGATGGGAAAGACTTCAAAGACCATCCAGTCCCGCTCCCAGCCATCATCAGGGACAACTTTCACTAGACCTGGTTGCTCAAAGCCCCCTCCAACCTTCCCTTGAACCCCTCCAGGGATGGGGCAGCCACAGCTTCTCTGGGCAACCTGGGCCAGGCTATCACCACCCTCACACCAAAGAAGTTCTTCCCTACATCTCATCTCCATCTCCCCTCTTTCATCATCAAACCCTTCCCCCTTGTCCTATGGCTCCCATCCCCGATGAAGAGTCCCTCCCCATCTCTCCTGGAGCCCCTTGAGGGACTGGAAGGGGCTCTAAGGTCTCCCCGGAGTCTTCTCTTCTCCAGGCTGAAGCTCCCCAACTCTCTCAGCCTGTCTTCCCAGCAGAGGGGCTCCAGCCCTCCCAGCATCTCTGTGGTCTCCTCTGGACCCGCTAAAGGTGATGGTGGAAATTCCCAACCACCAGCAAGGGCTGAGAAGTTCAACTAATTGCTGGTTTCCAGCTCACATGTTGGGCCTGGAGTTACCCAGCCTCTAAGCATCAGTCCATCCTTGAAGGTCCAAGATCCCTGAGGACCACGCAGGGAAGGTGTCCCAGTAGGTTGACCCCGGGATGTCCCCTCCACGTCCTGGGCTTCCCATCCCGTTGATCCACGTGTGTGTTTGTTCACTTGCAGGTTTACGAGCAGGACGATCTGAGCGAACAGATGGCCAGTTTGGAGGGGTTAATGAAGCAACTCAACGCCATCACAGGTTCAGCCTTCTAACGGCTCTTAACGAAGCGCTAATTATCCCGGAGCATTGCAGCAAACCAGGGTTTCACACCTACCACCCCCAGAAAAAAAATCATTCTTCTACACCGTTCCTTCATCAGCGCAAGGAAAAACCCCACGAAGCCCTAAAAAAGGAATGATAAAATGAAGAGAAAAAAAGAAAAAAGAAAGGAAAAAAAAGGAAAAAAGGAAAGTCTATCGCTGGAAACGTGCGGATCCGGCGCCTCGAGCGGCGAGAGGGTGGCCGAGGGCACCTGACGTCGTGGCCCATAGCCAAGGCCACCAGCCGGCTCGTTTTGACCTCCTAGTCTTCGTAGATGCTCGAGTCATTCCTGACTAACTCCTGGTTGACTCCGTAGAGGTTTGGTAGCTCTTTGTCTAGGTCTAGTCTTTACCTCATGCGAGTCTGGTTGGTTTAATTTTTTTTAACATCTAGCCCGCGCCGTCAACGAGACGGGGGTCACTCGTTTGGGTTGTGGTTTTTCTTGAAAATAGGCAATTTTCAAGACGGGGCTGCAGAACCACCCGTATGGAACCATCCATCACCACCACCACCAAAATATCTGGAAGTTCTCCCAAACAGCACAAAACGTAAGGGACAAATCACTCATTTTTTTGGTTGTCTCCGTAGCCCATCTCTCACCGGGACGGGACGGGATGGTTGGTGTGGAATCCCACCATTTTAGGACGCGTTGGTAATTCCTCCCGTCGTTAACGTTTTATGTACGGCAAACAGAGAAACCAGGAATGTAAGAAGAAGAAGGAAAAAAAAAGAAGGGAAGAACACAAAAAAAATAAGTCTACGTGGGTCGTTCCCCCCACCACCAGCTTGGAACAAGAAGATAGAATATACCGTTTTAGCCGTAAATTAATTAGGAGGGCTTTTTCCTGAATAATTCCTGGTTGAGATGGGCAGTATTCCATGGGAGCAGCGAGCAAGGAACGTGGAGAGCAGCAGGAGACCCGGAGCCATCTTTAGGGATTCCCTTTCCTTGTCCTGGAGCTCCAGCCGGGCGTTCCGGTGTTTCTCCGCAACCGTAACGGGTTGAATCACCTCAAATATTTTGTGTGCATAACATTTTATTGCTAAATTTGAAGCTGCACCCGGCGATTACGGCAGCTCGTTTGCATATTTATCAGTTAGGAGGCTGCACAAGCCAATAAGAGAGTTTTAGCCGAATTATTCCATTCAGCTCTTGCCTTTGATTTCAAGCTTGAGTGGGTCATCATTTTAAAAGAGCATGGAAAGGATAGGATCTTTACAACCTAATAGCTCCTTTTATTAGGTGGGTAATTAAATGTGAGTCTCTGAATAAAATATTTTGAGTAAAAACGGCGCCGCAACAGAAGGAATAACTCCACTTCTTTCCCACGGCTGGGAAGGAAATCCCATGTCAAGGAGGGATTCGAACGCTTCCTTGGGGAATTACGGTGTGTTTGTGAAAATGCCCCTTTTAAAAACGCCTCGTTATTCAATTTACTAAGGTTTTTTTAATTAATATTTTTCGGGGTGGAGGGAGGAGGGGGGAGGAATCACGTCTAGGTGGAAGGCTGAGCTTTCCGCTTAGCATCGTAGTTCCGAGAGATTTGGAACCCAAAACCTCTTGAATTCAAAGAAAACACAATTTTTTCCCCAAGGAAAAGCCAGCTCAGCTCTTAGCCCCTATAAAATCACCACCTCCCTTTTTCCCTCAAAAAAGGATGATTTTAGAGCAGCTCTCAAATAACTCCCTGACCCTATTGGCAGAGATCGACGTCGTCAAAATAAGAATTAAGGTCAAACCCATCTCTCACTTTTATCAGGGATGAAATATCTTTTCCTTGGATTCCGAGCAGGAGCTGCCCCCAGGGCCGGTTAAAAAACTTAATTATTCCGTTTAAACGCTGAGGTTTTGGGGTTGTTGGTTTGTTTTTTTTTTAAATTTTCCTTCACCTCCCCCAAGGTACTAAATTTGGGTTCCTACTAAGGAAGCTTGGAGACATTCCCAGCCTTCGTTTGGGGGGTGATCTTAGCGCGATTCCTAATTAATGAGGAAGCTGGCATCGCTTTCCAACTTTCACCTTCTGTGTGAACTGCGTGACTTGGAAAATTCAAATGAGATTTGGGTTCTTTTAGCAGAAATTACATATTTCTGATTTCATATTTGCACTGAGCTTGGCCGTGAGAATTCCTATGGGTTTTGGCAAAAATATTTGTACCTCGGCCGTGGGCACTCCCGGAAAAACGGGATGAGAAACCCATCTGTGAAGGTTGGTGGTACCATGGATGATCTTCAGCTGAGGGCTGCCAGGTGGAGAAAAAAAAAATCAGAGCCAAAAAAAGTTGCATTTTTTTCCTTTCCCCCCTCTTTTTTTAACTTCAAAACCTAAAAATAGAGCAATATCCACAGGTCAAAAGGCTGAGGGCTCCCGAGCTCAGCATCTCTGTGGACTTCCCATCTGGGGAAGAGGTCCAATCACTTGGAGAAGCTCTTTAATTCTTGGAAGAGGGTGGATAATCTGCTTGTTCTCCTTGCCTGTGGTCTTGATAACGTCACAGTTCAGGGCTGGAGATCGCTGCTGCCAAAATTTTGGCCGTAGGGTTCGTGGTGTCACTTCTCGGGGAGCGAGGACCATCGGGTGGGACATGGGTGGTTTTGTCAGTGTTGGATTGACGGTTGGCCTCTTAAAGGTCCCTTCCAACCCAGACCATTGATTCCATGATACCCCCTCTACTGGTCTGGCTGTTTGTCCACCCTCCTGTTTGGGAACTGGTGATTTTTTTGTATCCACGTTCCTCAACTAAAGTTGAGGAGTTTCACTACTAAAAAACTACATTTTTTAGTAGTTTTTTTTTAAAGGAGCATCTTTTCACCAACCTCTTTCCTTGGCCACCTCCGTCAAACCCAGCTTAGGTGAGATGCTGCACGTCAGGCTTTGAATCCCTCCTTGACATTTCTCCAATCTAAATGATTTTTTTTCAAGCGTTTCTCCAGAGCTTCTGGGCATGGTCCTTCCAGCCCTTGGGAAGTATCAGGCTTCTTCTAAAGTCAGAGCTGATGGTGTAATTCCTGCTGTAGCTCATCAAGGGTTCTCCAGGACACTCTCCTAGCTGCTACCTAAGGTTGAATCCACACCCAAGATGCTCCCATCAACCTGCATGGACCACCTTCAACCATCTCCATGGTGACACCAGGAGCCAGACGTTCTCGGGGTGAGAGCTGGGACGTCACCGAGGAGCTCGGAACATCCCCAAGTAGGTGAAGAAAAGGGAGACCACTGGTGGGGAGCAACCCCTCGGCCTCACGTCTGAGATGGATGGATACCTGGGAGCTGGATGGAAAAATTGGAGTTCTTTCCCCAAAAACCACGCCTTCATAGGTGATCCGAGATGGTTTTTCCCATCGGCTTTGTTTCCCCCCATCCCCTTTAGCTGCTCAGTGTCCTGTCTGGCATCAAGCCGGCTTCTTGGAGGCTCCATGACCTGTTTTTTGGGTTTCTTTGGGTTGGTTTTTTTTGGAACGTTCTCAACAAGAGGCATTTGAACGCATCCTCATCCTGGGCTCGGGGCGGCTGGAGGGCAGGAACCAGACCCCCACCACCACCACCCCCCCAGGGCACCAGCCTGGCTTCACTGTGTGCTCTCCGTGGAATTCCCGGGGCGAGGAAGCAGCCCCGGGAGGAGAAGGGACGATGCTCTTTTTATTCTTGTAACATAGAACCTTGGCGATTCCGACATCGGCGAATGTCGGGATGGGAC
>JAOQGM010000019.1:1279643-1327355 GCA_027564225.1 Gallinago stenura | reverse complement strand
GGGTGAGGGTGGGGGCGGAGGGGTGGTTTTGGGGAGGGTGTACTTTTTCTAAGTAATATTTAATTTATTATCTAGGGTGTTTTTCTTTGGGATAATTTATGATACAAGGGAATACCTGGCTGGAAAAAAAAAAACCTCGAGCAGGCTGTTAAAGCTGCAGTGTCCCCATGTCCCCCCTTCCCGGCGCGTTGAGGGTCAAGCGGGATGGTGTCACCCACCCCCGTGGTGTCACCCAACCCTCAGTGGTGTCACCCCGTCCCGTGGTGTCACCCACCCCCACCGGTGCTCCAGCCTGCAAATTCCCACCTCCTGGCAGTGGCGACCGCCGTTCAAAGGGCTTTTTTGGCAAGGTGATTCCAAAATTCTTAGCCTACTAGAGGTACGTTGGTCTTGATAGAAATGGGTTATGCTACAGCTTTAACTAGCCTTAGTTTAAATAAGGAAAAAAAGAAAAAAAAAAGAAAAAAAATCTCGTCGTTACAAAAAAAAAGCCTAAAAGTGGCATTTTGGAGCCTATAAACACTTTCTTTAAATTGTCAGACTCTAGCATTGTTAACCAAATTAGATTAGTGACTGCAATATTTAAGTGTAAATCTTGGTCTATGAGAAAAGGAAACTTGCTTATGGTTTAAAAAAAAGAAAAAACAAAAAAAAAAGAAATGACTGTTTCTACACACAATCTTGTATACTACTACGTGAGGAAAAAAAAAAAGGGGGGGTTTTGTAATGCACTGTAGAACAGTCTCATATTCATTTTTTTATAGAAATGTTATTCCAATGGTGCATTTTTTTTGTTTAATAAATAAAGTTTTGATACAAATTGCCTCTCTTGGTCCGGGGCGTTGTGGGTATCAGTCCCGGGACAACCCCGCGGCTCCCGCCCCGGCACGCGATGGGTTCCTCGGTGTTGGGTTGATGGTTGGACTGGATGAGCTGAAAGGTCCTCTCCAACGTGGACAGTTGATTCTGTGATTCTCCGTCCCGTCCAGCCTTGCAGCATCTGCCGTCCCGGTTCCTCCTGCATCACTCCCCTCCCATGAAATTTGCAGGTTTGGGGACAATTTGAAGAGGAATTTTGGGGTATGCTCTGGATGCTGGAGGAGATGTGTCCATTTGGGGAAGGTTTTGGAAGGGAAGAAGGCATCTTCTTGTGTAGGGAAATGTGATGCCACCATCAATGGTTGTCCGAGAAGGTAATTTCACACACTTGGGAATCAGTTCCGTGTCAGTAGTGGAAGGGAGATGTCAAGGAGGTGGATCTCAGGTGGAACGTCTTCGGTGTGAGGGTGGTGAGAGCCTGGCCCAGGTTGCCCAGAGGAGCTGTGGATGCCCCTGGAGGGGTTCAAGGGCAGGTTGGAGGGGGCTTGGAGCAACCTGGGCTGGTGGGAGGTGTCCAGGGATGGGACTGGATGGTCTTTAAGACCTTCCAACCCAAACCATTCCATGGTTCTGTGGTGTCCCACCACTGCTCTGCTGGACAGTCCTGATGCTCACCTTTCCTTCCAAAATTTGGGTTTGAGGCTGGTGACGGGACCAAGCGTGGGAGCGGACGGTGTGATGGGGCAATCCAATGAGGTTGGACTTGGTTGGACTTTTGGTATTTCCACATTTAAATGGAAGAAAAAGGAGATGTTAATTCCGTTTTTCCTTCAAGAATTCTTACCGTGTGTTAGAAGATACTGTGAAAAAACCTCTTCTGTGGACCCCAAATGCAGGTTTTGGGGGGGATTTAGCCTTGATGGTCCTTTGCAAATGGTAGATCCTCCTCTGTAGGAAGGGAAAGGCTCCTCAGGGTCCTGGGCCATCTTGTCTAGACGGTGTTTTGCCAAGAAAGGTTGGACCAGATGATCCTTGAGGTCCCTTCCAACCTGGGATTCTGTGATTAAATACCTTAATAAATTAAGTGTGGGCACCGCAACGGGACTTTCCTCCGATGACGTTCCTAAGACAGATGTTGTACCCTGGCCAGGGGTGAAGCTCTAAACAGAGCAGTGGGTTGAGGTTCCTTCCTCTTGGCCAACTCCTGTGCTCTCCCTTCCATGGAAGTCATGCCAACCTGGTCCCTCAGACCACGATGAGATACAGTGAAGCTTTTATCTCAGGAGCTACAAACCTACTTCAGGTCAGGTGGGAACAAGTTTTTTGGTGTTCCTTGTAGAATGTCTTTCTTGAGGTCTGCACACCCATTCAGAGCTGCAGGGATGTCAGCTCTGGAAGCCCACCAAGCCATTGTCTGAACCCAGGGGACGGTGCAGGGCTTCATCCCACATTTCTTGGCAGGTGGGAATTAATGTGAGTGCTGTTGGAGATGGATTCCATGCCTCGTTTCGCCCCCAAACCCCCCCTCTGGGCTTTGATCATCGCCCCACAGCTACCCCCAGCGAGCTTTCCCCTTCTCATCACCTTCTTTTCCATGAAAAATTGCTAAGGCACAAGTGGGAATGACTATAAAATCATGACAACGTAAGGAAAGGAAGGTCATTCCTCCAACATAATGACAGCGCGGGTTAATGTGTATATTAATTTTAAGCATCTGGGTATAATTTGAAAGAAGGGCAGGTTGAGCTAATTTAACAAATTGCACCCTTTCTCAAGTCTGCAATGAAACACTTGGGGGTTTTGGGGGTATTTTTTTGGGCAATACCAAATTTAGTTTGTAACATTTGGGCAGTGAAGAAAAAATTAAAAAAAAAATTAAAAAGGGGGAAAAAAAAGGAGTAGGCATGTAAAATTCAGTCTCACTTTATTATGACAATGTGCTACTCGGCCTCCCAGCACCCGGTGCCAGACATGAATATTTTAGTAGCCAAGGAGGAGCAGCGTGAGCTGGGAACATAATGATGGGTGTAGACTGAGAAGATCTTGGAGTGCTGGCACGGGAGGAGGTCTCTGCTCATCTGGGCAGGGATGCGATGGGAGATGCACCAGGAGTCCCTTCCCAGAGGATGGTACTGGAAAAAAAGGGCTGTTCCAGTCCCTCAAGGGGCTCCGGGAAAGCTGGGGAGGGAGTCCTGATCAGGGAGGGGAGCCATGGGATGAGGGGAAGGGTTTGAGGCTGGAAGAGGGGAGGTTGAGACAAGATCTGGGGAAGAACGTTGGTGTGAGGGTGGTGAGAACCTGGCCCAGGTTGCCCAGAGAAGCTGTGGCTGCCTCATCCCTGGAGGGGTTCAAAGGCAGGTTGGAGGGGGCTTGGAGCAACCTGGGCTGGTGGGAGGTGTCCCCAGATGGTCTTTAAGGTCCCTTCTAACCCTTCTAAGGTGTCCCACCACTGCTCTGCTGAACACACATGGACCAGGGGTGGTGAGATGATTGAAGAGCAATGTCAGTGTCCCCACAACTAACTGCTCTGGTCCAGCCCTCTCTCCACACCTTTCACTGAGCTGGAATTCCACCAAATAAGCAAAAAGAGGTGTTTTACCTTCTCTAAGACTTGTGGACATTGTGTGACATGCTACAGCCACCAACTCTTGGTCCTTACCCATAGCAAGGTTGCCACCCACAGTCGTCCCCTGCGCCTGTGTCCACCGAGAGCAGAGCATGTTCCAACCTCCTATGGGTGAGGCCCAGGTGGGCAACCAACACCTGGTGGGCCAGTTCTCCTTTCCGTGGCTCGGGTCCTGGAAGCTGAACTCAACAGCTTGTGGGATCAGGTCATGAGATGGTTGACAGCACCTTTGAGCAGTGTTGGTAAACACAACCATTTAACTTTCCAGAGGTTGCCCAGGGAAGTGGTGGAGTCACCATCCCTGGAGGGGTTTAAAAGATGGGTAGACATCGTGCTGAGGGACGTGGTTTCCTCAGAGTTGGGTTGATGGCTGGCCTGGATGACCTGAAAGGCATTTCCAACCAAAACAATTCTATGACTAGGGCTGAAAACTGAAGAAAAAAAAAATAAACCAGGTGCAGCACCCTCCTCTTGCCCTTGTTAAATTTCAGTAGGTTTCTCTTGGCCCATCTCTCATCTTGGATGAAAAGTCTTGCTCCTTCTTCTCCAGAAAGCAGGATGAGCTTTCCCATCACCTTTAGTTAGGAGAGACAGTAGTTCAGAAACCTTCCATGAATATTTTCCAAATGTAAGTGATGGAACAGGCAGTTGTGGAAATGACCAGGCAGAAAAAAGACAAGGTCCTTGATCCGACCAGCAGCTTGTTGATGCGTTTCCCTTTGAAGTGATCAGGCTTCTAAAGTATGCAAAATTAAATATATGCATAAGTCACCTCCTGGGATGAAAGCTGAGGTGAGTCACAACCTGGCCCTCAAGCACCAGAAAAAAAAAAAAAAAAAGAATCATTTTTAATTAGCCAAGAAAAAGAGGCTGAGACAGCAAAGGGAGGAGAGCAACTGACATTGTCTACTTTTCTTTGGCTCTGCTGCAGCTCAAAGACACGCCGTGTCCAAAAAAATAAAATTAAAAAAAAAAATAAAAACTGTTTAGCTTTTGTGAAGGTCAAGGAAAAGGTGCTGAAGTTCTAATTTGGCGAGAAAAAAAAGCCTGGAAGTATCCCAAGGGTGAAAAATGGAATCAGAATGAAGGAGAAAAAAGACACAGCTATGCAAAGACCTCCGAGAAGGGGAGAGCACAAGGAGCTGCAGAAGAGAGACGACTCCAACCTTCCTTCTCCAACAGTTCATGCTTAATTGACCTCTAAATCTGACATATGAGGGAATGGTTTGGGTGGAAAAATGAGAAAATTTTTATATATTTAGTGGAGATAGTAATTTTTTTTTTTTGTATATTTATTTATTTATGCTCCATGATCATCTCCAAAGCAAGCTGGGGTACCTCACTGGACAACCCATCTCTTTGCAACATGAAGATACTGAAGCCACCGAGTGGATGTGGATCTTCAGCTGGTGGGACACCTCCCATGAGACCAGGTTGCTCAAAGCTCCATCAATACCTCGTCCTACCCAGGATAGAGGTATAAAAATGATACCTTTTGTAATTCCATGATTGAAAAACTAGTTTTGCACCCGAAATGAAATATTTCTTACAATGATATAAATAAATATAAATATTTTTCATCATTAAATAAGCATGAAAACCCACAACAGCTCTCTATGGGGGTGGAACAAGGGGCTGAGGATGAGAAAGAATTAAGCAAAAGACTTTATAGATTTGTCTGAAAGCATATTTTCCATAAAATGTATATTTTAAAACCTGCATAAAAATTAAGGAGAGTAACCTTTAGTTTAATTCTTCTTAGAGTCACGCTCCAGAGATGCACGACCCACTTCTTCCGTCAGGAATCCCTTCCACCAGGTGGTCCCTTCAGTTAAGGAAGCGTGAAAAATCAGCGGAGCGGTTTAGAATCCTCAATTTTGCTGCTGTTGTAAACAGAAAAAAAAAAAAAGAAGAAAAAAAATAGGAAAAAAAAAAAGAAGAAGAAACAATCAGCAGGAAGGAAAGGGGTTGTGTTTTTGCTGTTAAGGGCTCGTGCAAAATATTTATTGTGAAATAAGTTAATTCTTTGTTCCTCGCGGATTTTATTTTGGTTTTTTTGTCCCTGCTGCTTTACAACTCGGATTTGCTTTGAAGGAAAAGCAGGGTGGAACTGCGGGGCAAGTCTCTGGAGGGACTCAGATTTAACAAATTTTGCTTCCAGCCCAAAGAGGTGATTAAGACAATTTATGGGAGCTTTTTCTGGCCAGCTTTGTAAATAGAAATAGAACGATTTTGAAAGCATTTTAAAGGTTGTCTGTCACCATTTTTGGCATGGCCCTTTAGTATACATTAGCATGGTAGAGATTGAAAATATGGATATTTTCCATATCCAAAATATGGAAACTTTAGGATTGAAAATATGAATATTAACCATATTGAATCAATATTTCACACCAGTTCGTGTGAGTCCAGGAGCTACTGCTCCCATGGTCTCCCCTATGAAAGAAAAAAAGTAGCTGGGAATTTCTGCTGGTCAGTCCCAAGCAGATTCTCCTGAGTTTACTGGAAAGAAAATTTTCTTCTAAGTCTTGATCCCACGTCCATGGGAGTCAACTTGACTCTACTGAATGACTTGAGGGATTTCAGAGCACGTCTTCAAACCTCTTCTTTCCTTTTCCCATTTGGCCTTCCCTATTTTCTTGACTCATTTGGGAGGTTGGCAATAACGTTCCCGGACTGGATTTTGGAAGCAGCTAGAGGTTACTTCCAAAGTAGAGCAACCCATTTCTCCACCTCCTCTCTCTGTTGATTTTCCATAAGTGACTTGACACTTACCAATGCCGTAGGAGATCGCAACGTTTATCTGCAGTGACATGATTACTTTGATATTTAATTCTCATAAAAAGGAATCTATTTATTGCTGCCTTGTGGGGGGAATCAAAAAAAGGGAAAAAAAAAAAAAAAGAAGAAAAAAGTCAGCGATTTAATTAACCAGTGACTCTGGCTTGAATATTTCATGGGGTTCTGGCTGTGAATTCCTGCAAAACGAATGTTTTCAGACAACTTGCTTAAGAGCCTACTTCAGCTGATTTTTTTCAGCAGAGACACATGTTAACTGTGTGAGAAATCATCCTGCTCTTGTAGGATGTCAGAAAGCATCCTACTCCATCGCTTATTTTTCCGTTATCTCCCGACAATAGTATCTACGGGAACGTCCAGAAGTCTTGGATGCCCCAGCGAGTCCTGAGGGATGGGCACGTAAACAAGGACTTAATAAAAGAGAGTCTGCTCTGTTTCCAGCCTAGACAACCAGTACAAACCAATGACAGGAGGAAAAAAAAAATGGTAAAACAGCTCTTTTCCCATCCCTGGAGCTGGAAAAAGAGCCTGGGTCTCTAGGCATCAGTTCTGGTGGACTTCTTCCCAGTCTTCACTCCTCCGGTCTCTTGCCCAACAGCTTTGTATTCACTTTATATTGATAGACGTGGATTTTTTTAATTATATTTTTATTTCCTGCAACTGACATTAATGCAATCATGCCTGATTTTTGAATAAACCTATTACTTTAACACTGAAATCATTTGGCACATAAAAATGCTGGTTTCACCAACACTGCATCCTGCCTCTGATGTTTTTGCAGCTACTCTGAATATAGTTTTAAAAAAACCCCTGAGTTTATTTCGACACCAAAGAAAGAGGAGGGAAAAAAAACCCACCCCACTTCTGGGGTTTTTTTTTTTTCATCTTTTTTTTTTTTTTTGAGAACAGCTTTTTCTATTGTTCCCCAAAGTAGGTTTAATACAGCCTAATTTCCAGTGCTGAAACGCGGAAGGAAAGTCAATCAGGGAAGCAGATGAAGACGTAACCATTAATATTAACAGTCCAGAACTATTAGCTTTCACTGCCTCGGAACAGAAAGCAATCCCCAGTGCACAAGCTGGCTCACCTCCCACCAAATTTAGTTCCAGATTTATCCTTCAGTGTCCTTTGCACCATTTTCTGCGTGTCGATGGCGATACCTCTAGCGAGGAGCACTGTTTCCCCCAGTGAAAGGTGTTGAAAGCCAAGGTGTCCAAGCCAGAAATCAGAAAAAGGATTTCAACACCTCCTTTAAGTATCTCACAGGGGGAGCAGCAACACTGAGGACTTCATAATTCCACAGGGGCAAAATCCTGGTGGTTAATTGAAGGGGCAACCACCTGATGTTGGTGGCCCCAGAGCTGGAGGCAACGCTGTAGAATCCAACCCTTGGCCCTGTTGGCCAGGCTGTTGGGGATGCAACCATGGGGGGGCTTTTTGGGTTACCAGCCCATGTTGCTGTTTCATGTAGAGCCTCTCATCACCCAACACCTCCAAGTCCTTTTCCTCAGGGCTGCTCTCCATCCTTCCATCCCTCAAAGCTGCTTGAAAATTTCCTTGCTTACAAAAGGGGGGAGAAAAAAGAAAAGAAAAAAAAAAGGTTTCATTTCAGCCTATATTCATTCATTCCCTTTTTTTTAAGAAGGGACATGAGCTCTCACATTTCAGGACAAAGCTTCTCGATGATATAGATATTGCCTTTTTGTGGGTTATCCCACCTTCTGCTGGTCTCCCTTGCATCAATCATGAAGGAAAGCAAATACCAGGATGCCTGACTCCTAATCTGAATCAATAAATAAGAAAATGGATGAATATGCCTTTGCCATCCACAGCCCAGGCTTAGACCTGAACTGCATTTGCTGAGGTTGGTAACGGCGATGCTCTTCATCCGTTCCACCTCATGGTCCACCATAGACCACCTCATGGTCTAAGGAGGTGAATGATGCCAGGTAGCGAGGAGGGATAATATCTCCAGACCAAAGAGACAAGCAGGTCCAAAATGGGAGCAGTCATCTTCAAAGTGAAGAACAATAGGTCTGAAGTGAGCTCCGTATCTGAAGAGGTTAAACCATCTGAGAGCAGGGCTGCGAGCCAAGAGAAAGGCAAAAATCAAAATTGTTCTTGGAGCTGTTCGAAGAACGGTGTTAGATCTATCTGTGTTCATTTATTAAATGAAATTAGATTCAAAAAAATAGCTATTTAAATTTTCCTCCCAGCTTGCTCAGAGAAGATAGTGTACATGACTAGGCAATTACAACGCCGAGCATGAGAAATTATATAAATTAGAAGAAGACACATGAGGCGCCAAGAACAAAGGGCTCGGGGGACAACAGTCTCCTGAAACCCAGAGGGAAGAAAATGAAACCCAGGAAAATGAGCTCAGGGAATTCATTAGAATTTAGATAAAGTAGAGAAGGGTGAAGATAACACGGAAAGACCAAGGAACACTGGAAGTTGAGCAGGCCCCAATCCTGCAATTGGGTATCTGCAGCTAAATTGTTCTTCCCTGTGGGATCATAAAATTCAAAAAAAAAAAAAAAGGAATAAAAATTGGATCTGTCGAAACCACCGCTGAGGTATTAAGTAAATCCAGGTGTTTGCTCTTATGCAAGATCAGGTGCTGGTGTTACACCCAAAATCTCATTTCTAAGACGTGCCCGGTGGTCCAAGTGGCCCGTGGTCCATCTCAGGCCAGCGATGGAGCATCCCCAGTGTTGGAAACAATTAGGTATGAGAGATGTGCAAATTATTGGAACGTATTAGCTGGTGCTTCGTCGGCAGAAAAAAGGTACCACGTTTTAATTGGTACATCCCCAAGTGGTGCCTCTCTGATATTCACAGGGTATTTCCTCTGAAATGAGGTTTCACAGACGGGACAAGATACTACCAACGTAGAGAAGCCCTCCAACAAGACTCTCATGTCTTTACTTGGGGAAAAACCGGCTGATTTTCACAGCGATTTGTCGAAAATTACAAATTTGCGGATCCTCTCCTACTTTCTTTAAAACCTGAAAAAAAAACCCAACCCCACAATGCATTAATATTTTATGTCTTTGCCTCCACAACACGGAACTGCATTTTCTAACTATGCCCATATAGCCCTTGTAAAGAAGAGGAGTTCATTAGCCAGTGCTCACAGCTCCAGCTATCAAATATGGGGCCAAAAGCACCCCACAGCATTCGTTATGAATGTTATTAAAATGTAGGCGGTGGGTATTTTGTCCACGGAGACCACCAGCCCTTCTTTTTCATCCCTGTCTGTCTGTCATTCCTTGGCTTTGATTGCTTTTATTGCCTGTGTGAGAATCCACACAGACATCACCGGAGGCCTTCTTTCATGGAAAAAAGGTCAGAGCCTTGATCTTCAACCACAGAAGCCGGGTTTGATCCTACACCGTCATCATCTCCAACCATTTTATCAACTCACGTGTTATTCCATCACAGTCTGGTGTCAAAATAGAGGAGCTCCATTAAGGAATTGTGGGCCTTACATACACCGGATCGTGCTTTGGAATATCTTCTTCCCAAAAGACAGTAAGAACAGCACAACACAATGACCCAGTCATTGACCTTGCCGTTATTTTTCCGACAAAGACCGGGGTTGCCCATCCACACGTAAAATCCATCGGGCAGGAGACAACGCTCAAAAAATCTAAATGTCCCCACAACCAGAGGAAGATCAATGTTCACCCAAAGATGGGAGATGAGGAGGAAAACCTTCCTGATGGCTGCTTGATCAAGGGAATGGGTTTTTTTTACAGCGTTACCCACTGAATTAATTTTATTTGCAGCATTAGCCTTATTTCTTCATTGAAAAGATTTCCACATGACTTGCGGTGCTTTCTCATCTGTCTCTATGTCTCGTCAGGATCTGACTTAATTACCTTCCCTTTCAATGTTTTAAAAACTAACCTGCCCTCCAGTCTTGCGTGAAAGTTGGGTTGGCATGGTTACCCAACCCATTACTTCGTGAGTATTGATTGGATCACTCCGATGGCTTGAAAGCCATAAATTCCCTACTATCTGTGGAATTGAGAGTTGGAATCACAGCGTAAGGAATAGCTTCTGACTCGAGAAATTCTGCCCCAAAAATGAGATAATGTAACTTTTTAAGGGCTGCTGCAAGAAATACGGCGATGGGGGGAGGCGGTGCTTCCAGTTCAGTAAAGGACACCATCCCTCAAGCTGGAGGAGACCCTAACACAGTACTGTGGACCAGACAGCCCACGAGCCTCTTCCCACAACCCCACCAGGCTGCGGTCACCTGAAGAGGTCCCACCACCCCTGGTTCTTTCCTCTGGAGGTGCCAATTACAGCTGCTGGCTGCTTCCCCTCCCCTTCTTGCTTTTGTTTTCCAGACCAGCACCTCATCAAACGACATCTTGAAGGGTGAAAGGCTAATGTTCTCGTGGCACCACCACGTGTCAGCTCATAGCATGGAGCTACGGAGGAAAGAACCCTCTGGTAAGACAGTTCCCGTGAGCAAGAGCCTTTTGCTGCATAATTATTCTTGATTGCTATTTAGTGGTTGGAACGGAGAGCTGGTAATTAGGACTCCTGGGTACTATTTTCAGCTCTGTCAGTCACTTCATCTGTGACCTTGGGCAAGCCACTTATCCTTCCTCTCCCTGGCTGTGCCTCATCTTCCCTAAGAAGACAGCAATAGCGAAAGCTGCTGAGAAAGTTGTGGGATTGACCCACGAAGGGCTCTGGCATGAGAGAGTCCACCATCTACAGCCACCCCTGTAGCACTAATTTACTTCAGCCCCACACTCCATGCCCCTTGTGATGCTGCTGGGTTGCAGAGTCCCTGCTGTGTGTGGACAGAGGCAGTGGAGGTGGACACCCACCATGCCATGCCCAGATGGGTGGCACTGGGTGGCCTCTGGAAGCCTTGGTCCCTTCCAGCAGGCGCTCCAGGGAAATTGCTGCAATATTTCCCAGTGCCAAAAATACCCAGAGACACAGATGCATCCTCATCCCTGGAGGTGTTCAAGGACAGGTTGGATGGGGCTTTGAGGTGGGAGGTGGGAGGTGTCCCTGCTCATGGAAGCGAGCTGGAGCTGGATGATCTTTAAGGTCCCTTCCAACCCAAACCATTCTATGATTCCATAACTTCTTCACTGGGGCATCTTCAGGACCCTTGGCTTCCTTTTTCCTTGTGAACATCCAAAACATAGCTGCTACCCAACCTTGAAGGACCTCTGTCCTTTGCAGCTGAACCCTTCAGGGTGTCCTGCAGAGGGGTCTGGCTGATCAGCCTTGGATTTTGTGTTCTTCATGGAATTTGGCACTGTTCTGTGGAGGCCAATTTTACTGGATGTGGATCCCAAAAATCTCTCCTCTGTTTTCCATTCCTGGAAAAGATCAGAGGCAATCTGGAATGAATGTAGAGCCTCCATCTTGCTTCTCAGCTTGGCTTTATAGCATTTGGTCAGAAACTTTAAATTTTTGATGCCGGAAACCTGAGGATGTGGTTTAAGCCTTTAAATGGTGATGTTTTGAATGGATGATTGTTTTCAGTATTTATCCCTTGGGCAACTTGGACATGATTAGCTGAAACAAATGCGTTGACCAAGAAGCCAGGGCTCTTATCCCGTGTTGGAAGCAGCCAGAACACCTGATTCTCTGAAACATTTTGATAAAGCAAGAGCTACTGCAGTGAAATTACGATGACTAGATAAAGACTCCAGCATACCACGGTGACTAACCTGCAGCAATTCATTATAGCATCAAAAATCTTGTTTTTCTTGAAACTTGGGAAACTTCTGTTTTACAATCAATTTCCCTTCGGCTGCGGATCCTCCCCAGCGCGCGTTTTCCAAGAAAGGGTCGTTGTGAGTAAGAACCCCTTGAAGTTTCATGACCTGGCAACGTCCTGTGTCTCCTGGGGGGTGGTGCTCATTGAAGATCCATTTGTGGAAACAGCAGTGCTGCCGTGGCCCAGATTTCGGTCTTACCATCTGCTGCGATATCTGATCTGACATTTGGGAGACGAGAAGCTGGTTTCACAAAGAGGCAGCTGAGGGATGTAAAAACCAGCTGCGGTCAAAAGCTGCAGAGCCGATTTTCAATACGCTCTTCAAATGAATTTTCTTTCAAGGAAATAGCAATTACACACCTCCCTCCTCGTGGGACTACCTGATTATCTCCTGCTGCCTACATCATTGCGTCATCTCCTCCTCAAGAGGGAATAGAGGGGAAGAAACTGGTTTTAATGGAATATGAAGTGCTGGTGAGGCTTGGTTTTGACCTGTAAGCACTGGCTGGCACCAGCAGGTCAAAGAATTACACTTTATGCTTGGACCACAAACCAAGGGGGCTTGCAGTGGTCATTGATTCCTGCTGAACATCACCCCTGAGTGATGTTTACATCAGAAAGGAAGATCTCCTGCAGAGAGGACCTTGACCCTTATTGCAGAAAGCTTTACTGTTCTGAGAAACCAGCTAATCCTTCTCAGCCTTCATCCAGGAACTTCAGTAGATGTTTTAATACCTCGGGCCCAGAGCGTTATGGAAGTTGAAGATAAAAACAGGTCTTGCACCTGGTTGAGCACACTCCAGTTACGCATTGAAGTACCCAGCGGAGGGCAGGCTGACGTGTTTTATTTATTGACGTCTTGCATGGAAGCTCTTCCTTCTTCATCAGCGTCTGAATGACTGATGGCTTGAATATCCCATTGCTGGAGTTCAGGAAAGAGGTGGAAAGGTGTGTGGGAGATGGCGAAAAGAGTATGTAAGAGACGATGAAAAAGGTAGGTTAGAGATGAGGTAGGTGAGGTGACATTTCCTTGACAAAGGGAGAGAAGGAATTTGCCCCTCTACTCGGCGCTCGTGAGACCCCACCTGGAGCACTGTGTCCATCTTTGGAGTCCTCATCACAGGAAGGACATGGAGCTGTTGGAACTGGTCCAGCGGAGGGCCACAAGGATGATCAGAGGGATGGAGCACCTCTCCTATGAGGAGAGGGTGAGAGAGCTGGGGTTGTTCAGCCTGGGGAAGAGAAGGCTCCAGGGAGACCTTATATATCAATATCTGAAGGGGCTACAGAAGAGCTGGAGAGGGCCTCTTGATCAGGGAGAGTAGTGACAGGACAAGGGGTAATGGTTTTAAATTGGAAGAGGGGAGATTGAGATGAGATCTGGGGATCTCACCACCCTTACAGTGAGGGTGATGAGGCACTGGAACAGGTTGCCCAGGGAATTTATGGATGTCCTATTCCTGGAAGCATTCAAGGCCAGGCTGGATGGGGCTTGGAGCAACCTGGTCTGGTGGGAGGTGTCCCTGCCCATGGCAGGGGGGTTGGGACTGGATGATCTTTAAGGTCCCTTCCAACCCAAACCATTCTATGATTCTATGATTCTAAATTATTGGAAAAGTGGGAATAAAACCAACCCAGGTTTTCAGAGGTAGCCAGCCAACGGAGGAGCTGGTATTTGTCCCCATGCAGAAGACAGTAGGATAGTGGTGAAAAAAAAGGTTCCCTTAATTAAAAAATAGAAAACCCAGAGGGGTGGGATGCTCTGCTGATGTGGGTGAGGGCAGCCCCACCACAGCCAGGGCAGGCTTTAGGCTGACGTTGGCAGGAAGGGAGATGGAGCTTGACCTTATTTCTGCATTTCACCTTAAATTCAGTCCTTGCAGCATCATCATCTCCTTGGTGGGTTTGCATCAGGCTGTGTTCTAACCCCGTGTTCCTCCTCCCCAGTAAAAAAATCCTCGCGAGCGCTCAGCACACGCTGGATTTATGGGATAAGGACCCAGCCCAATCCTGATTTCAGGGAACAGGATATTTTCTCAGCGGTTGCCCGTGGCAGAGGGACAGGGCAGGCTCCTCCAGCAGGAACAGTTCCTGCCGCCCAGACCTAATGCTCCCTCCTGATTTCACAATTTCTGCACCACTAAGAGACCTTCACAGATAATTCTATTTTTTTTCCCCTCCATTCTCAAAAGCAAGCGATGTTAGAACGAACAGATCCTCAATAAACACCCTTGCTAGCATATACATTTTTATTAAGAAAAAAAAGAAAATGAACAAAATACATTCTCTCCTTATGTACATTACATACAACATAACTACATTTGGAGATATTCCTCGTATCACTCATTCATTTATGTACAGCTCGGGGCTTACACATCAACCCAGAAATTATCAAAGATGATTAATGCCAAGGAAGAAAATTAACAGCCCAGGCTGAACAAAGATCATCCGTAAAGAAAAGGGCAAGATGGGGAAATCACCAGAGTCCAGGAACGACGCCTGTAACCACCATGGGCTCAACACAAGACTAGTCAGTATGATTATTAAAATCACATTGATGATTATTAAAAATTATTAGGACAGGTGGGCAGTTCGCAGTGTTCATCCCCCCAGGGATGCTCCTTTTCCAGCCCGGGGCTGTCTGCACCTCTCCAGTGCAGCTCTCCTGTGGTCGAAGGGTCCAAGACAACAACGAACAATGGCAGGACAAACACCAAAGGGAATTCAGACGGATATCAGAGCCTGTGGGATTGCTCTAGAGATGCAAGTGCTTTCAAGTTGGATGTCAAAACAGAAAAAAAAGAAAAAAAAAGGCCAAATTCTGGACAGGGAGCAGAGATTCAACTCCAAGTGCTACACAGGGAACAACCAGCTTTTGGGGACCACATGAGGGTGCGGGAGGACAAGATAACGAACATCAAAGGTCCAGACAACCACACCACCAACACTGTATAGTGCCATGCTAAGAGTAGAGGCAGCAACTCAAAGAAACAGCTTGAAAGTGCACCCCAAACCAGGTGATGGTGTTCATCACAGGGACACCTCTCACCAGACCAGGTTGCTCAAAGCCTCATCCAGCCTGGCCTTGGACACCCCCAGGGATGGGGCAGCCACAGCTTCTCTGGGCAACCTGGGCCAGTGCCTCACCATCCTCAAAGCAAAGAATTACTTCCTAATATTTAATCCAAATTTCCCTTCTTTCAGTTTAAAACCCTTCCCCCTTGTCCTATCACTCCCCTCCTTGATCAAGAGTCCCTCCCCAGCTTTCCTGGAGCCCCTTTAGGGACTGGAAGGGGTTCTAAAGTCTCCCTGGAGACTTCTCCAGGCTGAACACTCCCAACTCTGTCAGCCTGTCCTCACAGCAGAGGGGCTCCAGCCCCCAGATCATCTTCATGGCCTCCTCTGGACCCATTCCAACAGGTCCATGTCCTTTTATGATCCTACAATCCAGCCAGCTTAGCGGCATTTAACCCCAACCTACCCAGATCATGTCTCTGCCATCACAGTCGCCTCCCATTAAGCCAACAGGCTTTAATTTTTCCTGCTCGAGGCAAAGTGGTCTGAGAGGTTCTGGGTGCCTCCTCCAAGACTCCAAGACTCCCACAAACACATTTGTTTGTATAATTAAGCTCTTTTCTCCGCCTCACAATCTCCCCAGCTTCCCCTCATTTCCTGCTGTGGAGGAGGGGAGGCTGGAAGACAGACATAGCAGAAAATACAGTGTTGGTAAATAGTAACAGCTACTAATAAGTAGGGTTTTGTTTTCTTTCCCACTGCTCAGCACAGCAGCTTCTGAAGTGAAAAGTGTTTTTGCGTGCCAAAACATCAAGGGGAGGAAGAACAGGAACGATGAGGAAGAGATGAAGGAACTATTCAGCCCCCAACTGCTAGATCGCCTTCCCAATTACCATGGAAGACGAGAGGGGAAAACAAATACAATCGTTTATCTCCTCACTGGTTAGATAGAAGTCTTCTCTGGTACAGGAGGTGTCTGCAGAGCTTGGGGAAAGGAGATGAGGCTGTCACCTTCTGACCAGCACATACCACTGCAGGGCAAGCAGCAGCAGAAGGAATTTGCAGTGCGGTCATTGATTCACAACTAAGAAAAGCACAGGTTGGTAACAACCACTTTCCCCTGTTTTTGTCAAAGTCTCAAAAAAAACAAACAAAGAAACCCAAACCCAACCAAACTTTTCGGCCTCAAAGTAGCTTCTTCAAGGAGCAGACCCTGTTCACAGGCTGCAGCGCGTTTCTATTTAGCGAAACGTGAAGTAATTAATTGAATCCCTTGGGCAGCGAGTTACAGAGTCAGGATATTTAAACTGTTTTTTTTTTTTTTCCTCATCACTGGGGAGAAAAACCTGTCCACTGGTATTTGGGATATGGAGAAGGCTGTAACCACTGTTGCAGTCCAGCATTCCCACCATCATATTAATTAAAAAGCAACTAATGTCTCTTAATTTCCCCAGCAGCTTTCTTTGGGAAGCTCAGAACATTTTTAGGTTTTAACAATCTCTTAAGACTGCCAGACCTGGTCTGGTTGTGCCGCACAAACTCCTGTATGCTTGAGTAGTGTCAAGCCCAGCCAGATCCTTGCAATCACTACTGAGAGACTGGGGAGGAAGTAATAATTTGTAATAGCCTCTGTGGTACCTTTGGGGTGGAGAGGGCTAAAGCTCAAGATGAAGCTCCAAGACGAGAGGATCCTGGTATTGCACCACTTCCATTTGAAAAAGAAGCAGAGAAGCCACCTCGCATGAAAAAAATCAGCTTTGAGCAGCAGAACTACTTGTTAAGAGAGTCTTCAAAGTCTTTCACAAAAGACAGACCATGTCTTAAATCCTTACTACTCACGCGAGCTATCACCGCATTGTCCCCAAGCCACTTTCTCTTCCCATTCCCTCTGCCCCACCACACTGCAAAAATAAACCAAACATCACAACTATTCGCTGTTTGCCTCCACCGGTGAAAGATCTGGGATCATAAAAGCAGGTGGCAGAAACTCAGAACTACTATTTAAATGAACCTGAGAATTGGTAGAATCATCCTTGTCTTCTGCCCAACTCCTGGTGCCACGCAGAATAAACCCCACTGAGACAGGAGGGAAGGCTTATCTCACATTGGGTCACAGAGTGGTAGACTCTGCTGCTGGTGGGAATTCAGCTCCACACTTCCCCATCCGTACCTTGGGGGAGAAACAACCTTTAGGGAGAAGAAAAACTAAATCACAAGGATCCTCCCTGACTGTTTCAGAGGCAACAGTAAATAAGTTTTTGCAAGGGAAGCCATGGGAGTATGATGATGTGACATGGAGAAACAGATGCCTCAATAATCACCACACTGCTCTAAACTTTAATTCATAAAATCATAGAATGGTTTGGGTTGGAAGAGACCTTAAAGATCATCCAGTTCCAACCTCCCCTGGGCAGGGACACCTCCGACCAGAGCAGGTTGCTCAAAGCCCCATCCAGCCTGGCCTTGAATCCCTCCAGGGATGGGGCAGCCACGACTTCCCAGGGCAACCTGCTCCAGTGCCTCACCACCCTCACTGTAAAGAATTTCTTCCTGATATCCTATCTACATCTCCCTTCTTTCAGTTGGAAACCATTCCCCCTTGTCCTATTGCTCCACTCCCTGATCAAGAGTCCCTTCCCAGGTCTCCTCAACCAAGCACTCCATTAAACTGAGGGAAGTCTAAAGGCACAGCATTTTATAGCAGTGAACAGTCACAAGGGGAAAGAAAAAAAAAAATCAGAATAAATGGGGGGAACACCCAAGAGACCATGCTTTGACCATCACACCTATACACTCATGATAGCTTTTCCTTTCAAATCAGTAGCAAAACCAGAAATCTAACCTGGTAGAGCCAGTTTTGAGCTATTCACTCACTCCACTTTTCCCAGGAACGAACCGTGATCCCACGCTAGAGCTGAACAGAGTCAACTGATTTCTGACAGCCCTTAAATCCTTACAGTCTCCAGGAGGCCAGTTAAATCTGTGCTGACTTACAGCAAACAGCCGGAAGCCAAGACAACATGTACCTTTGTCTGCCCCAAGTATAAATTAAGATTTCAGGGTACTGAAGTGATCCACTGACAGCAGCTTAAGCCAGTCTGTGGCTATTAATGTTCGGAAGCAGAGCTCTGAATTTGTGTCACAGCAACTGTCTGGGTTCACCACTAACAAATTGAGCCCAAATACGTGAAAGTAAAGGAGACAATAGCAATGTGTTACCTTGGAGAAGATGCTCTACACCTAAGCTAGCGTTCTACACAGCCCACAGAACTGCTATCCTCTGCAGAGGATACATATATATAACCTATATTTAAACTAAGCATATGTGGATAATCCGAAGCTCCATCCAGCTCTTTGACCTCTGCCAGGAACGCCAGAAGCATTACCTGCTGGCACCAACCCCAACGTTTTCTTGTGGGACTCTCAAACGGCAATAAGCAGGTCATTAACTGGCTTCCACTCTAAAACCGCGTTTGGATCCATTGCCTACAGATAAAAGCATCTGGAGTCAATTTATCCAAGTGCTGAGCCATGCACTATTATAATGGTTCCAGTGCAGTAAACCTACTTTTTCCACTCCAACTTTTCATTATAATAGAGGCTTTCAATAAAACAGGGATTTTTGCCTCTAAGTCATTTCCACAACTTGAATAATTTCCAGCATAACCTTTTCCATGACACGATACGATCGGGTCTACCATACCCAAAGGCGTTTAGATCCACTAACAAGCTTGTGACAGTACGTTTACATTCCAACAATACTTACAACTTATATACTACCATCAATCTATATCAAGAACAAGTCAGATAATTGTTTTTAAGCTCTCACGAAATAAGATCCGTCTCCAAATTATTGTGTCCTTTTTAAAATTGGCCAAGCTCATTCAGAGTTTCTCCAGTTTTTCCCCTAATCAGAACAGCTATAAATTTTATTTTTTTTTTAATTTTTTTTTTTAACTGGGCCCACCTCTGTTTCTGTAATAACTACAGCTATAAAAAACAACACAAGCACTTCCAGAGGCGCACACATGAATTGCTTTTACTGTCGGGACTTCACTTGACGATAGCCAAACATTCCTCCGCTCCCAGCCAACCACAACTAATCAGTTAAAATTCGAAGCGTGCACCAGGATTCGGGATTTCACAAGACATTTTTCCACTTCTGAAAACGAAATGGTACCGAATGGAAACGTATCTGACAGCTTTTGCCGTCTTCCCCAGAAGCAGCACAGCATTTACATCACGTGTGTACATCTGCACGTACATCTACATGCTGAATGAATGCATGTAGAGGGATGTAGGGGCATTCAAGTTTAAGGCTGAGCAAAGTCATATTAAAAGTTTCATTCCATAAGCTCCATGAAAGCATCTCCTTCTCTGTTCTGAAATACAGGAGGCAGCAAAAGAATTAATAGCATCAGCGTTACAGGTACCTGCCACCCTCCTGTGTTTTAAATAAGTGGCATTAATGCTAATTTTTCTTACAATAAGAGCAGCAAATGGGTTTCAAGTGTTTCTCAGATGCTGCTCTGGATTTATCACTGGGTTTGGATTTACTCACAGGAGAGGGTGGTGCATGACTTTGTGACAAGGAAAACTCCCTTCTATAAACTCACACGTCTCAGGAAAACCATTGGGAAAAAACAGCTGTTCCATAAAACCCTATGGAAACCCTACCCTCTTCCAGAGTCATTACTCCGCTTTGGAAGATGTCTCCTCTGGAAGAAGAAACGGGTGATAGAGACCCTGACACTCATGAAGAAAACCACAGATGAAGCTATTCCTCGCCATTGCTCCCTGCAAATCAGGAGTCTGATTTACTTGCTCACCTACTCTTTAATCATTAAATTTTCAGGTTTCGTTATTATAATCAGTGACCAAAAAAATGCCAATAATTTAATTTCAGCCCATCACTACATCCTTACTCCACTACAATCTCATTACAGGTGTTTTAGTATGTTCTTGGGGAAAGTTTCCTAATTTCACTCTAGATACCACTTCACGAGGTAAATACATTTGAAAAAAATCTTTCCAATTAAATCTTCACAGACTGATTTTCCCCCAGATATTTATTTACATGACCAGATTTTCATTTTTACATGACTACCTAAACATGACATATGGGATGCCATACAGAAAAGGGGCAAACTAAACTCTTCTGAGAGGAAGTTCTCCTTCCTCATTTTATTCAACAAAAAGAAGAGGTGTTTAAGAATAAATACATCACAAATATTATCTTTCAAAGAGCCAGAAGAGAAAAGCTACAACTAATTGCAATAACTACTTCATACCAGCCTTCAGGATCAATATCAATTAATGGGACCTTCAGAAAGAAGGGGCAAAAAGTGGCTACATTTCATTTTTAACAACATCTACGTAGGTCCTTCTGCCACATGAAAGAAACTGTGTTAGGTCACTCTGCAACAGCAGCACTTGCTTGGAGAAGTAATTTTGGAAGAACTCTTAAGGACTTCTGTCTCACGACTACTATGAGGGGTTGGTACAAGATGAACATTAAGAAACTCACGCTTAGTTCTGCCTAATCCACGTGACCAAAAATCAAATACAAAGAGTTTTATTTCTCTAGGAATAAGCTTGCATATAGAACAATTCCATGTTTTCCAAAGAGATGATTTACTGCATAACATCATAAGGGCAACTAGTCATAAGGCCAGCATCAGTGAAGAAGACTCATGGATCTCAAGAATTTTTTTTAAAAAAGCTAAATCAGGACTGAAGTCTTGATGTCTGTATTGATGAAGTTAATTCTACCTTGACTTCTTACAGCTTTAAAAAACATACCAGAAGCTTGTAAGTTTGGCTTTAAAGACCCCAGTACCACGAGTCCCTCTCCGACAAGTAGCAGTGCTTTCTTTTGCAATACCTTACTTACAAGTTAACGCGTAATTTAGAGATAAACTACTGGAGCGCAGAGATTCTGCCGTGTTAAACCCAGACACAAAGTGACCTTATAATAGAAGGTAAAGGCAAAAATGTAGTCTGTTTGTCTTGTCTAAGCTAAAAAAGCAGTTTCTGCTCCAGCCTGCAAGCAGGAAGGGTGAGGTTGGAAGACTTCTCACGTACAGCTTGTACATTTATAACACTGCATGCACTGTGCTGGGAAACATCCTCAGGTGGCTGTTCTCAGATCAAGCAGCTCCCTTTTCCTCAGTATTTCCACAATGCTCACGTCTGACACCTTCCTGGAATACCACCAATATCTTTAAAGATCTGCGTGTAATTAAATTCTAACTCCCCCTGTAATTGCTTGTCAATAACTGGCTTATTTTGAAAGGTAATTTATACTTCACCGCTCAGAATTTGCGATTAGTTTTTAAATCAGGCAGTGTAGCGTACACCGATGCAGAGAAATCACTTCAATTTGACTCCTAGCTCTGAGGACACGGAACCAGGAAAGACCCTTGGCAAAGCCCCAAGAAGCCTTCGCTTTGGACTAACCTCTCTGGCCACAGGGTGCCTCTGCTGCTCCACCAACGCTCTGAAGCCGAGCAAAGAGTTTTCTGCTGGTTAATCACCAGCTGTAATCCATAAACCGTAGCTGCGCGAGCTGAAATCGATCCGCTCGGGAGAAAGTCAGGTCAATATTTGATCATCCTGAAGTGCTCTCGTTAGCTGGGCTTGTCAGTCCTGCAGGAGCAACGTTCACCTCGCTCAACAAAAAAAAAAAATAATAAAAAAATCATTCATTTACTTGCTGCTACAAAAAAATACCCCACCAAAACCCTGAGCTGGGCTGTCAGGCTTCGCATGCAACTCCCGACGCAGAGGACAATGAGTTTGGATGGAAATTCTATGGCACAAATCAAGCCTGACGTGCTGCATGGGTCAGCACCAACGTTGTCCACAGAGCTTTTGGCATTCCTGAACCTCCACCACCCGCAGCCTCAGCGTATCTTCTGAGGTTCAGCCTCACACGCAGCCATCGAAAACGCACACGGGAAAGTTTACGAAGAGCTCTGGGTTATCAGAAAACCATCAAAAAATGCAACTAATCATCTGACTGAGGCTGGAGGGAACACGGGTAACGAGATCAAGCAATAAGGGACTATGATTTTATGTGCTAGAGGGCTGCAGCATTTTGGGTGGTTGCATTAAAAGCACCCAGTTCAGTCTCACTGCAAACAACATCCCTGATGGAACATTCCCCCAGTACAGCACCACCAGTATCCACATTCATACCCATAATAAGCTCTGTTTTAAATAGTTAATAAAGCGTCGGCACAGATAGCAAACCATAGAGCCTAGCAGTGATGTCAAATTTTCTGTGGTCACTGGAAAAAACAAATTGCAATGTTTCAAAGAAACAATGTAATGAGATTTCATTTACTGCACTATGCATTGAGAGGGGATTTTTGCCACCTGCTGAAATAACACAATGCCTGAACTCTCTCAACTTACAGGTTACTTCCAAACCTGTATATTTGTCTAGTCCTCCCTGAAGACGAAGCAAAGCCCAGCCTCTGACATATTGTTCCTCTCCGTGTGATTAAACACTAAGTACGCAGTACTTACATTTATTTCTAACGTACCAGGGCTACAGAAGTTGCACAAAGAACGTGATGAAGAGGCGATACAAGGCAATCAAAGCAAGCGGACACTCCAGCTCTGAAAAAGACACTTCACTAACTCTTTATTTCAAGAGCCCAAATCATCTTTGCAGATACAAGACTTCCACAAAGTTCAAGGAGTCGTGCGGCCACGGCGGGTGCAGCGATGACACCCTCCTGGCATATACGTTGCTGGACATAAAGCTTTGCAGTCTCATATATATATATATATATGTATATATTTACATCTGCCAGTTTGTACTGAATGCTCACCGACACCAAATGTGCAGTTTCAAACAATGGGAACGCGTATCCTTCATTCCACTTCATAGTGCAGCACCAAGCCCTCACCTTATAAATAAAGAAGGCTTTCAGCAAGGAAGAATGTATTTTCTATACATATGCATCAGCTTGCTTTCAAAGAGATTTACGCTAAAAAGGCCTCCCTTACGTTCAGATCTTGGTCTAAAGTGCATTCAAGAAGTGAAGAAGATGCACTACGCAGGGAGACAAGCTGTTGGGAGCTTGTCTCTTTACATGGACACATGGACAAACGCACACAGAAGCATCGGTGCACGTAAACAAGGACAATCGGCTTCGGGAATCCTACACCCGACCCGGAGTCAGGCTGCAGAGGTTGGGTGTGCATCTGGTGGAAGACCCAGTCCTGCCAGGGTTCAGCGAGGACCTGCAGGGTTTCTCATCGGAGGAGCATGGCAGTGGAAACGGAAGGATCCCTGAAAAGGGGCCTGTGCAGGTGACGACCACACTCTGGTTTTCCAGCTGTTTCTCGGAGGTTCCCACTCGCCCGTCAGGTCTAAGTGGAAGACTCCAGAGAACAGAAGATGGACATTTAGGTGTTTAGGTTTAGACCAGATATCAGATGCAATTAGACACTACTGTCAGCCCGGTTCTGGGACAATGAGACAGGTGATTTGTCACATGGGCTCCCCTTCACGTGACACACTGCCATGACAAGACTGGAGACATGTACATACATCACTGTTACCTCAACACTTGCCAGCGTCCCGCCGCCGAGTCATTCAGCTGCTGAGGAGGGAGTTGCAGGATAAAGCAATGCATCATGACTGGCTACAAATGAGCAAAGAACAACCTCCCCCCCCCGCTTTCTCATGAAACCCAAAATAAAACCCATCACTTGGAATTCCAGACGACCCACAAATCTTAATTTTCCCCTATAGGCAAAAACAATCACTGCATGATTGGGTTTTATTGTTTGATTATTTTTTTTCTTTCCCCCCATCTTTTTCATCTTACATTTGCTAACTCAAAATCCAAAGTCAGAAAAAATATATATATTTAGTCAGAAGTACGTCAGTTACATTTTATTAACCTACTCCAAGGGAAAAGCTTCAGGGATTCACCATACAAGTATAAAACCCCTTCCAAACACCTAGGGGTTACTATATTACTTCATCCCAGCAGTCAATCAATGCAGTAAAAAAATTAAAATACTGAAAATGGATGCTTTTCCCTCTCTTCCACATGTCCAGTGATTGCTTCGTTACAGCGTGATGAGGTCTACCAGGTTGCCTTTAGGAGGGGTCATGTTGTCCGGAAAGAAGTTGACCAGTGTATCAAACAGCTGAGTTCTCTGCGCGTACGTGTGGTCAACGTCCGAAAATCCTGGGGGAGGAAGAAAAAGAGAAAGCAAATCAGCACTCCCTACTTTAAATGCTCAGTTTAGCAGTAGAAGATGCCAGTTGTCCATTTTGGAGTGATGTTAACTATTTATTAATTCTGCCTCGACTAATAAGGTTGCCAGCTCTCTGTCCCACACACCCAGAGATCACATCACCCCAAAGCCAACGCCACAATCAAAACACCATAAAAAGCAATAGGCAAACGGCTTTGTCAGGCTCATTGACAGTCCTGAAGAAACGGGGGAAGCAAGAGTCCTCAGGGGACTGCTCCGATGGCCCAGAAAACAAAATTCTGCGTAGCTATTTTTATTTGGTGCCTCATTTCTTCTGTCCTCAGGCTTTCCTCATTATCTTCACGACTGTCTAAACCGGAGCTGGTACTTGTAGCGCTTGCAGTATTTTCTTAAGACAAGTTCTGCTGATGGTAGGAGTCTCAAATCTATTTAATCGCTGCTATTTAATCCCTGGACTTGTGGAAGGACCCAGGCTGCATCCTGGCACAAGGTTTCTTTGCCAAGGAGGTTTGTGAAGTGCCGCCTCCCAACAGGGGAGGGTTTAGGCCCCAGCAGCAGCTTTGTTTATCCAAATCCTCATACTTAAAACCATCAACAGCAAGAACAATAGAGCGGGCACACAACGATTTCCTCTGCTTTGTATTACTTCAATCGCTGGTATCTCAAAGGAATGCTTTTTAATTCAGTGAACTCAACTCTTCAGTTAATCAAAGTCAACCAAGTTAATCAAATCAAGGAAGGCATGGGCTTTTTTTGTTTTCTTTTAGAAGCACCACTTGATATATGTATCCTCCTATCTTTAAAGCCAACTTCTGAATAAAGTATTGTGCTGTGCCAGGACCTAATTCATCTTTTAGACTACTTAAAACTAGGGGAAAAACAACTTTCTGAAACTCGAGTTTTCTTTCTTAAAAAAATTAATCTCCCAGCATCAACCAGATAATGTCTTCCAAACCGCACAAGCTCAGCAGAGCTGCCTCATCCAGCAGGGCTGACAGTGATGTACCTTAGAGGGACAATGACACCCCAGGGGGCTTTTTCCTTCCCTAAATTCCTTAGATTGGGAATCCAACATTTGTGAAAAACTGAGGTCATCCAAACTCCGAGCGAGAGCTCAGTAACTTGAGGACAACACATCGTTACAAGACTGTAAATTAGACCTATAGCCTTCCTACAGCCTGCCCAGGATTAACCTCTCAACCATTTAAAAGAGTTAACTGGATAGAATAGTGAAATGAATTACAGCTTTGGCTCAGGCCTCCTGTTTCCAGCCCTACACGCCACTGTTTTCTCCGCTCTTGACATTCTGCCCAAAGAACTAGTTTTGCAAAGAACAGAGCGAACCAAACTACTCCAGGAATTGCAGTTATCACAGCAAACAGAGCCGTAGCCATGCTGTGAGATTCCAACGTGACATAACAGGAGGTGCTTTATTCTGACCAAAGCTTCTGTTTATTCGGGTAACAGTGAAGCATCACATGTAATAAGAGACAGAAAGTGATCCCGGGAGGCACGGGTTTAAAACCACTGGTGACAGATGTTTTAAATATGGGCTGGAGGCATTGGACACTGGTCATTATAAATAATCTCTCAAATGTCTGTGTAGTGGCACTTTGCATATTCAAACCAAAAAGGGCCTACAATATTCATATGAACCATAACATTTGAAATAAAAAACCAGTAGGAACAAACAGTAATTACCAGAGGGAACATACTTAGTATAATTCTTCTGATACACAATACTCACCAAGAGTGGTGAAATCTGAGCCAGACTTAAATAACGCTGAGGCGAGAAGCTGAAACTGCAGAAGAGGAGGCAGAGGGACAAAGAAAGAAAGAAAAACAGTGTTATTAACTGCACAGGAAAAAATCCAAAAGATTCATAGAAATCCAAGTGGCTTTAGAGCTGCTGGGTTTTCTTTGCACAATCCTTAGAACTTCTGCACCACACATTCTGAATAACAGCAGCAGACTTTCATATGAGCAATACAAGTTGTCACCTTGGCTGAAAAGCTGGATGGTTTTTCCTAGAATTAGAGCGGCATCGATGCAATGAAAGGTACTTGACCAGTAGCCCTAAAACCTAATTTTTTCATACATTTTTTTTTCCTCTCTGGCAGATACCACAGTGTAGAAATAAGGTAGAGACTGTTTCACACAACAACATTCCCAGGGATGAATGTGGTATGATTTTAGGGAGCAAGGATTAGATGGCGTGAAAACTGGGTAACTGCTACAGGGCACGAACTTCTAAAACAGGGAGAGAGAAAGCTTTAAATGGCAACAACCCTCCAGAACTGACAGAGAAGCTCGTATCATAAATTTAAGGAAACAACTTTTTAATTACAAACACAAAAGAACAACAACAACAAAAATCCCACCAAAACCTAGTTCTTTAAGAATAGCAGAATCATGAATAAAAACGTTTTAAGTAACGCATTCATGGTTTTATTCTCACTTAATGTCTTACTGATAGACAGTGAACACAGTATCTTCCTCTGTCCCAGCTGCTGTTTTCAGTTACCCACATTGCAGCAAAGCTTAATGCTTTTTCATGTTTTCTTAAAGAATTAGCTGATCCCTTAAAGGCTTGTAATTTTTTGTCTCCTATCCCCGTGTCTTTACAGCACACAGCCCGAAGGAAAGAAAGGGAGGGAGGGAAACAGAAGAGAAGCAAATATGTTCAGGGAAGGAGTGGGAAGAACTGCCAGGAATTGCATATCCATCAGTTTAATTTCAATTTCAAGAAAAAAAAAAGAAGGGAACTCGGACAATTTGCAGGCATCTAGGAGTGGTGAAGGTGACGAGTAACAGCCAACGTGGACTTGGCAACAAGAAGTTGCATCACATCAATCTGATTCCTTCTACAAGGCAGCAGGCCCTATGGAGGGGACTTGGCAATAGACATTGTCCATTTTGACTTTCATAGGATTTCTGAAGCTTTTATATGTTATTTAAGGCAAATTACCAAGGCATCACCTAGATTAAGCTAACAGAGAATGGTAAATGGGTCAAATAACTTTACGGTGGGCAGCCATCGGTGGTTTAACATCAAAATGGAGCCATGAATCAGATCTGATTCATTTGTGCCCCACGGTCAGCATCATTCTGGGTTTGCAGTGATAACCTGCTTTACAGAACAGGGCATGTTCACCGCATCCACAGACTTAGACCACGCTCAGACAGACAGACAGCATGGGAACAGACAGGCTTCAGGCTATTTTTCCATTTCCTTCAGTTTACAATGATGAATCAAGGTGCAATTTATTAGGGCCAAGTGCAAATCAATATAAACAGGCATAATGAGCAATGCAAAACAGGTTGGTGTACACAGGCTCTGTGAAAATGCATTTAGGAGTTATAATAGATCAGGATCATCCTATTGCAAAAATGACAAACTCGTAAAAAAGACATGAAAAGGAGTAGGATCTTCAAATGAGTCAAGTCTGTGGCTGTTATCGAGGCTTGCAAGTCTTGTCTACAATAAGGGAGCCACCTTTGGATGCCCTGTGTCAGTTAGGAACATAGGAGGAAAGCACTAGAGAAAAAACAAGTGGTTTACAAATCAAGCTCTGTAAAGAAAGTACAAAGGAGTCAGGGTTGCAGAGCCTTCACAGAAGAACGTCCAAGGACAAAACTGCAAAAAGTCACACGTGTAAAAGGCTGCTACGAAAAGGTAAATCTACAACGAAGTGCAAAAAGCCACAAAAACCTCTCAGTTTCAACATGACAAGGTGAAAAAATAAAAAACCCACATAAAAACCCCCAGTCTAAAATAAGGATCAGAATAAGTTTCCCTCTTTTGAGGAGACTCTCATGTGAAGCTAGCACTGGAGAGATTTAAGTTAGAAAGATCACAGAATGATATGGGGTTGGAAGGGACCTCTGGAGATCTAATCCAACCCCCTGCCAGAGCACATTGCCGAGAGCAGGTTGCACAGGAACGTGTCCAGGCAGGTTTTGAATGTTTCCAGAGAAGGAGACTTCACCACCTCTCTGGGCAGCCTGTTCCAGGGCTCTGCCACCCTCACAGGAAAGAAGTTCTTCATCATGTTTAGATGGAACTTCCTGTGTTCCAGTTTGCGTTTGCGCCCAATATCTCTTGTCCTGTCACTGAGCACTACAGAAGAAAGATTGGCCTCATCCTCTTGACACCCACCCTTGAAGTATTTATAAGCGTTGACCAGATTCCCCTGTCAGTCTTCTCCAGACTAAAAAGACCCAAGTCCCTCAGCCTTTCCTCGTAAGAGAGATGGTCCAGGCCCCTCATCATCTTTGTAGTCTTCTGCTGTATCCTCTTCAGCCTTTAACTGTCTTTCTTGAACCGGGGAGCCCAGAACTAGACACAGAACTCCAGGTATGGCTTCACGAGGGCAGAGTAGAGGGGGAGGATGACCTCCCTTGACGTACTGGCCATGCTCTTCTTGATGCACCCCAGGATGCCATTGGCAAGATACAGGGTTAACAAATTGCAGAAGAGGGGGAAGAGGCTGATTAAGCACCCTCTTGAGTGCGAGGTCTGGTTATGTGAAATCACAAGACATCACCATGCTGCACGTGTGCTTCAGCGCTAGTGTAACTTGTCAGAGTAGCTTGGCTCCAGATCAGCAACGTACTTAAACCAGATTGCCCAGCATAAATAGCTCCAAAAAGTTCCAATAAAACCCGTAGCTAAATCTGGGCCGTTTCTGATAGCGACTGCCATGTCCCGGCTATCTTTCCCTCCCACACAATTGCCTTTGGAGCCCGCTGCCAGCTGCCTGGTAGCACACGAAGCCAGCTCTGCCAGGACAAAGCAGATGCCACATATTTCCAGGGGTTCCCCCAGCAACGCCAGCAGCCATCCCGCTGTAAAGAGAAATTAAGCTGTGTTTGAGGCTCAGTCTCAGAATGCCCAACTAAGAGAACACATAAGCAGGATCCAGCTACTAAACTCGCTCAATTGAGACCAAAAATCCATTAAAAAGACCCTCCTGCCAAGTATTCCAGGCCTCATCTGCACAAGGCGTGATGGATTTTCATGCACATGAGTTGCTTTCCAGCTTCGTGGGGAAAGAATATCTTGTCTCCTCCTTCTCTGATGGCACTGCACTTCAGTTAACCGTGAGGTCTGTTGTTTGTTTGTTTTGAACTTACATTTTATGTATCAGCTCATGTTTAAAGAGCACTTTCTGACAGAAAAATCAAGCAGTTAAGAACATCAGTTTGCAACAGCACTGAGCCTCAGCTGGTTCTCTCTGCATCTGCATTACGATGCCAGCAAACCCTGTGATGCTCTCCCAAGGGACCTCTACTTTTTCTCCAGAGCATAGGAAGGTTACTGGTTTCTCAAGACCAGATCTCCTACACACCCTTCCCAGCATAAATCCAATGCAGTAGTTTCTTCATGAAGTTCAAACTCTGCTCTAAAAAAAGGAGTTAATGTCCTCATCAGTTTTTCTATCATTTTAATTGTTATCCTAATGACAGCACTACAAATTCTGATTAATTCTGGGTCCCCTATTTCAAACTATCAGAATCTGATTTCTCAAAATACATAGTATTACACAGCAGCTTCTGATTTCACTTGCAGCCAGAAGAGCAAAGCCCTTGAGCAAATCACACCTCGAATCTCTCCCATCAGGCACCAGAACGAAGAACCCAATTAATGACCATCTAGGAAAAACAATTTGCTTAACGTCACATAGCAACTCCGTTCGAGAGGCAGGACCAGAATTCAATTATGCAGCAGAAGCACCCAACTGCTTTAATCAGACCACCACCCGTTCTCTTCTGACAATCCCTCTGGCTCACTGGCTTCTTCCCTTCCAAATTAAGCCTCTATTGAAAAGACAACAGTTCCCTTCGTTACACAATTAACTTCTCTCCCGGAGATCCAACCCACCCTCTGAACGGAGGCAGGGGTTCCTTAGAGAGAAATGTTATCTGGTTAACTAATATAAAGTTATATTAGTTATACATCTGGTACATTAGTTACATAAATGTGGCTGACCAATATAAGGTTAACTAATATAATCAACCACATTCAGCAAGGCGAAATTAAGACTACATGGCTAATATTAATTCTGGTATTTTCCAGCTTACGACCCTCATGTTTCTAATGTTATTATTCTATTATGAGTTGAATGTACTTTATTAGGTTTCTACCTACAGCAAAAAAAAAAACCAAACAATTCTGCCACGTGGCAACTCATGCAAGTTTTACTCTGTTTGCTGCATGCCTCTGCCTTTTGCTTTCAGGGGGAAAAGGGCAACTCTTTTTGAGGTACCCGGGAGGTTGGATGAATGTGATATAATTCCTCCTCCGTGATGGGTGTTATGGTGAGTGCTCAGATCATAGTGTAAAGCAGTTCCTCAGCTTTGACCAGTTCTGCTGGGATGATGCCTCGTAGCGTAGGCTCAAAGAAGCAACGAGCAGCAAGAATTCTTTGAGGAAGGAGCCGTCACTAGCTGAAGTTGGGAAGGCTGAGAGCTGTTTTTCTAAAGGCTCCTTGGCTCCAAAGCCTCTGCTCCTGCAGCACTCAGAATCTGACACTTTACAAAGAATCACAGCAGGACTCGAAGAAGAGAAACAGGCTTTTCTTAGCTTCTTCCTAGAACTATTTTTCCCATTTGGGCTTCATTTTTCCCAGAAATATCAGTCTAATGCAGCCTCGAACAATACTTCTGGGTCCCGCTGGCTTTATCTGGCAAATTTATTAAAGACAAGGTCTTAAGAATGGAAAGTATGAAGCGGCCTTGAACAGGAGCCTCCAGCCTCAGCCTACAAGCTAGTCAGGCCTCAAATTGGCCTCCAGGTCCTCGCTCTTTCTCCTGCCATGCTCCAAGAAAAACATACCGCGAGTTTTACTTGCGCTTTGTATCTGTTTTATAGCAGCCATGGGATTGAGCTTCACCAGTAGTTGAATCTCGACGTACGAAACCATCTTACTCTCCTTCACTTGGGCAGCACTTGGCCATTTTTTGTGTCGACTTGATTTCTTCTATAGCCCACTAAGGAGTCGAAATTTTCTCAGTGTGATTATTCTAGTGTCTTAAGAACACCACCTTTAGCCTTGTAGGTGACGTACTGACTTTTTTGTCCTTTAACAGCACCTATTTTTTTCCTTGTACAAAACTTGGTATTCATTTTGATTTTTCTATTTTGACCATCCTTTTATGTTTAAAAGCCCCTGCTTCCAAACAACCACCAAATGCATATCTGTGTGTATGCGACATCACGAACACCCGCGTCACCAGAATTTTTCATACCAACAAATTGCCAGGTTTTTTATACAACGTTATCTCTCTAAATCTCTCAGTGAACTAGAACACACGGACAAACTTCCACGTGCTCTGAGCATTTAGCTTCCTTTACGTAGAGTCAGAGCTATTAATCCACAGACAGAAAAAGAAAAAAAGATTCACTGATTTGAAAAAACTGAACTAACTGACGAGGTTTAAGAAATTTCAAGCAGAATTACAGTGAAAGAGAACTGGATCTGCATTTGTGGGCAACAGCAGAGACATAGCTGGCACGTAGCTTGTGATTACTAAAACAAGCACCCATGCAATAGATGTTACTTGCAGGCATCTACTTCACTTTACAATAATAAAAAAAAACCAAAACCCAACCCTATAATCCTATTAACATCCCTAAAATTCACAACAAAGGAATGAAAATCTGGGGATATATGTTCCTACTGTCAATCATTCACGCTACTTTAAACAAAATTGGTTGCTAACGCCAAAGTAAGTTTCAAGAACAGTCTGTTTATTTTCTTTGGCATCCAACTCCAAACAGCTGAAGAGACTTGCCTAACAAAGTTAGAAGAAATTATTTCTATTATAAAGCAAGTAAGTCTTACCTCAAAGTGAAATCCTGCTTCTAATATTATACAACTTGTATACTACCCGTATCTCAATCCACAAAACATGAAGCCACCCAGGCCAGTTTCTAACAGAAATGTCAGGGATAAAACCTATTCAGGTTGGTCCTTCCCAAATTTAAAAATTGCCCTGGAAAGAGGGAAAAAGAACGAGGTGGGAGGCGGGGGGGGAAGGCTCCCTTAAGATTTGCCACACTAATAAGCCTTAAAACATTCAATGGCCTTAGCCAGCACAGAGCAAGCTGATCAGAAATATCAGCCTTTAGTATTAATTAAGACAATTACAAAGAAAGAGAGAGTATGTAGGTGTCTGGGCTGAGATGCACAATCAAACCCAGTGCTTGAAATCTGATCCGGAATCCAAACCTCCTGCGTCAGTCCCTTGGAAAGCACCAGAGCTATTTGAAGATGTAAGGCCAGAGCAAAAAGCCAAACTTGATGCGATAACCGGAAGGTAAATTGACGTCAACTGGAAATACACCCAGTCAGTACCAAGGCAGTGCCTGGCTCCGTGCCATATACCTGGCAGTTCTGCTCCAGCATGAAATCCTTTGGAAGTTAGAACTTTTTGACTGGCACAATTTGGGAAAAACACTAACAAAACAAAAAAAAAAATCAAACAAACAAAAAAATCCATATACCAACAAAACCAATCCCAAACGAAAAGATCTCCCAGGAATTGTTAAATGATTTTAGAAGACTCCTGGAACTGAAGCTTTAGTTCTGAACGGTTCAGACCAGTACGACAGACAGAAGCTATTGAATTTTGTTTGGATCAGGCATTAGGGCTGCAGAGAAAGGATTCACAAAATATTCACTCAGCTGGATGGAGCTACCTAAGTTCATACGCCAGATCATTAAAGTGCAGAACACTACTATGTTCTGTGAAAAGGAATAATTCCTTTTTTTTAACATTTTATTTTATTTCTACCTTGTATGATAAAGCTAGTACTTTTCCCCAGAGCCTCAGGGGACTCTGTGCAGTCAGATAAATTCTTCATTCTTACAAGGTGGACAAGTTAAATACTATATACTGAACTGGGAATATCAAATATAGAAAATTAAATATTAACTATGTCAGATGTGCAGTTTTTACAGCAGTTCCTTTGGTCTGCTGGTGACAGGAGGTAGCAAGGACTAAGAGGAGAAGAGCTTGCCAACGACATCACAAATATTTTCTGTTCAGGCAATAAAAAGGCACAGCCAGCCATGAGATGCAAGATCTCTCTGGGAGAAGTTGGCTAAAGAGAGACATGGCCTCCATAGGCATGATGGGGCTACCAGCACACAGGTAAGACACGCAGAGAAAGGGAGATCAGAGAACATGGGACATGGTCTTATGTGGGTGGGAGGGAGAAGAAGGGGAGAAGAGAGCATCAGAATGGTTGTTGTATGTTATAGATTATTACAGGTTCAAATAGGGTAAATGAAGTGCTCCCACACTGGGAAGATGGGGCATAATTGGGCTAAGGCCCCTTGAAACGTGCTGAATGGGTAAAAAAAAACAAACCCAAAATCTCCTTTTCTTCCTGAAGAAAAGCACTATTATCTTTCCTATGCCAGAAATGTGTAGAAAAGATGTGAAACTACTTGACATGGGACAATTTAAATGAGAAACTATTTAACAGAGAGCATTTGTGTGCTATGCCTCAAATTCTATTAGACCAGATGTTTATAAAGGATTTATGACAAATATGATTGGTTCCAAGACCCTGATATGAGTAATTTTTTTTCTCAATTCTCCTACAATTCTATACTATGCACACACGAGAAGCATATTCTTCCTCAACAGCTTTTAATGTCTGTAAAATGATCTTTTCTTTATCTGAAGTAACAAGTTAAAGCCTAAAGATTAAGTTAGTTAATCCAGAGACTCAGCATGGAATAACAGCACCCATTCTTCTATCCCAGTTTTATAAAAGGAGCTGTCAAATCACTTCCCAAGTCATTAATGCCAGAAGAGGGTAAGAACCAGTTTCTTCTTCCTCAACTTCCCATAAGGAGCCAAACACTTGTACATCCAGGTGCCTGCCCCAAGTTCCATGTAGAAATTAATGGCAGTCAAATCAACCACCTTATCTGACAGTTTTCACTATTTCTTTAATTCTTTCTGTGAAGTGACATGTCCTGCAGTAATGGAATCAAAACAGGAAATGGGAACAAATTCCCAGAGCAAATAAATAGACATGCCTAATGGATAATATTCAAAAGGCAGGGGAAGTAAGAGTTTAAGGTTATTGATCAATGTATATATACAACCTACTTCCAGAAATACCTATTATCTAGAGAAAAACCTTCTTCCCTCCCCCAGAGTTATTTAATATTGACAAGCCAAAAGGCAGTGTGAATAAGAGCTTCTATTCGCTTCCTACCGCACAACCAGCTACAGACTCGTGACATTTCAGGGAGTTTACATTTCAATTAAAGCTCCCAAAATACACACCAGTACATTGGAATTAAAACAAAGGCCTGGTCTTTGCTATGATGAGTAGAAAAACTATTTTATCTGGAATTGCAGTTGTAAAATGACTGTTTCCAAAGCAGTATGATCTTTAGCACGGAGAAATACATGATATAGCAAAGTGTCATGCACCCGGTAGGGCTTTTTAAAACTGGATAAAATCAAGATTTAAGAGGCTTAAAGCTTCCATGTGAGAACACAGTTTACATTCCTTTTTAAGTAAGACAAAGATGGTTCATCACTACCTCTTTTGTCTCCTCGGGGTCTGAGTGATCCACAGTCACATACAAATCATTCTGCAGGTACTTCAGTGCACTGAGAGGGTCAGTCTGAGCTTTTTCTTCAAACCTGCAAAGAGGAGACAGAAAACACAAGCTCAATCATTTCCTTCAGCACCAAATACTACTATTTCTACAAAGAGCAAGCCCTATCTTTCAGCCAAATATTTCCAAATAAAACAACGTTAATGGCAGCTTGGCCTCATGTTTGCTGGAGTACCTGCTTTTAAGCCAGACCAAAATACATAATTATAAAACATTTAATACAGTTTTCCATAAATAAAGTAAGGTATGAGTAGCACCTCCTGTGAGGAGCATAGTTCAAACCAGGCAAGCTCTGAGTGCTCCAGTTCCAGAGATATTTACATTCCTGGAAGGAAAGGGATGGAGAACGCTCCCTGCTTCTGCCAGATGGGGGTAAAAAGCTCTGGATACAGTGAACACTGTGCCTAAATGTCCCAGCTGTGGAAAGAACACGTGTACATAAAATCCCATGCGCCACCACCACTATTTTCTCTTTTTTTAAAAAAAATGAATACAAACTGTAACTTCCCTGAAGAAGTTAATAGAGCCCTTAGAAAACAATACTGGGCTCAGCACCCTCAGTGACCAAAGTTACTTCCCTGCAGCACTGAGTTGGGTGCATGAGCCTAGAAAGGATGAGGTTTTTTAAATTACCTCTTTCCTCCTCCTCCCCCCCCCGCCATCACCTATCCACCGAGTGCAGCATCGCACTGTTTGTCATCTTCTGAATCACCAACACACAGGATTAAGACTCCCCATGAAATCAGCTCAGACAATTCTGGATTCCAGAGATGAGGAGTCTAAAACCCACATTCTCAGTTATTTAACTGCCTTGTACCTTGTAACGTGCAGTTGCCTTAGAGGAACACAAGATATTGTATTCATAATACATTTCAGTTACCTTTAACGGTGTATAGCTTGTCAAACTGAAAGAAGTCACACTTAATAGATTTAACCCTATTGTTATTTTTTATTTGGATCATCTACCTGGCGATTTATACTGTAGTGGACATCTCTAGCCCCAATTCTGAAATCGTTAAAGGATGCTAGTCATTGAGCCAGTGCACGGAGCACAAAGACTATGTCTATACATCACATTTTGGTAATTAAATGTTATTTCTTCCTAACATTCATGGAGAGTCTCCTAGATGATATTGCCATTGTCCAGAGAGCTGAGGTACCTTAAATAAGTATCACCATCGAGACCTTGCTTGTCTGGGCTTGACCAGCTGGGCTTTGTGGCTGACTAGTACGAAACAGGTCAACAGGCCAAACAGGGCTCCAGCTGTGGTGGTGGATTTGCTGGATCCACAGAACAAGTACCTGCTGTGGTACCTAGAGCTGGAGGAACTTCCTTACTGAGGGCAACAGAGCACTGGAACAGGCTGCCCAGAGAGGTGGTGGAGTCTCCATACCTGTAGACATTCAAAACCTGCCTATACCCATTCCTGTGTAACCTGCTCTGGATGTCCCTGCTCTGGCATGTGGTTGGACTAGATGATCTCCAGAGGTCCCTTCCTTAAAATGGACTCCAACAAATGGGAGCATGGTGAATAACCCCAAATTTCTGCCAGATAATATGCAGCAACATCTCCTTTGAGTGCAATTTAAGGCAGCGGAAACAAGCAATCCAGAGCTGCCTCCAGGGGCTGTACAGCCGCATTAACATATCGCCACACATGGGTTAATAAGCCTCTCAGATTAGTGGGCAAGACCTTTATTCGTTCTTGTAGGTAGCCACACCATGGGTAATCTGCAAAAGGTGTCGTCCAGCCACAGTGACCATGAGTTGAGTATAGCAATTCACTTGCTACACCTCAGAAGTAAAACGTCGTCAGTAAAAACCATCCTCCAACTCTTGGCAGAAGCCGATAACAAAGTATTCTCACCAAGAATGCAGAAAGAGCTATTTATTGGCTCCAGATAATTTGCTGGGTCTTGAAAGGCTGTCTCGCTCCTGCAATTTCTTGCCTAAGGCAACACCATAAGCTTGATTTTGAAAAGCTGTTGCCCTAAATAGCAAATACAAGGCAGCTCTGAAACATCCAGAGCACAAGAAGCATCACAGCGTAGCTGAATTCTGCATAAAGTGAGATCTTTAAAGGGATTCAGAATGAGAAACTCTGACGACCTCACCACGGATGAGTTTCAGATGTGCAAAGGAATCCAGCCCCCAGACTTCATTAGCATTTCTGCGAGCTGTTACTATCTCTTAGCACAGTGTTTCAGAAACATACTCCATTTCCTTGGGAGGTGACAGCACCAAAACACATGTTGATGAGCAGCAGAGTGAAAAGGGAATCTAAAAATTCCCCACGACTCCCCACACAATAGCCAGAATTTTCTGGTTTTAGAATAACATTGTAAAAACAGAATGAAGTTAACTTGGTAGTTTAGCCCTGCCCCAATGCTTTTTATTATTAAAATAATTTTTTAAAAATTAAAAATAATCAAGAAACCTGCAGACCATCATGTAACCAACGACGTGATGTTTCCCAAAACAGTTTACAAGATATACCAAGTTTTAGCAACTTAAAAAAACCCAACACTTTGGAAAAGAAAACTGCAAAACAACTTTTGTTTCTGTACCTGTGCTTTCGTATGAGGTATTTGCAGTGTCTTAGCAGGTATTCCTTTGAAGGTCGACAGAGCTTCAGAGACCAGAAATCGTCTAATCTCATCTTTGGAGAGCAGGACTTACCAGGATTCCCTCCAAATAAGTAATGAACCTAAGAAAATGAGAGGCAGATCAAAAAATTGATTGTTTGTGTCTATCTGCTAAATAAAGACTATTTAATAAGTCAGCATCTTTGGAGAGATTTATTCTGGAGGGAGAAAATTATGCCTGTTCGACAAGCTGCACTATCTTATTATTAGCCTTATTTTGTCCCCTAGGAGACGAAGAAAGTTCACTTAAAACTGTTTATATTTTAAGATAATTAAAAAGCTGCACTGATAGAATCTCCCTCTAGCAGATTACCGAGATACTTATAAACAAACATCCTCAAACCACATGATCTCTTTCTTTAGGAAGAACCTATGAGCATGATAAATCCTTAAGGACGTAAGACAGGAGCAGAAAAGAAGGATCTGAGCCAACTCTTGTTGCCCTCTTCTAAATACTTGATACAAACAATACTCAAACCGATGGATTATCAGCCTCTTCTCCATTCTGGTCCTCAAAGGCTCCAAATTCTCATTGTCATGAGAGGCTAAATTAAGGCACCTGTATTAAACAGTTCTTTAATTTGGGGATGAGCAGATTACACCTATAAAATTGTGAGGTGACTCTAGCAATCACACATTCCTTTGAAGAAGCAGCATTTATGGTTTCTAAGGAAGACTCAGGAAAAAAAAGGGACTTTGTAGACTAATGCTGTGTCTTCGGTCAGAGGTGAAGGTTGCACAACTAAAGCACCACAGTTCAGACAACCAGCCTTTTACTTAAGGCTGCAAAGACCATTATCTTTCCCAAAGACAAGGACCACTGGCAAAGTAAGCCAGGAAGTCCTAAAGATGCTCAAGAAAAAGTCCAGCATAATCTTGGGAGATGACCAACAAGTGTATGTCCCCACACATCCTATAACTTTAAGGAACTTCAATTTGACTTTTGGAGAAAAATATTCCCATAGTTTCTGGAAGGGCAGGTTTGTCTCACATCAACACAGCAGCCTCACTGCAACACACTCTAACCACTACCCTGGGCACAAAGGAAGGAATTAATTAGATAAAGAGTAAAAAAAGAAAAAAAAGAAAAACAAAACAAAAACAAACAAACAAAAAACCCCCAACACTAAGAAGAACTGAGGAAGAAAAAAAAAAAATCAATCTTACTTAGAATCAGAATTCACAACCGTTACTGTGATTGTTTTAAAAAAAGTTCTAGTATCTCATTCTGAAATGCTTATCATGGAAATACTTAATATAAACAAAGTGTTTTTTTCTTTCTTCAAGGTAGCACAAGTGAAGTAGTCTAACAGCCATTCTGATAATTTCAGCATAAAACACCTTTGTAACGAAAGGCTAGACTTACAGAGAGACACAAATCTCGAGAAAAGTGCAACTGTTAAAAAAGGACTAGTTACTTATTCACCTTTTTTTTTCCTTAACATCATTTGGCATTTCAGACTGTTGATATTGAACATGCCACAAAGGGTCTTCAAATACTGAGGTTCAAGAAGTCCAACGGGTTACCTTTCTCTACAGCTTTAAAAATAATCACTCAAAACAATGTATTCTGCATCCCACTGATGTAGGCTCTCCTTATTTGTACCAGAGGAGTTTAGAAAGGTCATTTGAACAGAGGTTTCTAAAAATAAGACTCTTCAAAACAAGTACATCAAACAGCTCTTCAGATAAAGCTGGGCAGCTGCCATGGTTTAGCAACCTTCACAGTAACTTGTAAAATACTACGCTCAATCTCACGGTACCTTACACTTAGAATTGAGCCATTAAAGACAGAACAGTATTTATCGTCCAATATTAATACCCAAGAGGAAGACAAATCATCCGAGTTTTCCACACATTAGTACCCTTTCTTCCTTAAAATCCCCTCCCATCGCCAGACTTTTGGGATATAGTTAGGTTTCCCAAATTTGATTAACATCCCATGGAACAATTAAGACTAAAGTACATTTGTCTTTTTCAGCTCAGACTGTTTCAGACTAAAACCAAATTTTAGAAACAGTTTATTTCAATTTGGAATATCTGTGAAAGGTTAAGTAAGTATGTCACGGTAATTTAAATTCATAAGTTAATGAAGTTATAATAAGCTAATCCATGGGTTTGTGCTTTATGGGTTAACATGCACAAAACCCTAGGTTTACTGAGCAGTCACGGACACTATGCACAATTTTAAGTGAAGGTGTCCATTAAAGTCAGATTGTCCTAAAGAACGACAGTTGCTTCTGACAGACAGGGCAAAGCAAGGCACCTCTCCCAGAGCAGATGCTTAATGGTGATTTGTTCATTCAAACACACTTTCTCCTGGAAAGGCTGGTAACTCTGTGACCATTTAGTCACTAACAGGTTGTGAGATTAAGTTCCTGAAGATAATGAACAAAGCTTCAAGTGTCCTCAAGTAAATGGACAGCTAGGAGCCAGCCACTTGACAACTTGTACAGATTTAGTATGTGTATCTCCCATTGTCTGCATTTTGATTTTATCTAGGACCTACCATATCTACTTCACTTTGGCATAAAAAGTAGCTCGGCACCTAATTTCAAAAGATGATAAGTTAAATAATAAGTTACTCACCACGTCAACACTATAAAAAAAAGCTATATTCCTTGTACCATCTTTGAAGATGCAACTACACCAGAAGAGCAGTAAGACTGAAAAAAAAAATAATAATCCAAGATATATCTATCTGCACCCTCATACCTTGTGCAACTCATCGTACACCAGTTGATGAGCAAACCTTGGGCAGGGCTCCTCTTCCTGAAGGCTTTTACCTGGATTCTCTTTTGCTGCTTGGTCATTCTTATAAACACAAGACCTGAAATACAGAGCAGTAAGTAATGATGTACCTACAGGAAGTGAAAAAAGTTACTGAAAGGCTATAAGGTAGAAACCATGTCAATTTGAACTCTTTGACATATCAACCCAAATATTTTCTTATTTCTCTATATATTGTCCTCTATTAACCCATCCCCATTCTTAGCTCTACAAAGAAACCCATCCAACAATCAGAGGTGGTCACCCTTGGCTGAATATAGTCCTCAATCACAAGCCAAACAGGAAAAAAAAAAAATCTAGAAAATGTTATACCATGAGCTTTGGAGGAAGCTTTAGATGTTACGTGATTTACTAGCAGAACTCATGTTTTCAATACAGAGAATACAGTCTCGGACAGAGCAGAGCTATAGGTCAGATTTCTCAGCACAGCCAGCATTTCAGTCACCCATTTCCAAGCAGGCTCAAGTTGTTTTTTGCAACTGAAACCCCATTTAAAAAAAAAAAACAAAAAAACAAACCAGGATTCATACCCTTCAAAGTGATTGGTCCCACATTAGAGGAGACCTTGAACACAAAAACGCTGCCAGCTCTGGAAAGGGGCAGTGGCAACCAACTACCAAATACCGTACAGCAAACACAGGAGGAGATATTTTCTCAGAATAGGGGCTCCAGCAGCTGAACTGCCATCGCCTGCAGCTTGCAAAGCGCTGACAGATCTAGCGTGAGCACTTCTCCGTTACTATTCATACAGCAGAGCAGTTTCCTTAGTTTCTAACAACTCATACCATGTGCACTGCTATTAACAACTTAGATTTGACTGAATGGGGAGGGACTCTATCAGGGAGTGGAGAGATAGAACGAGGGGTAATGGTTTTAAACTCAAAGGGAGATTTAGATGAGATATTAGGAAGAAATTCTTTACTGTGAGTGTGGTGAGGCACTGGAACAGGTTGCCCAGAGAACCTGTGTGGCTGCCCCATCCCTGTAGACGTTCAAGGCCAGGTTGGATGGGGCTTTGAGCAACCTGGTCTGGTGGGAGGTGTCTCTGCCCATGGCAGAGGGGTTGGAACTGAATGAGTTTTAAGGTCCCTTCCAACCTGAACCATTCTATGATTCTATGAATTTGCTGCACTGACAATGAATCCTGGCCTTGGAACATTTCCTACAGGAAAAACTTCTTATAAAGGCTTACTTCCCTTCATCCCCTCCACCTGCCTCCAATAAAGAAGTTCACATGATTTCTCTCCCTCATTTGGCTTTTTTCCATGGTACCTCTAAAGGCTATGAGGAAAAAGAGGTGCCTCAAGGAAACTCGGTTGTCTTCAACATTACCATTCCACGTTTTAAGACTTCCTGGAAGACCAGGATTGTATAGGGTTGCTTTCTAAGGGAAGTCAGTGTGGATGTTGAAAATAGCACCCCTTTTGTTGACTTACCAGCTGTTCCTCACAATGTCGTAAATCCAGAAGGAATTCCTGACATTCTCTTCCCGCTTCTCCTTGTCTTTACTGAGCCCTGACAAGACATGGATTTCATTCAGTTCTGGATCAATGGTAGCCCTTTGCGTGAAACCTGTCATCGGAACTGGAAAAATAAAAAAAAAAAAAAAAATTATAGACTGAAACCAACAAAGGATACAGGAAGGGATCAAGCATCGGACAAATGCATTTCCCTTCCCCTGCAATTCAGCAGACTTTTTTAATATCAATGGCACAAGCATGAGATTTCACATAAGTACCTCTTCGGTGTTTTGGGATAAAGCATGCCTTAAGCTTAACATTACTACTTAGATTAGCCACTTTCTTCCTTTTAATTACTTTCACATCTTCATCTTTCATACAAAACCGAAACTTGGGACTGAGTGATCCCAAGCTGATATTTCCTACGACCTCTCCTCCACAGAGATCTCATTATTTACCACAACTTCAAACTGAAATGGCACAGCCCAAAATAGGAGGAACACAGAAGTCACCAAGCAAACTATTTGCTTCTTGGACGTGCCCTCCAAAGCAGGGTGAGAGGGAGGAGGAGAAGAAACATGGAATTATAGAATGGTTTGGATTGGAAGGGACCTTAAAGATCATCTAGTTCCAACCTCCCTGCCAAGGGCAGGGACACTTCCCACTAGACCAGGTTGCTCAAAGCCTCAATGTATGACCCAGAGGCTGACTCCTTCCCCTCTAAGTACAAGTCCAATGCAAATTCTCCTCTTCCCTTTCTATTTGTGACTCCTGGGAAGCACAGAAACCATCCTGAGAGCCACTGTTTCCTAGGAAAAGGCATGGACAGAGCTATTTGGGAGCATACCAGCTCAGAAACAAAGACTGAATTGTTTCAAGATAAAACTACATGATCCTTGTAGATATCAGTAGGTGATTTTCTTATTATCTTATCTGTAAAAGGAAGTACCGATTCCAAAAAGCTTAATTGCAAAAGCTGGGGAAAAAATTACAGAGCTGACAACCTCACATTGCTTCCTTTAGAATAAAGATGTCCAGGAAGTTTGTTTGTGTTTTCTAAATAGTTGTGGTATAATTACCAAGCTATTCTTCTGTTCCACCTTCGGATTTAGAAATATGGTGAAATACTGAGGATTCCAGCAGTTTTCGTCATAATTCCCCGAAAAAAGGTCAGCAAATTTGTTTGGCAGTCCTTTTTGTTTGTTGTATAATTCCCCATTTCCTGTTTCCCCGGGCAACCATGCTTCCAAAATGTATTTGTGAAGAGCACGTGATTTTTGTTTACAGATCCTGTTTGTCTCATTTCTCTTTCTGGGTCAGTTTACAAAGGCTGGTAAAGGTTCCTGGCCTTCGATCAAGATTTTTGGCATGAAAAATTCTCAGAACTCTTGTATTTTGCAAATTCTTCCCTGCAATTAACTGTGAACTGCACACATGGACTAGAAAACAAGCCCTATGCTAATAAACCATTTAATATCGCTGTTTAAGAACACACAAAATGATATTTTGCAAGCCCATTCTGTAATAGATTTCAGTCTCCAATCTTCTCATTTGCTAGGCCAGGAAAGTAATAAATAGCAAGTAAAAAATTGAGAGCAGCATTTGGTTTTCCACAGTTTAAGCCCCTACCAAAATATTTAGCAAAGCCAAAAACCCCAAATAGTTCTTAAAAAAGTATATATATATATATATATATAAACAGCTTAGCTCTTACATAAAATTAAGTAGAAACTGAAAAAATATTCAGATAATTCAGAGTCCTGTAGATAAAATTCTTGCTTATGGTTTTATGGAAAAGCAGAAGGCAGAGCCTTTGGAGCCCTCATCAGCAGAAACCTGCCTATTTTGGCCTCCCAATTTTACCACAAAGTTTCAAATGAAAATTAATCCAGTTTATAAGGAAATGTGTGGCAGAGCAGAGATAAAAAAAGCAGGGAACAATGGTGGCACAACAACTACATACCTTGTCTTCACTGCAAACCACAAGGAAGTTTTTAAATTATACTAATGAGTACTGTGAAAGTTGCCCAATATGGAAATTGGGAACAAAAAGACAATTACAGAATAAGTATCATTAATTTTTGAAAAGTATCATGTAATATGTTCTCTTTCATAGTCAGGGACTGAATCACTGACCCAAAAGGCTTAAAATCAAGGCATATTTGAGATATTTCTGGAAGGAGAGCCATCTAAACTTGATCAGCAATGCTAATGTACGTGGAAAATGTCTTTGCAACCCTATCTGCTGCTTTGAATATTTGAGAACATGCCGGGCTTTTTAGAAAAAAAAAAAAAAAAGCTTGCAAATCTTAGAAGCATTAATACCTCAGGCTCATTGAAATGAAAATTATTATAATCATGAGGAATACCGTTGCTATATTACCATTGATACAGAGAGCGTATGAAACTTCTCTGTGGAAGTCCCATCCCTCCTACTGAAATGTTGTTAAATAAATGAATTTTGTATTTAGTTGATGCTCGATTTCCTGAAGCTGAAATTATTATTTAAAATGATGGAGGAGGGAAAAGCCACCAAAGTTCAATGCCTCTGTTTTTTTGTTTTTTTACTCTTAATAGTAAGAATAGGAATTATCTGCAACAACTGAAATAAAAACCAAATTCAAGTCAAGTAATTTCAGGCTTCTCTCAGTTGTGCATCAATCTCTTCTTGAGACTGTATGAAATACAGAATGCCTAGAAAAACAGATACTAAAAATATATATATTCCTACATAAAGGCCTAAGATGAGGAGCAACTTACATAAACTCCGTGGCCTATCTAAACAACTGTGAAGAAACCGTATTTAAGTTGTGCCTTAGGCTAGAAAAAAATTGATATCTAGTCTTTTGCATGGGGAAGATCAAACTAGAAAGTCATATATGATTAAAAAAACTACAAGATAGCACGAATTTGATGAACAAGTCCACGGAAATAAAACAACGAGGAAGTAAGACAAGCTCCTACACAGTAAGAGGGAGATGCTGTGGTATTTTAAACACAACGAAACGCCAAGATCATGTTTACCGAGGAAGTCTGATCTTTGACAGAGCAAAAGGGCCACATAAAAACCTCATGACAAACGCTTCCACTAGGGGGTAAGAGAGCTTCATCATCTGGGAGTGCAGCGGACTTGCAGAAAATGCTGGATATAATTCAAGTGATTGCGGTCAGCATATTAGAGAGGGACACGGGCTGTAAACTTGTGAAAAGTACTTGTGATATTGAGCTAACAAAATGTACGTCGGGAAGGCAATTTAATTCTGCACAGGAGACAAAACTGAACCTGTGATAGTAACTGCTTGCTTATGATTTTTTATTTTTTTTTTTTAATTTTAAGGTTTAGAGTAAAAAGTCATAAACAATGAGGGGTGAGAATCAGGCATGGTACTACCCAGTGCACTGCGAGAACTCTTATTCGCAGAGTACTAGATCCAAGGGGTGCATAAAGCAGTAAGAATGGCTCCATGGGAGTTCCCCCTCTATCCTGCTTCTTCACATACACATAAATCAGTTTTGGAGCAAATATCCATCAAGTTTCACCCGGTTCAGAGTGTCTCTGGGACCCGACGATCGCTCAGGTCAGCTGTGGGCAACCAGCTCGACTGAAGACTCAGCCCTGGTTGTTTTGAACACAACACTGGCCTGTGCTATTAACTTGGCTCCTGAGACAATACATTAATGACTGAAGAGGAAAAGCTCTACAGAGACATTACTAAACACAATACAATCCCCAACAGTCTAGTAGATAGTGAAAGTTTTTCTTGTGCCACTGCATTCGTTGTCCCCCCCCCAATAATCTCATTAACCAGTCCAGGGTAGGAGGGCAGTAACTAACTGAAAATAAGAGATCCGAGTCCTCTCTCCAGAAATTAACATTTGCATTTATTTTTACATAGCAGAAATGGAAAGCTCATGGCCTCAGTATTTGAAAACAATATTCAGCTGCACAGGCCTTGAGTTCGCAGCCAGTTACATAAACAAGTGGTAATTCCTGAGAAAGCTTCGGTAAGATGCCATGTAAACGTGTACAAAGCAATTTCCATTTAAATATAACACATGGGAAATCTTTTCTACAAATGCGATGCTTAATCATGAAATAGGTATGTTCCCATTGCCGCAGTCCCTACTTCCAGGCATTTATTTGATCATTTCAGCAAGCTGAATATTTTTTTGGCTTGTATGTGCAAACAGCTACAGTTGTTTCAAGCGCAACGTTGGCTGCTGCCACTCTCTAAGTGAGAAAACAAGAGCTTTTACAACAGAGAGTTTGCACAGCAGTAAATTGGAGTTCACAGAGATGCGGTTCTCATAGTACTAGACAGAAGTTGGGAAAGAAAATCTCATCTCTCATTTGAGGGGATACTACGGCATGTTTTTAAACATGCTTTCAAACACAGCATCGGCAAAACAATGCTAGAAAACTTGTAGTCTACAGACCATTTCCGAAGGATCCACGAAGGATAATTAAGGGAAGAGAGTTCATTGACAGCCTTTTAGAGCCACCGAGTTACCAAACCCTCAGAACCCTGCTAATCCCACTTGCAAGTGACTTGCAGGTATCCTCCTTCCTTGTGACGCCTCGTGATTAAAAAAGAAATAGCAGAAAACTACATCACGTGGATTTTGCCGTTCACCAGAATCTGGCACCTCCCCGATGGATTAATTTAAAAAAAGCGGTAGGTCAGCAAGTTACTCGATACCCCTACTTATAAATCCATGTAAAACTGAAGCAGCACCTCCCCTGAACTTTACTGTGGCAAACCTCGGTGAACAACGGAGATAGCACGCAAGCCAACTGTTGACGCAGTAAGATAATGATTATCCTCTTGGATTTTTCATGATGAGAATGCCTTTGGCAGCCAGCCAAGGAGCAGCTGAGGAGACCATTTGGACAGTTCGGTCGTCATGTTGGAAAAGCAACAACCCGAAGTCCAATGCTCAGTTCTCTCCCAAGCAACACGCGATTTTGGGGAAAAGAACAGGCGAGTTAGTAAATGCAAATGGAATTCTGCTGCTAGGCCACCTCTGCAAAGCATCCTTAGGATTTTGTGACTACCTGCTCTCCTCCTCATCTTCACAGTTAGGAGGGAAGTATTTTGAGACAGGTTCAGAGAAGCACCTCACAAGATGAAGAGCACACAAGGTCCCTCACAAACCAAAGTGCTTCCATGGGAAGCACTGGCAAAGCAGACCTTAAAATGAACAAGGGAAAAACATGTCAAGTGTCAAGAAGACAATCAACGTGGGATATTCAGATGGCATGTCTGAATTGGCTACTGGCCATGTTGGGCTGGCTTTGTTTTCTATTTTGATTACTGTTTTTCTGACATCGTCATGTTTCAAACCAGGATTTCCCAGTCTGGGCTGTGTCGCCTCTGTCCGTGGTCCTTACCCAGGAAACCTCCCATCTCCCAGCAGCTCTGGAATGAGCATCTGCCCCAGCAAGATACCTGGGAAACTTTACTGGTAGCTAAAAAAAAATATTCACAATTCTCCCATAAGAACTACCTCACCCTTAAAAGGGGCCACAAGACTATTCCAGGGGTTGTTCTCATTGACTTTTGAAGTTACTGGATGACAAGGCATATAAGCACAGGAAGGACATGGACCTGTTGGAATGGGTCCAGCAGAGGGCCACGAAGATGATCAGAGGGATGGAGCACGTCTACTATGAGGACAGGATGAGGGTTGGAGATTTTCAGCCTGGAGAAGAGAAGGCTCCAGGGAGACCTTAGAATCCCTTACAGTCCCTAAAGGGGCTCCAGGAGACATGGGGAGGGACTCTTGATCAGGAAGGGGAGCGACAGGACGAGGGGAAACAGTTTTAAACTGAAAGAGGGGAGATTTAGATTAGATATTAGGAAGAAATTCTTTACTGTGAGGGTGGTGAGACACTGG
>JAOQGM010000019.1:1241654-1279543 GCA_027564225.1 Gallinago stenura | reverse complement strand
GGACTCTCTCCAGTAGTTCCCTGTCCCTCTTGAACTGGAGGGCCCAGAACTGGATGCAGTATTCCAGTTGTGGCCTCACCAGAGCAGAGAGGGAGAATGACCTCCCTTCACCTACTGGCCACACTCTTTCCTATGCAGCCCAGGATCCCATTGGCCCTCTTGGCAACAAGGGCACATCGCCGGTGCATGGAAAGCGTGCTATCTACCAGGACTCCAAGATCCTTCTCCTCAGTAGTGCTTCCATCCCTAACCTGTATTGGTGCCTGGGGTTCTTCCTCCCCAGGTGCAGGACCTTACATTTGTCTTTGTGTAACTTCATTAGGCTCTTTTCTGCCCAGCTCTCCAGCCTGTTCAGGTCACACTGGATGGTGGCGCAGCCTTCTGGAGTGTCAGCCAGCCCTCCTAATTTGGTATCATCAGCAAACTTGCTGAGGATACACTCTGTCTCCTCGCCCAGGTCATTGATGAATATGTTGAACAGAACTGGGCGAAATATTGACCCCTGAGGGACACCACTGGTCACAGGCCTCCAACTTGGCCCCGCTCCATTAATTAGAACCCTCTGAGTCCTGTCACACAACCAGGACTCAAACCACCTCACCGCCCCCTCATCTATCCCACACTTCCTTAATTTTCTAACGAGGATGTTATGGGAGACATGATCACCTTAATTCTTCTTGTAACCAGCTGTGTTTGGCAGCTTGGTTTAAGTGCCTTGGAAATATTTCATTTCACTGGAAGGAGCAGTTAACGGATTTGAAAAATCCCACCTCCGATTTCTGCACTTTGCTGGGAAAAAAAAAAAACCCACAAAATTAGAAAAATGGAAAAGCCAGACCTCAAAAAAAAAGAGGATGCTGTAACTTAACTTACCTTTGCTCCTCTTGCCTTCACCTGTTTTCTCCTGCTTCTCTGCAGATGCGGAAAATCCACAGAAACACAGAATGAAAAAGAAAAGCATAATTCTTTGCAGCAAACGCTGACAATGTTTTCAAAACTGGATGTCGCGTGAAATAAAGAAGAAGAAAACACGCACGATGGCAGGTAGAATATATGCAGCTGTCAGAAGGGTGAATATAAGCACGTCAGGTTGGGTTTGGAGAGAGAAATGGGAAGATGCAGGGAAACGACAAACCTGCCTCGAGTGGCTTCAGCGTAGACCATTCCTCTACAGCTTGACAATCCCCACCTACATCGTTGGAAACACTTAAGGATTTTAAACTTTGCTTTAAGCATCTTTTATGACTCCCGTTGTACGTAGAGACTACGTTAAGAAATACTAAACGTGGTTTTCTTAGTTCTGACGTAGGAAGAAGCTCCCAAAGGACATCTCTCATTTAACCACAGACTGTCCAATTAACCATGATGAAGTACGTATCAGATCTCTGAGGACACAGCTTGCTGAACCATCCCCAAATCTTTCCTGCCCATCCGCTGACCTATCTGATTGTGGCAAGTGTCCTTTCGTTTCCCATTAATCAACAGAACAGCTTGCTTAATCATTTCCTGGCCTTTGGTCCTGTAATTTAGGTCACTTAAGGGTTTTTTGTTGGTTTTCTTTTTTTCTTTTCTTTTCTATCATAAGCCTAATGGGCACGTTCAGGATGATGATGAAGATGAAGAGCAAAGCTCCTGACAGATGGTGGGTATCTTATGAACTCGAACAAATGAGTTTGGAAGAGCCATGAACGATGAGGTGCGGCTCTGTTTAAATCAAACATGGAAAAGGTTTTTTTTTTGAGATCTTCTTTTGGCTTAACGTTTACTAAAATCACATCTCTTTGTTTCTTCCGTGAAGAAGTCAGCATTTGCAGGAATTAATCACAAATTTCCTCTAGTAATCTCACCCTTTGATTGGTGTCTTTAAGAGCGCGATTGCCGGATTAATCGGCGATCTGATTTTGTTGGAAATTCCCTATTATTGAATCAATTGTGACCTTAATCTGGTGATTATGTGGGATAAGTTCTAGTTAGTTTAGAAAAAGGTTTTAGCTGACAACGTTTACAACTTCTGCAAGAAATGCCATTGATTCCTCACTTGCTTCTTTACTTATTTATGCTGAAACTCCACTATAAACTCCAAAGAGATGGTTTTCTTTTCAATTTCAGAATAGACTAGTAAGCCAAGGCACTTCGCCACGCAAAGTTGGCAGAGGCACCATCAAACCACGTCGTTGCATGCACTTAATTTCGTGGAGAAAGCAGGACAAACATAGCTCTGCGTGAGAACTGCATCCATGGGGCTGTAATAATTAAAATTTAACGCCTTTCCTTTCCACTTACCTGGCTTTGGATCAAGTGTTGCTTACAAAAGATGAAACCCATCAAAAACCCTTGCCCCCTTGCATTTGCTCCGGCGTGAAGGCAGACTCTGCCTCTACCTCTGTCTCCAGGTCTGCCGGGAAGACTTCTCCAAGGGCGTGAAGTTTGACGTAGGTTACGGATTCGATGCTTTTAGAACACCCAAGGTAGGCAGTCTGATCTGGGGGAGAGCCCAAAGTCCACACAGGATCAAAAATTTCATCAGCTCCACCATCACCACGCTCAGGGAAAGCGTTTTAACACTTGAGTTAATTCCCATTAAGCACTCCTTAGATAGTGGAAAAGAGCATCGATTCCTTGGCTTGAAGAATAAGTGGTTTCGTGGCCATTGGAATTCTAGTTAACGACAATGCTGAATATTTAAAATTTAGTACCATGTAAGCTTTTTAAAGAAGTCTCCTTAAAGTATCTTTCCTTTTTCGGGAAGTCTCCTTTTGTCCCAAAGTCATACATGAGTAAAAACACCAGAAAACTGGATTATTATTATTTTTTTTTTAGCTGTATCTGCTGTAATCATATGAGTTTAGTCTCCATTCTAGGATTTATACTGAATATGAATATTATGAAATTGAGTAATCTGCCTAAATAATATTAAGGCTTTCCAGCTGAACTTAAACTTGTTTATAGTAGTCAAGAATAATAATCAGAATAATACAGGGGGGGAATGCGTAATGGTCCATAATACCCCCTACTGCAAAATACAGTGGAGAAGTGAGAATTTTCATGCAATATTAAAATCTGATTTTTAATATTTGAAATTAAAATTAAATCCTAATTAGGATTTAATTTAATTAGGAAGGGGAAGCGAGAGGTTTACTGCGGAGAACCGTTCCTCCACTGAGTATCTCCACGGACCTTCAGTGGCAAAAAAAAACTAGGGCCACGAGTGTAACAATAAAAGATGTCTTTAATAACTTCGAAATGCTTGGCCCCTGGAGTGGAAACCAAATCTTGGGGCAGGCAACTGAGCTTGCTCAGTTCCCGTGGAAAGCTGGGAGCCCCCGAATAGAAACTTAAACCAGATCTAGGCTGCACCAGGGGACCATCACCATCATCTCATCTCAAAATCCAACCCTTTATACGGGAAATTATTAAAGACCCCTGAGCCTGGTAGAGAGTACAAAGGAAAATACACCTGGTTTTCAGCTCCAGGTTGGCTGAGGTGGGTCTACACTTTTTTCCAGGGATTGACTCCCGGCAAATATAAGTTTGAATGAAGAGCCCAGACACCAGAGATTCCCCTTTTGAGGTGTTTTAACTTCTAGGCAATAAGTTCCTTCATCACCCCTCGTTGGAGAGGCCTCCTGCTGCTTGATGCTTTGCTTCAGCATGAGAAGAATGGCTCAAGGCACGCTCCCACCCACCGTATGTCTGCATCAATACCTCTGTCTGATGTTCTGAATTCCTCCCAGGAATGGTTTCTAGCTGTCTGTAAAAAAAAAAATGGGATTTCAACACCTGTCTTCCCCCACCTCCTGTGCTGGTAGTCCCAAGTCCTGACTTTTCCCCTGAGAAGAAGGCCTATATCCCCTTACGAAGGGGTTACAACCTTTTTGGCTCTTCCGATGCAGCACGTGAGACGCCTAACACACGGCACCCCCCAGGGGAATTAGGATAAAACCATCATTTCCCAGTGAGCGGGTGCTGGTTGAACACGTTCACAGCTTTGGAAAGACTCAAATACAGGGAGAAAAACTTCAGGTGAGAAAAAGCAAAGCAGCACTGGTGTAGGTTCATCACCTCCAGAGAGTGGCATCAACTTTTCTAGCCCTGTTTGGGACACAGTACACCCAAAATTCTACCCAAGCCCTTTATCAGATTTACCTTGTTTTCATATAGATGAACGTTGAGATGAACATCAGGCCCTTCTTCCATCTGGCAGCACCTTTGAAAGCCAAGGTGCCACCAAGAGCTCACCACACCACCCCAGTTTTGAACTCCAAAACGTTGTTTTTAAATAGAGTATTTAAAGCCTTTTTTTTTTTTTTTTCTTTTCTTGTTGCTCAGCAACTTGTCTGTAATGAAGGATGCACCGCTGGCGGGTTTCCTCACGGATGAAAGCCCGAGCATCAGTCAAGGTAGCCTCCAGGAAGGTGTAATGCTGGCCAAGGCAGCGAAGAATTATGGTTTTGTTCTATTTAACGTCGATGAAGTCAGCAGAGGTACAAAGCAGCCGTTGTTCTGCAGCATCAGACTATTCAGGGTATAAAAGATGATGGACCGCTTCAGCGATCCGGAATTAAGGAGAGGACTGCGGCACGAGCAGTTGAGCAGATGGAGTGTGTCGTGGTTCCCATCCGGACCGCTGCCACCATCCCAGTGAGGAGCTCGGTTCACAACTTTGGGGTCACAGGCTGTGATTTCTCATAGAATCATAGAATCATCCAGGTCGGAAGGGACCTTCAAAGGTCATCTAGTCCGACCCCCCCACAGTCAGCAGGGACACCCCCAACTAGATCAGGTTGCCCAGAACCTCCTTGAGCCTCACCTTGAATGTCTCCAGGGAAGGGGCCTCAACCACCTCCCTGGGCAACCTCTTCCAGTGCTCCACCACCCTAATTGGAAAGAATTTAGTCCTAAGATCCAACCTAAATCTGCTTTTCTTCAGTTTAAACCCATTTCCCTTTGTCCTGTCACTGCAGGCCTTTGTGAACAGGCTCTCCCCAGCCTTCCTGTAGCCCCCTCAGGTAGTCTGAGGTCTCTCTGGAGCCTCCTCTTCTCCAGGCTGAACAACCCCAGCTCCCTCAGCCTGTCCTCGAAGCAGAGGGCCTCCAAACCCCTGAGCATCCTCTGGACCTGCTCCATCAGGTCCATGTCCTTCTTCTCTTGAGGGCTCCAGCCTTGCACACAGTGCTCCAGGTGAGGTCCTTTATTCCTAACATCTAATCAGGATTCTCTGAGTGCCAGCTTGTGTCCATTGCCTCTCACCTGATAACCACCCACCTCTGAGAAGAGTTTGGCTCCATCGCCACTGTGTCCTCCCATCAGGTAATTGTAGATACCCATAACATCTCTGCAAGACTTCTCTTTTCCAAGCTGTGCGAACGTAGTCATCTCCATCTCTTCTCTTAGGTCATATTCTCCAGGACCTCCCAACCATCTTGATGGTCTCCACAGTACTCACTCCTGGATGTCAATGCTTTTCTTTTGATGGGAAGCCCAAAACTGGAAAAAAGCCCATTCCAGCTGCAGTTTCATAAGCATCCACCAGAGAGGAAGCATTCCTCGCCTTGATGCTTGGCTGTGCTCTGGTTAATATGGCCCAGGTTGCCCATCCTTGCTACAAGGACCCACAGTTGCTCCATCCTTCACTCCCTAGCTTCATCCTAACCATGGACCATGGGTTCCATCATCCCATCATGGACCTCCCGCTGTCCTCCAGAGACCCACAGAAGTCAGTAGAAGAATTTACCCTCATTATGGTGGTCAATGATGCTGAGGTTGAGCACAAAGATTTGGGAACAGAGAGTAAGAAATGGCTAAAGACATCTTGGCCCTGGTTATATTGTTGCCAAGGCAGCAGCAGGTAAGCCTAAGCCAATTGGAACTGATTTTTTCCTTTTCTCTTCTATTTACAAAGTCAAAGTTTATTTTGCCTAAGCTGGTTTAAAAATCCAATCAATTGCAGGTGAATCAAATTTTAATTTTAGACAGAAAATGCCTCTGCGACGGAAACAGAATATCAAACACTAAACCTCCATATTGTGTCAATAACCCACCTGTTTGCTAAGAAATTGTTGGCTCTAAGAAATGTGACATTTACTACACAAATTTTATTACTTTCTCCCCATCTCCCTCTGGCAATAGAACTGGGTGTTTGGTTTGTTTTGTTGTTTTTTTTTTCCTTTAGAACATCTCTAATTTGAGCCTAAAAAGAACTCTGTTCTAACAAGCTGAGATTTCAAAATAACGCATTCCGCTGTTCCGCTTGCAAAAATAATCCACTGTTCCCGTGCAGGGGCTTCATCCATAACATCCCTTCTCTGCCACTAAGTTGTTACCATCAAGCACAGCTTGAGACAATGATTTCCTTCGAAGCACCTCTGGTCGGGCAGTCACAACTTTCTTAGAATTCTTCTTTAGGCTACGTTTCTTCGTATCTATAAACCTGCAATCAATATTTTTTGGATACTCGATAGATGACCATCTATTTTATGGTCATCAGCACCCACGTGGTGCTGAGGTCCAATCTTTTACATCCTTTTTTCCTAAGCCACGTGTGGTGTAGCTGGTCCGTTGACCAGCTGCATCACCGTGAGGATGCCCGGAGCCGTAGAGAGGACATCCATCTTACGGTGAGAAGACCTGGAGTGAGAAAGAGAAACCCAACCCCAGAAATCTCTACCTAAATGCCAATAAAGACTCACTTCCTAGCTCTAAAAAGAAGAGGGAGGGGGGGGAAAGGTACAAGAAACTCCATAACACACAAGTAAAAAGTGCTACGAGATCCTTCAGTGAAGAGTTGTCACCGCCACGTTGTGTCACTGCCTTCATCTGTCCACACATGGGTCTCCTCTCCATCTACCCAAGTGGTAGAACTGTACTCAATTTAATCATAGATGAGTCTTTTTATGGAAAAAAGAAATCTTATCAGAACCACTCGCTCCCCTCCGTAGTCTATTACAAGACGTCGCAGCTGCATGGAATAATTCATAATGAGCAGAGACAAAGTTAATTCCCAAGCCCCCAGCTGAACAGCTGGGCAAGATTCATCTGAGCAGAATTGGGAGGTTTTTTAGGAGAATTTCACGTGCTTTTGGCGGTAGACTTCAGAACAGCTTTGCTTTTTACAAGAAAAATATTAATGTATGCTTCTCTCCAGCCATAAAATATGCCCATATGAACGTGTTATCTGTCTATTAGTTCCCTAAGTGAAAAATGTATTGGAATCTCTGATTAAAAGGGACAAAGCTATCCCTCATTGGTTTTGACAGGTTGGATATCGCCGCGCAGTATCTTCCCCTCCTCTGCCAGCAGAAGAGCTACTAGGAAACCAATGGATGGGCTGCACTACATTGCAGTGGGTTTTTTTTAATTAATTTTATATTTTTCTTCCTCTGGGATTGAGCATCATCTTACTTTACCCCAGTGCAGCCAAATGCAGGTGTAAATTCCGGTGTCCCACCTCCAAGGGGACAATTCCCTGCTGCAAGCCCTGCTCTCCTGGCAAGGGAGATACGTCCTTCCATGGGTCTAGATGGCTCTGGAGGTCATTCTGCTGGATGAAAGGGCTTTCATCCTCCCTCCAATTGGGCGTGTGACTTACCCAGACAGTTATTAGTCAAAGTTACCCAATGGAAAAGGTGAATTAGAAAATTTGACCTGGACTGACAATGCTTTAAGCTTCTCCACGACCTGCTGATGGCAGAACCCGCTCCTTCGGAGACAAAGCAGGAGGCTGGAGAAGCAATCTATGGTCCCCCATGGCTGTCAAGCCCTTATTCCCTAACTGTTGTCTGACAAGGATGAGTTTTGTTTAGGAAGGTAGAAAGGAACCCAAAATTTGGGTTTTCTACCTTGGTGGGTGGGGGAACCGGGGCATGCGGCTATTGTGTAGGAAATAAGCTGTAACAACTCTAACAAACCCAAGTCAGAAGAATTGAAGGTTTTCTTTCAAAGCTTTCCCACTCATTTTTTTTGAATTCCCTGACCTGAGAGCTAGCTCGCTGCCATCTAAAGAGCGCATTGTTCCCTAAATGAGGTTTCAAGCTGCCACCGGGTTTTCATTAGCAATCTCATGATCGGGACGGTCCTATTCATCGCAAAAGTTTGTGCCAGCATCTTTTTCAAAAGCCTCTGTCGAATTGCGTTCCTCCTGACAATAAACACATTCCTGTCATTTTGTTCCAAGTTGGCTTGGTGGTTTGGGTTTGTTTTGTTTGTTGGTTTTTGTTTTTTTTTTTTTTTGTAGTAGAGAGTAATGAGGAAAAGCTGTAACAAAAATGCTTTTGAAAAAAATTATGCCCTAACAGAGGCTAGTGCCTGGATTTAAACTCAGAAGGACCCAGCTCTGATTCGAAATCATTTAACTGAAGATGGTCCAGCGCGTGTAACAAAAGACAGACCTGAAATGACATGGTTTTTTTCTAACTCAATTTACAGCTATCATTTAATCACAACTTATTAATTGCCTTCCAAGATACTGAGATGATATCCTCCAGCGAGTTCAGATCCTTTCACTCTCACTAACGTTGTGCGGGAAGAGAAATCTCTAGAGACAGGAAGAGAAGTTCTAGGGAAGGGAAAATACTTGCTTAGGGAAAGGAGAAAATACATGTTTACCCAGGAGACAAGGTCAGTCACAGAATCACAGAATGATATGGGATCAGAAGGGACCTCTGGAGATCATCTCCTCCAACCCCCTGCCAAAACAGGTCCACCCAGAGCAGGTCCCACAGGAACGTGTCCAGGTCTCCACAGAAGAAGGCTCCACCACCTCTCTGGGCAGCCTCAAAAGTGAAGAAGTTCCTCCTCATGTTGAGATGGAACTTCTTATGTGCGAGAATCTGCCCGTTCCCTCTTGTCCTGTCCTTGGGCACCACTGAAAAAAGCCTGGCCCCATCCTCCTGACACCCATCCTAGAAGAATTTATAGACCTTGATCAGATCCCCCCTCAGTCTTCTCTTCTCCAGACTCAAAAGACCAAGTCCCTCAGCCTTTCCTCAGCAGAGAGATGTTCTGGGCCCCTCATCACCTTTGTAGTCAAAAGATATAAGCCACGAGGAACCATCCTCATCATCCAGCCTGAATAGACCAAGGGCTGGCAAACTTCTCCTAATTTTTGCTCCCGACAAATGTTATCGCGGCGTGTGCTTCTCCAAATTGCCCTCCAGCTTAAAGAGCTCTACAGGTAAACAAGGTTTTGTTGTTCATCATTCCTCCTCCCAGTGCAGGGAATATTCCCATACGTAATCAACACGCCGCTCGGGAAAGCTGAACTTAAAGCAGAGAGAACAAAGTGGAATTACTCCAAGACTGTGTCGAGCAAAATAAATGTAGCTATTTAAATTTTGATTTAAAATTGATTGAAACCCAATCCTCCTTAGAATAGGCTGACAAAAAATTGCTCTAACCATCAGTGAGACCAGAATTTCATATCACAATGCATCCCGGGGAGCACCGAGACACAAGTGCACGCTGCCAAACAACCTTCTACTCAAATCTTTTCCATTCCTCCTACTTACCTGCAAAAAAAAAATCTATCAAAGAGCGTCTCCTGCAGAGAGCTCAGAAGTCACAAATTTCAGGCTATTTTGAACTAGAGGTAGGAAGAAAATCCCAGAGTCCTAACAACCAGGACCTGACTTAAAACATCTCTGGTGGTGACAGGTCTGACAGGGAGACACGAAGAGCAAGCTGACATTTTCTTTCTTTTAAAATGCCACCGAAACGTTGACACAAGCACAGACAAAGTGAAGGCTGGGGTTGTGTTTCTGATACCTCCTTGTTTTTCCAGACTGGGCTGGAAAAAAATGTCACCCCCAGCTCTCTCGGTGTGAACCAAGATGTTCAGGGTGGCAGCAGAGCTGTAGGACCAGAGCAGGGACAGCCCTGGTAGAGGAACTGATTTATTAAATAAGCTGCAACGCTGAGTCCAGCTGGGACTGAAGGGGATTGGAAGTGAAATTTTGCACATTTTTCAGCACCGTAGAAAACCTCAGGGCTTGGGAAAAGGGTTTTTAAATTGAAGCCAGTCTCAATGGTGCTCATAAAAGGCAACGAAAAAGAATCAGAAAATGGTTTCCTTGTTCTGTAGTCATTGTTTTACCAGAAATAGATTATAATATGGGAGTTTTGATGGGGTCACGGTGATGGCTGGCACCAGATGGACCAAAGAACTTGCCATTTCAATAAGAAAACAGCTACATGGAGCAATGCCATCCACATCTCCTATCATGGGATGGAGGAACCTGCTCTTTGGAAGAGCCGGTGTCCTCACCGAGCGCACAGCGAGGCCAGAACACTAACATTTCACCCTACTACTCCAGCATCTCTTGGACCATAACAAAAAGTGACAGTTCACAAAGTGACTGCTTCACATTGAGACTCAAATCAGCCAATTTGGACTTCCCAAGTCAACCCAGGTTCTGTATTTTCATCTGGCTCATCCTTCACCCAGTCCACGATACGAGAAAATGCCACCAAACACATGGACATGAGCTGAAGCGACGGTCATGCCGTTGGAGTCGCTGGAAGTTTGGTTCAATGGTTAACTCAATTTCCCAGTTAAAAACTGGCACCTCTTTTCTCACTAGAACTTATCTCGCTGTGCATTTCAGGAATTTTCTTGGTCCCTATTAGGTTCTTGGACCCTGTTTTTGGCAAAATGGAGTTCTTGGACCCTATTTTTGGCAAAATGGAGTTTTCCAGACAGGCCACAATTTCTGGCCTCAAATCAGTGGTTTGTCTCTGTGCTCCCTTCACTTCTGCATCATTTCCCTTGTAATGCAGAGCCCAGAACTGGACCCATTTCTTGCCTTCACAAATGCTACACAGAAGGCAATATCACCTCTTCATTCTCATGTAACTCCTCCTTTTAGAAATACATCATCCTGCATTTACACTGTTCAGACAGTATTTAATCAAGGTACTACACAGATATTTATCTTCTCCTGCACTCGAATAATAAATAACCACCTCATTCATTCATCATTTTTGTTGCTACCCTGTGAATTTACTGCAACGGACTTCCCCAAGAAGGGCAGCTCTACAATTGCCCACAGTAGCCGAATGGTCTTACATATTTAGATGTCTCCATAGGTCACATTTTGGAAGAAAAAAAAAAAAAAAGTCATTTTTATTGACATGCTTCTTTGAAGATTTTCTTCTACATCGTAAATTCAGAAGTCAAAAGATGTGATTATAGGATCATTCGTCGCTCCTATTGACTTCAGTTTTGGCTATGGAGTGGTACAGTTCTTAAATGCTTTTTATTGACCAGTAATGGAGAGAATGCAAATGAAAAATTGGTTTATGGTGCAATGCATACTTAGATTTTCAAACCTATAAACTCCTCCTGACAGCACCATCTTTTTCCTGTGCCTTTATATAACGTGACGGAGAATTATTCCGTGATTCATCCAAGCTCCTAGTCCCTACGAATGCATAAATAATTAATAACAGTAAGCAGTTAATTAATTTTCCAAGTAATGATGTTGTTACTGGTTTGCCACTTTTGGGTAGGCACTAGAAGTATTAATAGATCAAGGTGATGGGCAAAGAATAGTCAACGAGGCGGAAGATCAGACCATTCCTGAATAAAGCACAACTTAACACCGTGGGAAAGGGATTCATATGCAAAAATTGGGACAGGATGTGTCAGGACTCAGCAGTCCTTTGGCCACTTTGCACAACTCAAAGGTCACCGAAAGCATCTTAGGATGAAAAGCAGCAAGACAGCCAAAGCACGGTCTCTGTCATTAACCGGGTACTTAAATTCGAGCCGATATCACTTCTGTAAATAGGCTGCTGCAAAACGAAGATAGGAAATGCAGGAGAACAGAATGATTTCCCTCAAAGAGAAGTGCCTGCCTTTTCCCTACCTAATCACTCATCGCTCACTAGGCTGAAATTTAGATGCCTCCTGTAAATGTCCTACCAACATAAGTGCCTAAATTACCTGTTAAACCAACAGAGAAGGGTAGAACCTTTAGGAAGGGACCTTTAGGATCATCTAGACCAACCATCAACCTAACTCAGATGAAAAACCATCACTTAACCGTGTCACTAAGCACTATGTCAACCCGTCTCTTCAATACCTCCAGGGATGGTGCCTCAACCAAGGTTAGATGCCTCTGAAGGTATCCAAAGATATCTTATCCCCACAGCACAAAGCTGAGGGTAGGAAGGTTGGATCCCAACCTTAGACCTCCAATGGCCAGTTAGTAAATAGTCCACCTATTCTGTGGACCTATTCTCACCACCCACTTCTTTGCTGTGAGGGTGGTGAGACCCTGGCCCAGGTTGCATGGGGAAGCTGTGGCTGCTCCATCCCTGGAGGGGTTCAAGACCACGTTGGACGGAGCTTTAGGCAACCTGGTCTGGTGGGAGGTGTCCCTGCCCATGGAACTAGGTGGTCTTTAAGGTCTCTTCCACCCCAAACCATTCTGTGATTCTACAGTTTATCTAGGAGCAACGGTTGCGGAGCCACAGCTCTGGCTTTGCTTCAGACCCTCGGTCAATGTAGCTCTCGTTCATGCTACGAGGACTCGTGATCTCATCTGTGAGGTTGCTGCAGCAGGTAAAAAAAGGAAAAGAAATACAGAAAGAGATATTAAAAGCAATTTTCAGGTGGAGTCTACAGGTTGAGCGATTCCACATCTCTGCACCATAACTCCTGATAACCCTCCCACCCGCAGAAGAAAGGCAGGGCATCTCGCAAGTCGCCCACCATCTCCATGTTTCATCCTTCTCCCTCTAAACTCTCCTGTTGTCATCTCGAAATTAATCTTCTCAGTTTCAAGGCTTTGAGCAACCCGACCTCAAATCACATTTGTGTTGGAAAATTAACTCTTCTGTAACTGGCTGTCTCATTCCTTCTTCTCAAGGAGAAGTAGGAGCCCTTAATTCTCAAAATTCACCCCCAGGTCCCACCTCTACAGTTTTTGCAGACCAGACTCTCTTGAAAACACAAGACCTCAACAGTCAGATATAAGACTTCTTGGTTCCCACCACTTTCTTGCTGCTATGAAGCATCTCCACAGATGTTGATGAAGCCCTGAAATAACCACCACCACCTAAAACCGGGTTCAGCATCAAACCAGAAACATTCAGATTTGGCTTTAGTGCCAGCCCTGGGATTTCTGGGGTGCTTTATGCTTCATTTCACCCCGTCTTCTGCCAACACGCTCCCATTTCCACATCCCTATATGCTCATAGTTTTCCCTTTTGGGACCTGTTTATACAAGTATATGTATAACTCTCACATTATTTGTTAAAGATAAGGAATATAATTACTGTACAGGATGGGAAACAAGACTATTACCTCTTTCACTGCAGTGATGTTTGTTATTCTCTGTTTTTAAAAGAATGACCACAGTCTTTTCAGGGTATTAACTTTTGTTTGCTTTTCCCCCATAGAATTACCAAAGAAAAGAGATGGAAGATTAGAGAAAGAAAAAAAAAAACCCTCATGGAAGGGAAGTTTAACTTAAATAACAACCTACATATTTGTTTGCATTTCTTGATAAAGCTTAATTATAAAGCCTTCATGGAAGTAGCTTGCAAATAGACATCTTGTGTAGCTGCAGTAATGATGCTGGTAATCACTTTTCTTTTCTTTCCCCCCTCTTTTAGGAGATTGGAGTCTGACAAAGACTGGGATAAGAAAACCCAAATTGGTTCCAGTTAATTTGAATACAGTCAGGCAGAAAAGAAGAGCAGGTAAATCTTTCAATGCAGGATGCCCCAAAGCTTTCTTTGGTGTCTGGGCAGATAGAGCTGAATTGAGAACCTTGTTTTGTTAACAAAATTCATATCAGACATCTCCACTGAATTAATTCTGGCCAGATATTACCATTCCCCCAACTGAAGCCATTTGAGAAAAAATATCCTAAAAAAAAAAAAAAAGTAAACAATGCTTTCAGTCAAGAAAAAACCCTACACTTTTTCACTTCACAGAGGTTTATTCCACACCTTCTCTCTTTTCTTCCTCCTCTAAACTTCCCCCACAACATTTTCCTTATTATTTCTTATAAACCAGCTTTCCTTTGTTTTATTTTAGCACTGAAAAGGAATTCCCAGGAAGGGGAGCAAACCCTTACAAGAGTGGCTGGGTAAAAACTTGGATTATTCAAGCAGTTCCCTCCACTAAAGTCGACATCCGCTTGTCTCAAGGGTAGCAAACACCCCCATCTCTTAAAATAATTTTTTCTAATAGTTTGGAAGGGAGAAGCTTGTGGATTCCAACACTTCTTCAGGAGATCAAAAATACCAACCAAGGAAAGATGTAGAATTCAGTGGCCTAAACTCTAAACTTGTCCTAAGTGTCGCTGCCAAGTGCTTTGGGGAGGCTCAGAAAATGAAGCTACCACGGGACTAGTCCATGGAAAATAGGGAAAATAAAAGAAAAAAAGGATTTATGTGGGATTTGGGCTCTCTGCCTAGAGCTTGGTGCTCCTTGGTGCTCCTGCTGAGCCACGAGGACCGGCACCAGAAGAGACAAGAGGTGACCTTTTCTCTTTTACTCATAACATGATGGCCCATCAAATACACGTTTTAAGCAAAGACACTTGAACAAAACTGTGTGCTTCTTTGCAAAAATATTTCTTACTCATTCTTTCCTGGAGACTTCAAGTTTTTTAAGTTCCTCGAGGTTTCGATCCATGTCCATCCCAACCGCAGCTGCAAAACATTGACATGTTGTTTATTGTTATTGTTCATGTGCCCTAAGCTCTGAGATGGCATTAATTCTCTTTCCAGAAAAATAAGATATCTTTAATCCCTGACCTCCTTCCACATTTGGGGTGCTTTCTTTCACAACAGGTATTTGCACGGTGGGAGGGAACTTGAGCCATATATCCATTATGGATTGGAAGGGGTTTGCTACCATAACTTCAACAGTTTGCCCAGTTTAATTTAGATTACAAACGGACATTGGGAAAAAGGTTCAGGGAGGGAAAAATTAGCCAGACCCTTCCTGCTGGAGAAGAATTTTCCTAAGTTCAAGATCTTAAAATTATGGGAGAGATTTTTGCAGAGCATTAGATATTACAGGGCTTAGGTTCATATTCCCAATGCCCTCGGTATATCCCTTCCTGGGTTTTGCCTTTTTTAATTTCAACTGGTTTTCAATTCTCCGGTGTTAGAGAGAGAAATGAATCACACCAAGGTGGTAGATCACCTGTTTTAGGAAAGATGAGGTGGTGATGAAGTTACATGGTGAGATAGAGATTGAATAATAATGATTGTATGTATAACCCAAGTAGATATGGAAGTCTTTTTTTTTTTCTTCCCTCTGTTCCAGCACTGTGCGGCATCATTTTTCTTTGGAGCCTTTAACATTTTCAGAAGAGAAAAGAACATTAAAAGAAACGTCTCGTATTAAAAAATCCAGCCATCGTGCAAGTCCTACAAATCAAAAGCTGAGCTGCCAACACTGGCAGCCCGAAATCACATCCCCTTTTTGATTTAAATGCTGAGCTCTCACATCGCTACGGGAACTTTCTAAATAATTGCCTGCTCGTACCCGTCGGTAATTTTTGCCTCCTGGTAATTTTTTGCTGTGCTCGTAGGACCAGGCTGCAAACTCCTTCCTTTTGTTCAAAAATGAAATACCTGTAAATTGAGGCAGTTCCCCTCCACGCAAGACTTCACCAAGTGCTTTTGGTGGGAGCTGCCACTATTTCTACCTGCTTTGCTTCCAAAAAATAGCATCATCCTCTCCTGTCGTGTTCACAAGTACACGCTGAACACGGGCACTAGACATGGTGGGAAATTGCCTTTAAGAAAAGGCAGCACCAGTACCTCCCAGTCCAGAAAACCTCCAGCCCAGCAAAAATCAGGGACACACTGGCCAGGAAAATTTAATTTACTGATGCTAAATATGATATATTGCTATAATGCAATAATGCTATAATATAATGCTATAATATACCGATGCTGGTATCTCTGGAGAATTTCAAACTGCTGTCAGAATAAAATATTTTTTTTAAAAAAAGACCAAAAAGAGTCTTACTTTCCAAGTTTATTGTGCCTCCGGAACTGGGCTGAAAGGTGAGGCTGTGAGATGCTGATTGCATTAGTCATTCCGAGCGGTGTGGGAGCATCTTTCCAGGTCCAACCTCTCCCTAAAAATCGATGAGCCACGTTCTTCACGCACTGTTCCTCCTCATCCATATGCTGATGAGCACATGATGAAATATTGGTGTTAAAATACAAAAATCGACCTAAAACTTTACCATTTTTACCTCCCTTTAAGGCCTTCGTATGTAAACGTTTCCAAACATGTCTACTAAGATAATTTCTAAAGAAAAGAATATATTGTTTTTGTAAAAGGAGCATACTTATTCCCCAAATGTCTTTTGATCCAGAAAAAGCCATGCAGCCTGATATTTCTGATTAAAATGGAGATTCAGGTAGGCACAAAATAAGGAAAGAACCCATATAAAGTCTGATTAAATGAAGAAGTGATAAATATTACACTGATCTGTAACCACTTGTGTAATAACCATCTCAGGCCCTAAGAAAGGTGACTACCGAGCTGGATGTTTGGTTCAAAAAAAAAAAAGGAAAAAAATAAGCTTTTTGCTAGCTTGGGATGTCAATCACAGTTAAATTAGCCACAGGCAATGTTGAACAGCATCTTCTGATTCTATTTGTGATTCTCTGATTCTGTGAGCTGTAATTCCTCCCGTCTGAGGAAATACATTTAATAAAGCCTGGGAAACCTCAAAGGAGCTTTAGTAAAATCTTCATGAGGGCTGAGGAGGGGGGAAGGCAGAGGGTGGCAGGTGGGCATCAGCCCTTCCTTAGGAGCAGAAACACCGCATCTCCTGGGTAGACCTGATCTCCGAACCCCACCATCGCAGGGCAGGGACCTTTTTGGAGGGTTTTCCCCAAAGAAAGAGGCAAGGAAGGGAGGCAGGAGGAGAAGAGGTGAGCCTGGGCCATGTTCTTTACCAAGAGTTTCTCGAGGAGGTTTCACAAGCGCCGCACCATCCGTAACGCCGTCCCGAGAGCCTCGGCACGGGAACCACCGTAAAAATTTCTCGCAGCTGTGGAAACCAGAGCCAACCCAAAAAAAAAAAAAAAAAAAAATCCCCCATTAACATCATCCCATCCAGCAAAAGACGCCCTTTGAAATCTTCTAGCTGGTTGGCAGCCATTCCTGGGCTTTATTATACGCCAGGGAACTCATTTTTCTGATAAACAGAACTTTGCCACTAGTTTTTGAAAAAAAAAAAAAAAGGGGGGGAAAAGCAACAACTTCATCAGAGCAGCTGGCATTTTGATGACACTTCTCATAGCTCACCTCCACTGCCACGTCCTCCCCTCTGCCAGGAGAGGGAACAGCAGCCACTTTGTCACTTATTTATTTATTTCTTTTGATAGGCAGCATTTTTCCCCTAATCAAGTATTACATTTTGAGAAGCTGATTTTCTGAAGCATGAAATGGGTATATAAATACAATCCCATGACCTGTAACATCCAATTTCAGAATCTTTTATCGAGCAACAGCTATCTAACAGGAAACCAAAGCTTCTCATTTCTTTGAAAGGGAAACTGTAAATATTCAAAAGCATTAATCATGCAAAGTGAATTTGGGAACCTAACATTTATTTCAGATGTTTTGGTGTATTTGAATAAATCCAAAATGCGATGTTGTTGTTTTGTTGGGTGGTTTTTTTTCTTTTTTTCAAAGCCTGGGCATGTGTATCAAATTGCTTTTTCACCCCTTTCCTTTCTGCATCCTGCACAGATATGAAAACCAGATCAAAGACACCTCTTATGCCCCATACCTGTGTTTGGGGAGGGCAGGATGGGGGGCATGAGAGGTACGGAGACACGGGGCACAGATTTTAGTGTAATGAAAGAGTCTGTGTCAGGGCTCAGAGCCCACCCTGGGTTCTACCTACACTCACCTCAAAGCTTTTCTCCTAAATCAAAACACCTCTGTTTTTACAGTTCTTCCAATAAACTGTGCTTTGTTGATGGTTTTGGGTGTTTTTGGTGCACTGCTTTTTCTCCATCTTCAATCTCAAAGGAAACCATGAACAAACTGGTTCCCCTGGTTCCCCAAAAAACTGGTTCCCCAACCCAAACTGGTTCTCCAAACAACCTGGAGAAACTCCTTGGATTGCAAGGGTCTGTAACAGTCCCAGGCTGGTTGCATCCTTAAATAGAACAAATAAATACAAGTTATTTTTGCCTATCACCCCTCCTAAGCAGAGATGCTCATTGCTAACCCATCATCTGAGCAACTTGGTCTGGTAGGAGGTGTCCCCATCCATGGCAGGGGGTTGGAACTGGATGGTCTTCAAGGTTTCTTCCAACCTAAACCATCTTATAGTTCTAGAAGAAGGTCAACCATGTGGGAGCTCAAATATGTGCACAGCCACAGGCTGACCCAGCCTACTGAATAGATCTAGAGTATCAATAATATTCAGTGAAATAATCACTTTTCTGGGGTCAAAACTTATCTCACGCCCCAAATTTCTTTACCTAATGGCACTGCTGCGACTGGGCACCACGAGAGAGGGAACAACACGGAGGGCAAAAGGTCTCCATCTCCTCAAACAAGTTTTATCAGCTGAAGAAGTGTTTGTGAAAGTGTTTCCTCTAGCCCATTACGTAGGTTAATTGGCAAAGGAGGGTTAGAGGGCGCTGACCTAAGCGTCGAAATTAATTAGATCTGCAGGGTCCTGAGATGGGCTCGGCTTTGACGCTCCTCATCAAGGAGTCAACACTGCACAGGTCCACATTTAAAAGGCAAACAGTTATTTTTCTTTCATTATCCAGTATCTACCTTTTTTTTTTTTTTTTTTATTCTGTATGAGCGTAACAGGTCAAAGTTAACAAGGGAATGCTGGAAAGGTTGAGCTGGAGTTTAGTTTAATTGTCATCCCATTAAAAACTGAGTTTCAGTAGGTTCCAGTTTGACCCAATTGATTGCATTATGCAAAGCTGAAATAAAAAGAGACTGGGCCACCACCAGTGTGGTGGTACTGGGGTAATACTCTCTCATCCAGGTGTGAGAGGGCAACGGAGCTGGTGAGGGGTCTGGAGCACAAGTCTTGTGAGGAACGGCTGAGGGAGCTGGGGGTTGTTCAACCTGGAGAAAAGGAGGCTGAGGGGAGACCTTCTCGCTCTCTCCAACTCTCTGAAAGGAGGGTGTAGCCAGGGTGTAGCAAAGGTTCCTTGGTCTCTTCTCCCAAGGAACAGGTGATGGGACAAGAGGAAACAGCAACAAGTTGCACCAGGGGAGGATTCGGACGGATATTAGGAAAAAATACCTTCACCAAAAGGTTTGTCAAGCCTTGGAAGAGGCTCCTCAGGGCAGTGGTGGAGTCACCATCCCTGGAGGTACTTAAAAGATGCGTAGATGTGGTGCTGAGGGACCACTAAAGGTTTAGTAATGGACTTGGCAGTTTTATGTTGATGCTTGGGCTTGATGATCTTCTCCCACCTAAACGATTCTATGTTTCTATGAGAGTGACTTCATCCAGATGGGAAAAACCTGCACACTCACTCGCCCCCATGACAGAGTGTCCAGGTGGAGCTCCACAGAAAGGAGTTCCTCAAAAACACCGGTGAGGATGCCTGCCTGACACTCACCTTTCCAGCCCCATGAATAATCGTCGAGCGCCAGCTGTTGCACAACCCTCCGTATGGCCGTTGGATGAGCAGAGCTGGAAGAGCTGATTATAGATGTTCTTCTTGAAGTGTGCAGTAATGGGAGAAAATGCTAATTGGGCAGGAAGCAAAGACAACGTTGCCTCCGAAATGTGAGCTGCCACTTTAGATTTAGAATTATTGCGGCTCCCGGGAGAACGGGACTGCACCCAGGAAAGGGGGAAGAAAAGCTTCCACTGCATGACAATTTGAGGAACTTTCTTCCTTTCATAAATCCTCTGCACGTGTAGAAAAAAAATGGCATGCAAAAGAATATTTCCATTGAGGTTCTGCAGAAGATAGCGAGGGAAGAGAGACATAAAATCTCTTTTTGTTTGAAAAACGAAAGGAGAGATTTATTTGGGCTCAATTAAAATTAATTAGCATAGCAATACCGTTTTTGACTTTGTCAGCTTTCGCCACAAATCTTATCATCTCTCTGGCTACCACGGAATATGAATTAGATGAGAGCATTTTTTATTATCTTGGGTGGTTAAACCCGTGGTACTGGTACCAGCACATACTGGGGAACTAGAACACTCACTTAAACAATTTGCAGATCTAGCTTGGATTCAAGTTTTTTTCTTTTCTTTTTTTTTTTTATTAAATTAAATGGAGGCAGGAATTGTCTTCAACTCCCCTTTGCAAGAGGAGGCTCATCCCTGGGTTGAGCTCAGAGGGAAGGGCAGTGGAAGAAGAGGAAGCTCAAAGAATGGTTTGGGTTGAACCTTAAAGCTCATCTAGGTCCAACATCTAGATGAGGACACCTCCCACCAAACCAGGTTGCTCCAAACCCCCTCCAACCCGGCCTTGAACCCTTCCAGGGATGGGGCAGCCACAGCTTCTCTGGGCAACCTGGGCCAGGCTCTCACCACCTTCACAGCAAAGAAGTTCTTCTTGAAATCTCATCTTGATCTCCCCTCATCTTATCATTTTTAATAAGCCTAGATTGCAAGCACAACTACAATAATTTGGTTCAGCATTTTCACTTTTCATACAATTAAATCACAAAATGCTTCGTGATGGAAGGGAAACATCTACCTACGCTTCGGTGGAGAAGGAAAAGCTCATGTCAGAGCGATCAACCCTTCTGAGGAAAAATAACCCTCATCTGTGTGCTGGCTAGTTTGCTTTCCAGTCCCACCAGTCATCCTACAGGCCAAAGAAAGCGAAGGATAACAGGGACCGATGCCAAGAGCTCAACTGGTCCTCCAGGAGGGACAATACGTGCGTTGACATCTATCCTCCGAGGTCTCCTCAGGGTTAGAAAAAAGCCAGGGAAAGATGGAGCTGCTGAGAATTGCTACAGCACAAAAGGAGGAGAAAAGATATTTTTTGCCAGATCAGGCAGTAAATTTGTAAGAAATTCAACTTCTAAGCCATGTAGGTGGAATATTTGTATTGTTGCTTTCCTTGGGTTACGTTGCGGCTTTTTTGGGGTTGGGTTTTTTTCTTAGGTTTTCTGGGGGGATATGGGTTTATTTGGATTTTTGGGGTTGGGTTTTTTTTTTGGCTAATTTTTATTTTGAGTCAGAAGGATATTAATGTCTCTTTTTTGAAATAAAAGATGCCCCAACGCAGAGGTCCAAGACTCTTTGCGAACGTCCTCCGTCACAATGAAACATTGTCCATTTTGGTGGATGTTCTATTCCATGAAGGAGAGAAACCATCACCCGAATTTCCTGCCTCGGGACCTGAGCCTGAAGACCAGAGGGGGGATTTTGGGAGAGTGGATTTTGGTCCCTCCACTAACTCGGCTCCCAGCGAATCGACGGTGAAAACTCCTGTAAAAATCATCCTCATCCCATGGCACAAATAAAAACCATCTCGGCAAAGTCACCCGCCTGTTTTACATTCCAGCCACAGCTTCGTCAAAAAAAAAGCTGTTGATGGAGAAAAAAAAAATTGTTAATGTGAGCTAAGGGGCTGTGATGAGCTGCTCCGCTCCTCGGCGTTATTCACGGCTGTGGGGTTAAAAAAAAAAAAATATCCCACTTAAAAAAAAAAAAAAAGAAGTGGGAGACGGGGTAACCTGGGACAGACACTTTAAGATCACGCCAGCTGGGGGTGGAGGGGAGAAAAAAAAAAAAGGCATACGGGCTTTATTTAAAAAACAAGGGTTTTAATAAGGCGGAAAATTAGTCATTAAAGAAAAACACCACCAAAAAAAATCCCCTTCCTCCCCCTTTTTAGCATATGCAAATCTAGGGCAAGCCCTGCTGTTTTCTCACCCTCACGGGACCCAATTTTGTTGGTGGGTTTTGTTTGTTTCTTTTTTCAAAGGAGAACTTTATTGCCTGCAGCGAGGTATGCGTTGCGTCAGCGCAAGGAGAAGGCTGAGGGAGCCATCGAGAAGATCCAGAGAAGATCTGGAGAAGATCAAGGTCTGGAACCTGGTGCAGGAGCCCTCAGCCTTTCAGCGTAGCATTTCCTCTGTCCCGAGGTGCCAATTTCACACTGTTCACACATATTTACAGAAGGCACATACGTGTCTTTCGTTGGGAAGCAAGAAGCACCGGGTGTCCTGCTTGCTGCCAGTTCTCCTTGGGGATGTCCTCCTGGTCCACAGCAGAGACCAGAGCAGCACATGGGGGGAAACCTTAGGGATTTAGGATCTCCAGACCCATTTTACAGATATACCCAAGCTGTAACTCACTGCAGAGGAGCCCAAATGAGTTCCTCCAAGCTCAGGAGAAGGAGGTGCCTCCACCAGGTGAGCCCATCTACAGCAGCTCTGCCCCAGCTCATTAATTTAAAGTCAACTCAGGTGCCTACAGCACGTCTTGCCATTAATCCCAAGCAGCTCCTGCATTTCCAAATATTAACTTATCAGGGGTGAGGAAGGTTTAGCAAGTTTGTGGTCCCTTCTTCCCTATCTCCTGCTGGAGGCAGGGAGGAGGAGGTGATGCCTTCTGCAGGGGAAATCTTCTATGCCCTCGAAGGGAACAGCTTGCCTGATAAAATTCAACAAATATTGATATGTATTTATCCTGCTCTCTGTTTACCTGAATCCCTTTAAGAAAAGAAAGCAAAGGAAAAGCAGCTGTTTCCTCCCCGAGCGCAGAAAATATTCAGGGAGAAAAAAACCCAAATAAATGGGAAAGCAAACCATTTTACACTCAGATTTACAGGATTTTATCGTCTGGACAGAGGCAAAAGTGATCTTAGATAACGTAAGAAGGGACCCTGATGGAAGAGCGATAAATCTAGACCAAGACTCAGAATTTACAGGGCTCTCAGGTTTTCTTGCTCCCTCCTAATTTGATGTTTATCTCCGAATAATGCATTACCCTCTGCCTCACTACTCAGGCCTGAAGCCGACGCGCTGAGTTCAAGAGCATCGCTACGGGGCTTTACCAGCGACGTAAATGAAACCAGCCCGAGGACTGGAGCATCTCCCAGTATGAAATGTGTTTTAATATCGTTATCTTTGCCGAGAGACAGATTTCTAACGCCAGCTCAGGAAGGTTTGTTTTTTTTTTTAATAATTGAACACGGCAGAAGGTAAGATGTTGACAATTTTTCTGATTCGTGGGTACGGGGAAACAAGTTTTATCTGTTTCGTAGCTCGGTCGGTGCTTTCCCTCCTTTTCCCAGCAGCTGAGCTGGAGAAGGGACAGGGGTGAGCCAAGCTGGAGGAGATAAATATGACTCAAAATTTTTCCCTCTGAGGGTGGTCAGAGCCTGGCCCAGGTTGCCCAGAGAAGCTGTGGTTGCCCCATCCCTGGAGGACTTCAAGGCCAGGTTGGATAGGACTTGGAATAACCTGGTGTGGTGGGAGGTGTCCTCCCATCATGGAACTGGGTGTTCCTCGAGATCCCTTTCAACCCAAACCATTCTATGACTCAAACTGGGGCATCCCACCCATTTTGCCCAGCAGAAATAAAGCCTTCCCTTGCTTCGAAACAAGGCGCAATGGGATGAAGGGCCTAATTGCAAAGCTGCTGAGACCAAACTACCTCAATCCATACAATTGCCTCCAAAGGTTGGAGGAAACCCTTAGGATCATCTAGTCCAGCCTGGTTTAGGGCAAAACATTCAGCTTGTCTTCGTTAGGTGCAATTAGCTGCACGGTGGTAGAGCTTTTCAGTATAAATTATTATTACGTTCGGGCGCTGAAGTCAATCATCTATTTTTATTTAAATCTTATTTTTATTTAAAAAAAAATAAGAAAAAACCCCCATGAGGGCTTTCCTTTACCACTGTTTCCCAGGGATTTCATAATGCACCACCTTTCCCACCCTTTGAGCTCCAGCTACTGGAGAAGTTGAGGGTTTTTTTTTTGCCAGCCTGTTTCTTCTCCTCGTTTATTCCTCGATAACGAAGTGATTAAGTGACTAATGACCAGGCGGGAGAGGAGCAGATGAGAAGTTGGCAGACTGTGTTTAAAGAGGGAAGCCGGGTGGAGAAACAGAGGCTTCAAGCAACCGTGTCTGCTCCAAAGGAATGCCAAGAATAATGTGTCAGATAAAAACACACAAGCCCTCGCGCTCCGTCGTGGCAAATGCTCATTTCCCCAGCTCTGCACAAAGTAGTTTGGGAGAGTTATGTCTGCGTTGGGGAAACTAAATGGCACCGGTAAGTAAATTCCATATGGTCCTCCTTGAATTGTTTCTTTGAGGAGCTGGGTTAATGGGAATCGGGGATGGGGATTGGGGTCTGGAGGCAGAAAAGCAGGTGAGGATCACCCCAGTAAGGTACTGGAGGTCTGCTGGTGTGCAGGGATGTCTCAGCAACGGGGGATCCGCACCCCAGGGGGCTTTCAAAGCTGGAATGAAGAGCCGTGAAGGTGTGAAGACCCTCCCTTGATGCTCCTGCTGGTTCAGCACCCCGAGCAGAGAGGCAGGTCCCCATTTCCCTTCCAAATGGGGGCTGAATTCTCTGCGTTCAAAACCTCAGCCCCCTTGGGTGACAGCCCCTGAAAGTCAACGCTCTCCCATAACGGCTGTGACCTTTTGATGAGTTGACCATTCATCTTCTGCTCCTTCACAGCCTCCAGATCCGGGTTGGGAGGAGGGGAGCGCGGCACGGGCAGCTCCTTAAACAGGTAGGGAAGAGTCACAGGAGGGAATTTGGGATGCCTGCCTGGAAGACACATGTGTGAGAGGCACTGGGCAGCTCTGGGGTGGGCAGTGACACCCCAGGTTTCAAGGACTTCATGTGGCTGCGAAGCATTTGAGCCAGGACACAGATTTTTTTTTCATTTCATCCCCATTTTAGGTACCAAATGGGCAAGCCCAACACAAGAAGCATGGTGTAAATAAATTACAGTGCTTTATTTCTCATATTTAGCGTCTAAAGGGGGTTGGTTTCAGGCTCAGATCTTGGCAACTACTTAGCAACTGATCTATTTTGCTTTTAAATGCTTCTCACAGCCAAGACTTTTCCCTTCTCCGAGGAGTGGCACGCGCAGTAATTGCTGGTTTATTGCAGATTAATCATCGCAGGGTTCAACTTCCTTGAAGGTATCCAAATGAATTTAGGATTTCTCATCCATTATATACGTATCTGGGTATAATTTGGGGCCAGTCTTGCCCTTTCCTTGGACTGAAGCACACTGCACGTAGATCTACGGGCTGAATGATACAGTAAATCTCTCCTTGCCTATAAAGCATCATTGGTATGAAACATCACACAGGTTACAAGTCATTTAGGGTAAGAATATAGGATAAGGCTCTACGTCGGAAGTGTACATTAAAATAATCAGTAGCCATACCCAGAAAGCTGTCATTCAAGAGGTCTCCCAAGGGGTAGTTGTCATTGAAGTTCCTCTCAGTTCACACCACCTAAGTCCACATACCTTGAGCTGGGCAGTCATGTTATACAATAAATAGAGATAAATGATGCTTTCACAGACAGATTTGGACCTTTGGAGGCTTGGATTGCTCTTTAAAAGTGCCTGCCCCTAATAAATTTCGGCACAGAGGTGAAGACAGCTGTAGTCCTAGCTCTGATCCTCACCAACGTGCCGGAAGCCAGGTGAGATGGAGCTAGACCTCAACACAGCAGGAAGGTTGCAAAGGTGGGTAGTTTTTTCTGGCTGGAACTAGAGTTTTTACCCCCATGGCAAAGACCTGTTAAAGACCTGGAAGCCTTGGTCTACCTATTGCCATTGCAACTGGGAGGAAGAATTTGCCCATAATGGGAAATGGGTAGGGATGTCCACTAGAGAGTGGATTCCCTCTGAGCAGTCAGGAGAGCTGTTCTGATGGAATCAGGTCAAGCAACTCGAGTCCATGTTCCATCTTCAGAAGCAAAAGAATTTTCTAAGGTCACGTCTATCTGCTTTGTAGGCCTTCTAGATTAGGGAATAGTTGAGAATTGGACCAACGATGACACCGAGCTGAGATAAAAGCCAGCAGATGAACACGCCTTTCAACTCTCAAATCTCAGTTCACGGATGGATTGTCTGAAGAGATCAGATGGAAATAAAAAATGAAAAAAAAAAATCAATGCAAGACGTGACAGAGCAGCTCCTGTAGCTAATGTTCATCTGCTCCATGCCCATCAAACATTATATTCATCTACAAAATTGGAGTTGATACAAACAAGAATCTTACCTGGGTGTGTGCAAGGAACACAGGAACGTAAGAGGGTTTAGGTCCCTGAATTTAGCACAAATCATCAGCAGATGAGTTCCTAAATACAGAAGAATCCAAAGCTTTGGCTTTCATCGGGCAGGCTTAATTCCTGCTGTCACGCTCCAACCGGACAGAAAACCTTCAGTTTTTGGAAAGACCCTGCTTTGTTTTTCACCAAACTCCCAGCATTTGTCATCCAACAAGCTCATGTTCTCTCTCCCTGCTTCTCGATACCAGCAGGTTCCAGGAACAGCTACAGAAATTCCCATTCTGCAGGTAACGAAGCGACGGCGAGTGCCAGCTTCAGCCTAAGAAAGTCAGTGACATTTTTTAAAGGCACGTCATTTTATTAATTATTAAGAATCCTTGCCCATTTTTTTCTTAGAATCAGGTTAAGTGATATATTTCTTGACAAAAGTAATTGCCCTCCTGTAATAAAAATTCCAAGGGATTTCAGAGCTCTCTGATAAATGGGGGTAGGGTTTGGGGGGGTAGCAATGTATGAAGTTTTTCCCTTTGTATGAAATGCAAATTCCATGGATTTCCCCTCTTCCCTCCCCTCCCCATCAACCCTGGGGGGGTGAGAAAATTATATCTATCGTCGCTTCTTGGCTGAAAGTGAGAGAATTTGCTTTTTAACTTTCCCAGGTCTGCAAAAAGGATGGAGCACGAGATGATGCATATGTACCTGTTAAGAACTCTAAGAGATTTTTTTCAGGGAAATGGTAGATTATCCAGCATGAGAAAAAACTTTAAGAACAGATAAAATATTAGTCAGGAATGATACCGGTGTAACAAAGAATCATTTTTGGCCCATTTAGCCTTTGAAAGTCATATTTGAGCAAAGACCAAAATCAACACAGCATCCATTCTATGTAGCCTCTTGAGTAAACTACGTTAATTTTGAGCTGGTTTTGTTCATTTTGGTTCATTTAGGTATTCATCAGGTTATGAACTTTTTATTTCCTCATCAAACTAGACAGATATATTTAATTTTTTTTTCTTCTTAGCTCAGAGAATTTGGAACAGGGTCAAATCAACAGAGTAATCGTAAATCTCTGTCACTTTCTAGAACTCATTTTTCACTACCAAAATTAATAAATACTGCGGTGTTTTTGAAATGACATGTATTAGAGATAATGCCCTTCATAAAACGTGGCATGTAACAAAGCCATTATCACCAAATGCACAAGAACTTCATTTTGCTTTCCAACACAAACAAGAACTGCTCCTCAAGGGATTTGCTAATAAGATTCTGTGTTGAAAGGAGTTGATTAGGCACAAAGATAGAGCACAGCAACAAATTCCTCTCTGTGTTGCTAACGAGAGTTTCAAATGGAATACTCTTTCTGGAGTAACAGCCTAGATAAATTCATTTGAGATTAATACGTAGGGATGGAAGGGTCGGTTGGGATAATACGACAACCATAAAAATATCTAATTTTTTCTAAATTAAATGTTTGCATGTGGAAGAACTTGAGGTTTTGGGGTTTTTTTTGACATTTCTACCATGTGGCTATTGTATTGCAGCATCACGTTGGGACCATTTCCCTTGGTAAATCCATGGTCAGTGCCCACCTCGCCTTTGGAAAGCTCTTTTGGAGTTGGAAAGAGCCAAACCAGCTTTGATGGAGGAGAACCCAAATCAAATCAATCACCGCAGAGGAACCAATGATATAGAAATAAGTGTCTAATTCCAGGCATTCAAAACTTTGCATTTTATCAGCATGTTCTGGACACATGTCACTTGAGTATAGTGATTTCTTAACCTTGTGGTCTTTTCCTGGTGTAAAATCCCCAGTATTCGTTGGCACCGGTCACACCGCAGACACTTAGGGAAGGGATATGGATAGGTCCTTTGGTGGTGGCTTCTCCCACCACCTCCCAGGAGTGTTGTTCCATCTACCTTGTGTAATATGAAGACTGTAATTCTCCAACAATGGGATAATTTTTGCCGAGGAAAGTTGAGAATAAACTTACCAGCAGTGGAAGGTGCTAGTAAATTTGCCCAGTGCTCCCCTCTCTGTCAGCTCAGATATTTCACTCCATTCACCTTGTGTAAGAGAACACTCCGACGTGTTCATCTACTTGCTTCAGATGGCCTTTTTTTCCTGTTTTTCCATATTTTTCCATTCCTTGCTGTGTTTAAAGACACTTATCACATTACCAGCTCTCGTCTTCCATCGAATTACGTCCCTGGACTTAGTTTATCTGTTTTGTTACCTTTGCAGTAACACATTCTAACTTTCTAGCACAATTTTCTTTATGGCCTTTGCAGTTTGCATGAATTGCTTTCTGTAAGGAGTCTTTACTTCTCTCGGAAGCACGGAAAATGCATTCCTTGCCTGCAGGCTACTGAATGTGATCTTCATCACAAAAGAAAGAACATTTTGCTATCATCTAGCCTGATTTGTTAGTTCATCTTCAGAGTATCGTCTCATGTATTACTTATTGCCCTCTGCTGAAAACAGACAAGCTGAGTGGGTGGATTAGTTCCTCTGCAGGCTTCAGAGGAATTCTTGCAAGTGGATGCCCAAGGACCTACTACAGGGAAGTGAATCAATGCATGCACAGCTTATTTTAATACAGCTGATTGATAATTTTTTTTTAATCTGCTTGAATTTTTGATGAGCTGGTCTGGCTTACATTAGCTTGATTGCAGCATTTTATTACTCTCCATCATGGAGGTCAATAGGATCCTTTGGAGCATTTAGGGCCTCAAAGCTGGACTCAAGAAGGGAATACAGGCTCCGAATTGTACAAATGTAGGGAGTACATGGTGAGAAGCCAACCAGGATTCTGATGGTCGTGGCCACGGACAGCCTGATCTAGGTAGCCCTCCTAGTGCCCCTCTGCTTAGTGGAGGCTGGACCACCAGACCCCAGAGGTCCTTCCAACCTAAATTATTCTGTGATTCTTGGAGCGAGGTGGTGTCAGGTGGCTCAGGAGCTGCAGGACTTCCAACCTAATTAACAAAGATTATAATAGGGTGGCTTTGGTGCTCTTCAACCTGTAAAGATGAGATTACAAACCTTCCTTTCCTGGTTGGTGCCTGCTGCTGAGCAGAAGCAAGACAAGGACCCAGCATCTCACGCTGCCTGCGTCATGGACAGTTCTCCAGAGATCTGGTGTGCACCTGGTTGACTTGGAGCCTGGTTAACAGAAGATATATGGCCTTCAACCACCTGGGTACAGTCAAGAAATGAGGACTAGTTTCAAGATGCCAGGATGAATGATTGAATTTCTCAGCAGCGCTTGTTTGTCTTCCCTCTCCATCCTCTTGTCTCTGTGAACTGAAGTTACCTGCGGTGAAATAAATACCAGACAAATGTATCAGAGCTCTGTCAATGGTGGTGGGTGGAACTGTAAGAATGAAAAAAAAAATAAAGAAAGAAAGTAATTGTGCTGTGTCTTCACAATGCATTTGACATTTTCCTTTTCCTTCTAAATGTAACTAACCTAACTGTCACGGCTTACCTGAGAAAGCTCTAAATATCTCCAAGTATATTTATTGGGTCTTATTGTATTGTTGAGACACTACGCACAGGTGAAAGGGATCTGAGAATCTGCCCAGTGAAATGCGGACTGAAATCACAGAAAAAGGTGAAGACTTAGAGCATCTCATAGAGAATGAAAAATTGAGAACACATTACAAGGGCTGAATTGCTCACAAAGCCCAAGAGTGAAAAAGTAGTGGCATATTAGGACAGCCTGCAAGTGAAAAGCAGTTTATAAATAACCTGAGACCAAAGTTATATATGTTATATATAAATATCTATATGTTCCAGAGAATAAACTTCACGCGGATCGATGGAACGGCATCTCCATTCACTGCTGTCCTCCTTGGATGCCTCTATGGTGATGGCTTTGCTCAACGACTGCCACATGAAGACAGAGAGAACTTGTCCCAGAAAAAAAAAAAAAAATTACAAGAAAACAGAATTCAAAAAAAATATATTTTAAATAAAAAAGTAAGAACTGCAAGCAAGCAATACAAGAAAAGTGGGGAGGCGAACATGAATTAAATATTGAAAAGGCTTCAAACGAGGCTTTTTTTTTTCCCCTTGTTGAAAGTCAAACACCTGATTGGGTTCTATTCCAGCAGTAATATGTAAAAACCAGCGGTTCTGCATTCTGCTACGGTCCCATGACTGCAGGGGTACTCACCTTCCGCGACTGCACTCCTTAATCTTTATTCAGGAGCCATAAAAGGCTGTAATCTCTGGTGGTTTTCTGTGATCCCAGCCTTCTTTCGAATATATACAATATGTCCCGTGACAATACAAGGCATGACCTTCTTGGGTGACATATTTAGGAGGGCTGGGTGAATATAGGTATCAAGAAAGTGGTAGTAGCCTCACGTCGGGGACTTCTTTTGCCAGGCACTGCTTAGGAGGGGCAGCAGGGATTGCTTGGCATTCCGGTCAGGTCCAGAGGTTCCAAAGTGACTCTGACAAAATAAGAATGAAAGAGGAATCTCTAGGTCCCTTCTAGTGGCAAAACCATCACTGAGGCAGAAAAAATTAAAAAAAAAAAAAAAAAAAGTTAACATTGGGTCCATTTAAAAAAGCAAATTTGGAATCATAGAATGGTTTGGGTTGGAAGGGACCTTTGAAGGCCATCTCTAGTCCAACGTCTGCAATGAGCGGGGACATCTCCAATTAGAGCAGGTTGCTCAGATAATTGCCCTTTGTGGCACCCCAACGCAGGCTGATGGCAGCTGGTGTTTGTTAATATGGCACAATGGCACACAGGAACACATCGTAAAGACCAATCAATTGAGGATTGAGTGCCTAATCCACGTTAATCCCCTGTCCGTATCTCACCAGTTTGGCTCTAAGGATGCTATGGCAAACTGCAGAACATTTTCCTAAAGTCAATCAGGTGCTTTTCCTTCACCCACAGAGGTAGTTGGCTCATCGCAGAGAGAAGGCAAGTTGGTCAGAAGCAACCTCTTCTCCTTCGTGTCCTTCAGATGCTTTGAAAAGTCTCCAGGAGGGTTTTCTCCACAGCCTTCCAGAGGATAAGGTAGCAAGACCTGTATCTCACAGGTTGTCTTCTCGTAGATGGGTTTGATTTTTGCCTTTTTCCAGCCAGGGATGTCTCCCAGCCACCATGTGGTTTCATAAATGGCAGATGGAGGGTTCAAAGCCGTATTAGCCAGCTCCTTTGGCACCTTCAAGTGCATCCCATCTGGTCCAACAGACTCTTACATAGACAACTCACTTAGATGGTCCTCAACCCACTTCAGTGATCCCCAATTCAATCTCTTTCTTCTGTACAAAAGGCATCACTTCCCCAGACTGTTCCTGGACCTTTCAGGGCAGGACTTGTCAGTAAAGCCCCAAAATTATACCTATAACTGGCATATAGTTTAGACATAATAAATTAATATAGTGCCTGTTCATAGCGTGTATGGTTTCTGTGTTCAAATAGTGTACTACACTCATTAGTCTAATTAAAGCAGTCCCTTTTCCTACCTAGCCTTAATTTACGTGCACGGATTTCTCCAACGTAGCCCATTTGCTTCAGCTGCCTTTGTGTTTACGTGGCAAAAGCTTCCCGTGGTCTGGGCAAGGCAGGTCTTAAATATTGATTACGATGTGCATAACTCTGCAGGCAATTAGCAGAAAAAAAATTAGAATTTTTTTTTTCTAAAAAATTAGAAAAAAATAATTCTGTTGAATTAGAGACTGCCTTCTCACTTAAAGTCCTTAATTTTCAGTTTGTATCCACTTCCACCTGCCCGTATTTCTCTAAGAAACAAAATAATGGTAGAAAAATAATCAAAGACCTAATCTAAATACAGAAATTCAGGAAAGGCTTAAAGATCCACAGCAAATTCTGTCCCTACAGGATTTTTCAGAAATGGGGATTTGGCTCAAAAGCTATACACGATGCTTGCTGAACTAAGACCCACGAAGTTCTACCTCCCTAAACTTATCTCCACGGTACCCTAGGCACATCAGAGACAGATTTTTGATTACTCGTGTCCATTACTGGATTGTGAGAGGTTGTCACTGTCATCTGTGTTACCCTGAGCACAGACACAACCACGGAAAATGTACACACGGAACCCATACAGGTAATTTCTGATTCCTCCATTTTCCTGCAAGAACATATTTCCACTCCTTATCCTTCAGTGCCCCTGAACTCATCTAATTTAGCACAAAATGGGACAACCAAAGTGCAGAACCATAAAGAGATCAGTGAATCAGCATGACAATACTGCCACCAATAAGGGACTTCATTGTTATTTAGGATGCCCTGGTCTAACTGACCTCATTCATATTTATGGTCGTTGACAGCAAGGAAATAATTTTCATACAAATAACTGTGAGCATATGAGTCAGGAATTCCAAGGCTGGAGGAAGCCCTTCCACCTGACTTTTGAAATCTAGACCAAGGAAGAGAGAGGGAGTCTTGTTTCCATGAAAACATCTCATGAAGGCACAACTCTACGGTTCCTGGTGGGAGTCAGAGAAGGTTCTGGTTGGTGTCCATCATGCAAGAACCTAGAGAAGTGCACTTTGCCAGCCTGATGCACTTAAGAAAAAAGAAGTAAATTTAAGGCAGTCATTCTCAATATTCTCTTGGTGACACCGTTGCCTTTGGACCTTAAGAAACATTTGAAGAGCAACTTCCAGCTACAGCAAAGCTTCTTCACCCGTGATTGTCTCAAAGCCTTCAGAACCAATGTAGGCAGTAGGGTGTGAGTACTAATTTCTTCAAATTTCACTAGTCTAGTTTAATTTGTCATAGCTATTAAAGACATCGTGACCTTTTTGTTAGAGGTCCAGTGTTCTCCTCTCATCAGAGCGGCAATAAAAAGGAGAAGCTCACAGCAATGTGGTCTTAATGAATCATCCATAAGGTTGATTTTTCAAGGAAGGGACAACTGGGACCATGATTATTTCAGCAAAGACCTTAAAAAGAAAGAGGAGGGAGCTCTTTTAATATTGTTCAAGGTGACCTTCGGGCAACTTGGCTGAGAAGAGTCTACAGTAAGACAATTTTTTCTGCTGAATAGGTTGAAAATACGAGCACTGTCCCAGAATTAAAGCCTAGGACAGTAAAACAGATAACATGCATCATTAGGAAGCACAATATTCCCATGCCCTAAAGGCAATCAGAGAGAGAAAGTTGGAAAAGCGATTTTGCCAAGTCCTCTCTTTCATAAATCAAAATTAAAACCACGGTTCTGAAATTACGGCCGGTTTTGCTCATTAATTATTTATTTAATGAACCGTGCAGGCTCTGTTTTAAGCCAAGTTTAGAAGCAATGTTTTATGCTGCGATTTTCAAAATATTACCCGTCTACGTTCTGACTAAATGATGGGGATTTTTAGGATCCTAACTTTAAGATTTCTTCGAAAATCTTTGTCTAAAATGCTGCAGGCTGTGCAAAGTTGAAATGAGACCTGTGTTACGGTGTCGGTGTCAATCTTCAGCCATGGCAACCAGGGACCACATCCAGGAGCCTTAGGGGGAAAAATCTGAATTTGAATAACCCAGAAAAAAAGGTATTCTGGTTTTGATCACATGCCCCACTTCTCATCGTGCAGAAATCCACTGACAAGCCCCAGTGCTTGGTCAAGACCTGTAAAATATTATCTGTTAAGAGCAAGAAGTGATCAAAATTTCCAAAAACTATACCCCGAGGCATCGCAGTTTCAATTTGATGTCCAAATATTTCATCAAACAGAAGTGCAGAGCTCCATCTCTTTGATGAATAGTACAACCTTATTTGCTATTCATGAAAGATTTTCTTCTCGTTGAGAATCTTAGGTCAAATCCAGATTATAAGCACGTTGTTTGCCATCTGATACTCGTTGCTCTCATTTCAAAGCTCTCATCTGAGAAGTTTCGCTCGTGAATTTAATGGATGTGGTGGTGGTGGTGGTGGTGGACACGACAACTTCCTCTGTAGAGCAAGTGAGACCTCAACAACGGCTGAGAAGCACACGGGAATATTGGATGAAGGAACCATTGGATTTGCAACTTCTGGACTTCACACCTACCAGCAAACGTCAGGTAGTTGATGGGTGTTTATCAGATGTCCACGTCCATTCCCACCACCGTTTACGTATTCTGCCGCTCTACAGAATTGCAGAATATCTGAGGTTGGAAGAACTTCTGAGGATCATAGAATGGTTTGAGTTGGAAGGAACCTTAAAGGTCATCTTCTTCCAACCCCCCTGCCATTTGGTATTGGATCCTCTGCTCCAAACAGGGCCAACTTGAAAGATTGCTTAGGAAAACCAGTGTTGAATCTGCCCAAGGTTGGAAATTTCATAACCTCTCTGAGCCCCTACTCCGGTGTTCGACTGTGAAAACTAATGTTTTCATCAGTAACGTATAAGAAATGATGAATCACAGCAAAAAGAAAAGAAAACAGACAACCACCACAAACGGGCACGGTCGCAACTTGCCACAGGAAGAAACACCAGTCGAAAGAATTGGTAAATCAACCAATAAAATAAATGATTTCCTTGCACAGCAGGAAACTTCCGAAATAAAACACCAAAATTAGCCTTACGTACGGGTCACTCTTTCCAAACTGTCCATCCCTGATCTCAGACCAAGCAATTAGGTTTCACCTTAAGCAGGGAAGTAAATCATCCCAACTTTTATTAATTCCAGGGATATTAACAGCATGAGGAGCTGTGGTCCACCCTGACGGACCTTCTATCCCTCCGTACGACTGCTCTCCACTGAATCACAGGACAACTCTCTTCCCTCCTCCTCCTCCCCATTTCATAGGTCAAATATTTATTCCAGCTTCTGCAGGAGACCAGACCAAACCCTGCAGCGTATGATTAATAGAGCTTAAATGATGTTCAAACAACCAACAACTGGGTCTTTAAATAAAGATGCCAGTGAATCCGCTGCCAAACGATGCAGATCACAAGCTTAATTTTCTGTCTCTAGGAAAGCTCTCACAGAATTGCCTTGATAAACCATAATAACCTCCAGCATAAAATATTTTTTTTTTCCCCCACTAATGTGTTTGAAGCCTCGTTCCAGAACTTTACACCTCGTGTCCTTAGAAACTGCCTAATTTCCAGCCTTTCGTAACTAATTTACATCCAGTTGATCTCCAGCCAGAATCAGCTTCCAGTTTAAATCATTTCCTCCTCCTTTGATATTTCTAGCCCCGGTAATTGATACATTTGGGCTGGCCACCAACGGACATGGAAATACATGTGTGGTCCCCCCCTCTCCATCCCCTGCTCTCCAGCGGGATCAACCAAGAGTTGAGATGATGGAGAGGGAAAACGTTCCTTGTGAGGTCTGGAACGAAAGGCAGGGGGCTTCAGTAATCAAAATATGGGATGAAGATCTCTTGAAGGAAGGTCTGGGGGCTGTCAGGCAGAAAAAAATTGGTTTAGACACCTCCTGGGTGCAATGAGCTGCCTTCCTCCCTTCTTCTAGGCAGAGAGCTCCAAATAGATAGTTTCATTCTGTTTTGCTCGTCGGGCAAGTTGGACAAGCAGAGTGATTTCATTAATCGCCATATCTTCATTAATTGAGTAATTATGCTGTATGTTTCTATCTGCTAATAATGTTTCAGGTAAGAGTCAGGACATTTTTGCAGTCTCCCTTCTCGTTTATCTTCATTCATAAGGACCTGACAAGTTGAGTGGCCTAAAGTTGATTTCAAATGACTTGTTGTAATATACGAGTAAAAATGCTAAATTTTATTAGAATGTGACCTCGTTTCAGGGGAAAAGCTATTCTGCTTACCTTGTAAGATACAATTAATCATTTTTGAATACCTTGGATATATTTATCTCCAACACAGAATATGAGTTGGAGATAATAAATAGATAATATGAGTATGCACAGCACAAGAGGAAGAATTCTCTGATTTATTTACTTTCTAACTTGATATCGTTCCTATAAAAGATATAAAAGAGATAGACCAAGGGTAAAATACATTAATTGACACATATTTGATGCAAAAAAACAAATGGCAAATCTCAAACACATATGGAGGAGAGTTCGATTCTTACAGTAAGCTGTGTGCTTGTAGAATTAAAATAATTGCTTAGATTGATAGAATTACTCTGTTGAAACTGCACTGATTTAATAACTAAATTAATTTGGCAGGAAAAGGGCTTCCTTTTGACAGGGAACGTATATTTCTTGCAAGTATCTCTCTGATTTGATGTTATTGTTTAGTCTGAAACACAAAACTTCACGTTTGGAAACGTCTAGATATCTTCTTTAAACATTCTCAACTGATGGCTTTTCCTCCCCATTTACCTTTATTTCTTTTCCCCCAGTGTTTTGAAAACTTTCTTTTCACTCCCAAAACAACTGTCTAGGAAGGTAGAAAGTGTAGTTTATCACTCTTAATGTTTTAGATTATAGAGAGAGATTTTTATATACATACATATAATATGTATATAGTATTTGTGTGGGGTTTATATGCACGCACATAAATAATCAAAATATGAGAAGCTGTGATTTGTAAAAGAATATCTCAACATAATATAAAAATTCTCTCTCCCTTCCAGAAGCTGGAGAGAAGCAGCAGATACCACACTGCAGTGCGTGGCAGGGGAGTTGGATGCCCATCAACAGGTCCCCAAACTTTGCCAGACCCAAAGGAACTCCACCCAAACGCCCTCTTAACCCCACATGGCAATTCTGGAATGCCCGAGAGGATGCCAACACCAAGAAGGAAAATGCCAGTAGAGCTGGGACAACTTCAGGTCTTAACTAGGAAATCTGTCGCCCATTTTGCTTTTGACTTCATCCTCATGGGCATCATCCTTGCCAAGTGTAGAGTCTATTCTATTTTAGGCTATTTTAAGGCTCTTCAGGAAAAGAGGGATGAAAAACCCTTTGGATTTTGAAAACTTTTTTGGATTCTTTTCTTTATAACTCCATTTATCAAGAAGTAATCTGTGCTGACAAGGGGATGCTGAGCTCCTTCTATCAAGGGGCTAGACCATACCAGGAAGCATCAAGCCATTAGAACCAAAGAGAGGTGCCTAACAACATCGATTCCTTCCCCTCAAAGACGAGCTGTTTTGATTATAAATGATTAATTGAAATTAACATCCCTCAGCAAATTTTGCTGAGCAACAGTCTTCCCTGACATGCAAATAATTCAGTAGATTAAGCCACTGCTGAGGTATAAAGCTTCCTGACATTTCTTGCTCTTACCTTTTCCAACCTTTCCAAAGATCTTTTAGGAGCTGCACCAGTAGATGTCTGATTTAATTGTAACTTTATGGGTCAAAAATCAAATTGCAACCTAATTCTGGGCAAGGAGAAGTCATAGGGGTCTCCTGTATGTTAAAGAGGATGAGGTGGGATGAGGACCAGAGCCCAAGTGGCACAAAGTTGGGGTTTTTTTATGAAATACACACTTTCAGCTCTTTCCTACCATTGATAGAAACGATGGGTTTAGAAAACCAAACGTCATACCTTTTTATTCGAGCTAAATTTCTTTACCTGTGCTACAAATTAAATCTGAACCCCTTAGTACTGAAAAAAAAAAAAAAAAAAACCCAAACAATATATTTACTATGCTTATTTTTTAACTCAGCATTTATGCTGGTTTCTTCCTTCCTTCCTTCCTTCCTTCCTTCCTTCCTTCCTTCCTTCCTTCCTTCCTTCCTTGCTTCCTTCCTTGCTTCC